>CM070617.1:66085429-66620244 GCA_036346255.1 Ampelocalamus luodianensis
GGAAAACTTTCTGGCAGACCAGTTGGCCCGGATGGCTTCCACAAGGACATCCATCACTCCTGGAGTTTTTCTCGAGACACTCGATTCACCCTCGGTAGTCAAGCCTTCCGAGGACATAGATGTTCGCAAGGAGGTTGCACACCTTGATTCTGCAAATATGGATGCTCCACAGGTCGATAATGGTTGGCGCCATCACGATCACGGTAGAGATTGGATGACATCGATCTACAATTATCTTCAGCATAACCTAATTCCAGAAGATGATGTAGAGGCTGATCGTATCGCACGAAAAGCCAAATCATACACTCTCATTGAACGTACCTTGTATAAACGAGGATCTCACGGAGTGTTGATGATATGCATATCTCACTCGGATGGTATTAAATTGCTAGTCGAAATTCATGGAGGAGTCTGTGGAGCTCATCATTCCTATAGAACTTTGGTTGGTAAAGCCTTTAGGCAAGGATACTACTGGCCAACTGCCCTTCATGATGCAAAAGAGCTCGTGATGAAGTGCGTACAATGTCAGTTTCATAGCCGACAAGTACATCACCCGTCTCAAGCTTTGCAAACAATTCCTCTTTCTTGGTCTTTTGCAACCTGGGGACTGGGCATTCTCGGACCTTTCCCAAGAGCACCCGGGGGCTTTGAGTTCTTGTTCGTCATGATTGACACGTTCACTAAATGGATCGAAGCCGAGCCGGTTGTAAAAATTACAACTGAAGCCGCCAAGAAATTCCTAACAAAAAGCGTGATTACACGGTTTGGTGTACCCAGTCGTATAATCACCGATAACGGTGCCCAGTTCTCGAGCAGCAATTTTCAGGAATTCTGTGAAGATCTAGGTATCAAGATACATTTCGCTTCTGTTGCTCATCCACAGAGTAATGGAGCAGTTGAGCGAGCCAATGGTATCATAATGCAAGGGATCAAACGACGAGTGTTCGACCGCCATTTCAACGGTCGGGGCTTGGGTTCAAGAACTTCCTTCAGATTATGGGCCGTTCGTACCACAACTAGTCGTGTGACCGGTGAAACACCATTCTTTATGGTTTACGAGTGAAGCCATGCTTCCTCCGAACTTAAAATTGGTTCTCGCCGAACCGATTCCTTTTCCAAAGTGATCGGTGTGAACGATTTACTTGACGACATCAATTTCCTTGAAGAACGACGAAATCAAGCTTTGTTACGATCAAGAATCTACCAAAGAAGCCATACGCCGGTACCACGATCGTAAGGTGCAACCTCGCAGCCTTTAGTCAGAGGTGATTTGGTTCTTAGAAAATTCGTAACCAAGCGGGTCGCAACAAACTTTCACCTAAGTGGGAAGGTCCATACACTGTGGTCGAAGTTACCCGACCAGGATCGGTACGATTAGCTATGACAGATGGGTAAGTTTTATCTAACTCTTGGAATATTGATCAATTGTGTAAGTTCCATGTTTAATTTCATGTATTTCCTTTCCTTTCATATTTCAATAAAGATGCTTTTCCTTTTACAAACAAACAAAAACGATAAGTATGGTTATTTATACTCATTATTCGTCGTATCCGGTCGTATATGTTTATTTTTGCTGGTTGGTCGGAGAAGACTCTCATTCTCTCTGATATTCCTTTCCATAGGATCTCCAACACTCATGGTTGCTGACTTAAATATCACACACCACAACTGGTTTTAGTCATGATCATTGCTTCTATGATACACACGCACAACCAAATACTCTTTTCTTAAAGAAACATATGAGTATCCGGAGTACCAACTCAGACAATTTATATGGTTTTCGTTATTTCTCGAATTTGAAGACTATTATTTTATTTCAACATTCTGTTCTACTCAAGTTTGGCTACTGGTCGGGACATGGAAAGCCTCCTGGTCGAAGTCTCTCCTCTCCGCACGTGGTCCTGCCCACTAGAAGGAGCTTCCTAGTGACGGTCCTTTTCCTACGATCTTCGCTACCAGTCGGATTTGAGCATGAACACGTTTAGCGAAATATTCTACAAATCTTCAATTATTGAGATTCGATACGACCAGATCCGAATAGTTTCTAAACAAAGGTACTTATCATTTTTATTTCATTACATTTTTTGCATACGTCCTTCATGCATATCTTCTTATCAGCAAATCTGGTCTTTGTTATATCTTCCGACTACAAGTGGTATTTCATAGTACTTCGATAATGGACAAGATCTAGACTAGTCGAAATCGTCAGTTGGTTCTGACCACATGATTTCCTAGTATTTCCTGGATCATTGTCATACACATTATCAACACTCTTACTATGGTCATTGTTATTACTCACTTTCTTGGTCTACTGCTTTCTTTTAGTAACGTTCATCTACTAATATAAGCAGTCGGGGGCTAGAAGATATATGAGTATTTAATAACATCGATAAAACAAAGCAGGATCTTCATTGATAAAAGGTAAGTTTCATTTTGCATATTCTAAATATTACATCCATTTACATATTGGGACCACCAGACTGGTCGCTACGTGATGGAGATCCGACTTCCATTTCCTTAGCAACTTTCTCTCCGAGAGGTCTTACTTCCTCGAGAAGTTTTGTTGCTTCACTTTCAGAGCAGTCGAAGTCCTCTTCCACAGCTTTAAGATTAACAGAGGGGTCGGAAGCCTTTAGTTTTGCTAAAGCAACACCAACTCCAGTTACAATAGCTTCCTTCATTGTCTGGGTATGGTTTTCCCTCATAGTTTTGAGCAGGCCTTTGAGATCTTCCAGAAGTTGACCAAAATAGTTCATCTTTTCCGTTGGATCTCCTAAAGAAGGGAAGCTTGATCCTGATCCCATATCAAAGATCATTTTGTTAAGAGCCATGATTTTCTCATCAAGGCCAAATACAAGGGCTGCCTTTTGACCACGCTCAAACTCGAGAGTCTTCTCTGCTCGTTCAAGTGCTTGGGTTTTTTCTGCACGAGTGGATAAAAAGAAATTAATATACTCTTTACAATTGGAGTTATGGAATACTGGTTAAGTCTACGACCAGTTACCTTTGATTTTCTTCTCACAAGAGTCGAAAACCTCCTTTTGTCTGGTCATCGCATGCTCGATCGACCGGTCTTTACCTGTTGAGGGTCTTTGGGGATGACTACCTCCGGAGAAGGAGTAAGGATTACTATAGGATCCTGAGCAGATGTTGAAGCCTGCTCGGGGGCTTCTTTTATTACTTCATCCTCAGCAGTTTGTGCTTTAGGAGTATCCTGATCAGGAACCTCCACGACCACCTCTTCCTCAGGAACCTTTTCCTGAGGGGTGCTCTGGTCGGACACGACCAGAACACCAGAAGATCTAAAAA
This sequence comes from Ampelocalamus luodianensis, assembly GCA_036346255.1. Taxonomy (NCBI): domain Eukaryota; kingdom Viridiplantae; phylum Streptophyta; class Magnoliopsida; order Poales; family Poaceae; genus Ampelocalamus; species Ampelocalamus luodianensis. The sequence goes on from CM070617.1 coordinate 66,088,739, forward strand.
GAGAGAGAGAGAGAAGGTATGGAAGATCCAAGGTATGTATATATACGACCTCTTCATTTAATATATATATATACCTTGTCGTTTTTCTGAATTTACCCTTATAACGCATCGAAGCAAAGTTCGTTGCGCCTGTCTTCCTCTTCTTCTCAACCGATTTCACCGGTTCTAAACCGATAGGGTTGATTAGATCTTGCACATCCACTGGTCTGAAATCAAAAGCAATATCCGCGACCAGTTCGTCAAGGATAAGATCCCTGATCACCGGATCAGTAGATGTAGATTCGTCGACCTCCAAAACAGTAGCCTCAGTAGGCACTGGTGGGTCCTCAGTGACTTTGCTGGAAGGTATGACAACCGCTTAAATTCATCATCAAAGATAGTTAGGCGATGAACATAATTTGTCCAAAATATTATTTATGATCGGTCACTTACCTCTGGAAGGCTGACATCCTGTGTGGTCGAAGGGGAGATCGGATCATCAATTGGCTCACATCTTACAGTGGCCTCGTTGATTCTTAACCCAACCGACTACACACCAAAGAGGATTTATGATATACCGATCAGAAATAATATATACGACAACAAAACAGCAGTTGATATTTTTACCTTAAGTCTTTCAATCCTTTCTTCAGCGGAAACAGCCGCTAAGATCCGAGGGAAACTAGCCTTGTCGCCAGGCTCTCTGGCGCAGATCATCTTGATCCGGCTTCTAATCTCATCAGAAGATAGAGCTGTAAAGGTAAAATGAAAGATTTAAGGATATGGAAATAATCAACTAAGATATGTAAACTGGTCGGAATCATTAATGGCTTACCATCTTTGGAATCTCTGGTCGTATCATCACGACCAATGTACCAGAGCATCTTATGTGCTCGGGCCTTCAAAGGACTAACCCGGCGTGTGAAAAAATCCTTCACCATATGCCAAGATGTTAGACCTTTGATACTAAGAAGATTGATTGCTTCAGCCCATTTTCTTACGTTTCCCTCTTTTTCTGTAGAGGAGCGCCATCTCGGATTCTCGACCGCCTTCTTACCAGAATAATAAAGGTTGTCTTTCTTCGTGATCTTCATATAGAACCAGCTCTTCTTCCACGAAGACCACGAAGATTTCGAGTACATAAAAATGTACTCATCAGCTTTTCCGTCATGGAGGCGCAAGGTGCATTCTCCAAGCGTCCCAATCGTCTTCCCGGACTTTGTCATTCTGTAGTAGTACCTGAATAGATCCAGATCTGCTGGAATCCCCAAGTACGCTTCGCAGAGATAGATAAAAATACTGAGATTGGCGATGGCATTGGGAGCAAGATTCACCAACTCAACTCCATAATACTCCAAAACTTTGGGAAGGAAGGAGTGAATTGGTAGCCTAAATCCGCATTCAATATATGCAAGAAAAACAGGAATTTCTCCATCTTCACTACTCGGGGAATGTTCCTCAACTACAGATCTCCAAGAAATCAGGTCTTTTTTGGGAAGCATCCCGATCTTCTCTAGGTTCTCTAACTTCTTCTCACTCAAGTCGGAAACCGACCAGTTTGAGATTTGGTCCGACATGGTTGGGTTTCTTTCAGGTGGGGAAAGCAAAGGAGGTCGGAGGTAGTTTTTACTCGGGAGATGAAGAAGAAAAGGAGGAAGTGAAAAACCCAAAGTCTACAAAGGGTTTTATAAGCTTAATTTCTAACCGTAATAAGGAGTTACCCAAAAAAGTCCAGCGGACACAAAAACTTTTCAATTCTCAAGGCAAAGTTCTCAACTTTAAAGTGAATACAAACCGCTTCAAATGCCCTTGCATTTAAATGAGCGTCGGCCTTGCATTTAAATGAGCGTCGGAAGGAAAGTGTTCACACAATTTATTCATTTAAAGTTCGGGGGCTAGCTGACGAGGATTAAAACCTCTATATATTATCTTTAATATATAAAAGACCATACGCCTTCATGGTCGAACTCGAGGTGCACGACCTCACCGGTCGAGATTCCAAAGGTTACATAATGGGTACCCTGGTCGGATGAAGGCCTAAGCCAAGCTTCCGACCAGGAGAACTGCTCGTAGAAGGTATGAACTGATACTCGGAATAAATCCCAAGGTATATTCTCTACCGTATGATGAATGGATCACGTTTATATTCGATGCCGTACGACGCATCTTATCCATACACACCAGCGAACAATCTCCATGCGGTTGTATGTTTCCTAGACATATAACCGCCGAACGGTTGATTCCGTATCAACCGTCACTTGACTCGACTGCACGCAACGCCGCGTCGACGCCTTCTCCGGAAGTAACTGCCACCTCTTCGAGCGCTATTTAAAGATGGAACCTGGACGGATCAAGGGGAGAAGACGGAACAAGACAACAGAAGAAGGAAGGAACACAAACCATAGTTTCGTGTGATAGACCTGAGATAGCAAGAGAGCAAGCAGAGTTCTTAGTACATACCTTGTAAATTCCAGTTCATATTAATAAAGAGCAGCCCCATCATTTCCTGAGATTTCCCATGTCACTTTCTCCTTTTTATTTTCGTAAGATCGACGTCTTGATCGTCGACAAGAATGACTACTGTATAATAATGAGAACGAGAATTTGTGATTTATTTTATTATTAATGTTTATGGTTTATTTTATTGTTGTGCACGCTTCATGCTTGTAACGCTGTGATTTGTATCCTCGTGTAATGAATAAATGTGTGCTACTGTTCATATACGAAGCATCCTTGTTAGCGCCACATCACATCAGTGGTCGATAGGGTTCACACGAGGCTTTTGGATAGCGAGGGGGAGGCAAAGCTGAGCACTGTCCCCCATCCCTTTTTGATAGGGCTCGCAAGGAAGCCCCAAGGTAGCGATTGGGGAGGCGAAGCCGAGCACCGAACCCCAACCTTTTTTGATATGGCTCGCGGAGGAGTCCAAAGCTAGTGAGACAGAGGCTCTTCTCCAATCTGTCACTTGCTCTCTCCATGACGAGTTCTCTATGACAGACCCTGTGGACCTCCACTTCTTCCTTGGCATCTCCGTGACTCGCTCCCTTGCTAGCCTCTCTCTCTCTCGGCGTCAGTGCGCCTTCGGGATACTGCAGCGAGCCGATATGTCCGAGTGCCATCCCACGGCCACACTAGTTGATATTCGCTCCAACCTGTCGACCTCCGATGGTGGTCCCGTGTCCGATCCTACCGAGTACCGCAGCCTTGCCAGAACTCTTCAGTACCTGACCCTTACCAGATCAGATATTGCTTATGTTGTCTAGTAGGTGTGCCTTTTCATGCATGATTCACGAGCTCCCCACCTCAACTTCAGTAAGCAGATTCTTCGCTATGTGAAAGGCACTATCGTTTTCGGTTTCTCATTGCATGCCTACTACAGCTCCACCCCGACGGCTTACCCCGACACCGACTAGGACAGCTGCCCTGATTCTCGTTGCTCCACTTTAGGGTACTGTGTTTACCTCGATGACACCCTGGTGTCTTGGTCCTCCAAATGCCAGCCGATCGTGTCCAGTTCTAGTGCCGAGGCGGAGTACAAGGCCGTAGCACATGCCGTCACCGAGTGATGCTGGTTGCGACAGTTAGGGTGCGTTTGGTTGAGTGAATGAGTTGATCTATGTACCGGATGGTTCAAGATATGATGTTATCCCTTGTTTAGTTCATTGAATCGCACCGGATGGTTCAGGACCGAATGGTTCAACAAAATGGAATATTCTCTGTAGATCCTGAACCATTTCATTCGTTGAAAAAAAAGGCAAACCATGCTGTTCACTCCCGTGTGCTCACGCTCTCCCATGCACTCACGCTCCCCCATGGCGACTCGTCCCCCCTTCCTCCCCCAGCAACTCGTCCCCTTCCTTGCTCCTCCTACCCTTTTCTTCTTTCTCCTTCCATGGCGCCCTCTCTCTCTCTCTCTCTCTCAGTTTTCCTCCCCCGGCGGTTCTTGCTCCTGTGCCCTCGTTCGCCTCTGGCTCCCATCGGCTTGCCCGTGCGCTCGGCCCTCGCGGCTCCCCGCGCCACCCCGACTCGGTCGCCCGTCTGCGCCGCCCGGCTAGCTTGGTCTCCGGCCGTCGGCGCCTCCGCTCGGCCTACTCGGTTACTAGCCCCAGGATTTGATTCCTCCCTTTTCTTTCTACTGCTATTTTGGTTTTTGGATTGATGAATGTTGATTCTTCGGGAGACGTGCTCCAGTGTCTCTGTTGGTGATATGCCCTAGAGGCAATCATGGAGATGATTGTATCACGTCTATGTTTATGAGTTCTTGAATAAATGTTATTATGTTCCTTGAATGAATCATTAGTTCTGAAGATCAACGAGTATGTGACTTGTTGGTGAAACACTTCGACTTATATGATGTCGTTCTAAAAGTATCCCTGGTCGAATGTCATTGATCGGAACACCAGTGACTCTACGACCGGTACTTGTATTGATTGATGATCATGTTTCACCGGTCATGGATATAGGGATATCGAATCAATAATGTAAACACATGTTAGAGAACATGGGGTTGGATCGACCCACCTTGAGACACTATAGAGATTGTTATGATTCTATGTGTCATTAGTTGGTCTCAAGCAATGATGATGTATAATCCTTAGACCTGAGATCAGCATGGTTCCCTACATGTGTAATAGCACTCTTAGGGGTTGCCAAACGCTACTAGTAACTGGGTAGTTATAAAGGTAGCTTTCGGGTATGCTATGAAACATGCGGAGGATGTGACTGTCGGATATGGGATTTGCCTCCTAACATAACGGAGAGATGTCTCGGGCCTCAAGTAGTCGGATAAAGAAAGTGCATGGCCGTGCCACTAGTGGTCGAAGAGTTCGACCACGTAAGGTTATCCGACAACTCGATCGAGAAAGTATTGAACAGTCCATGGATGACACACTATCTCACCTGGAGTTCAAACTAGATATCGTGAGGCAAAAGGAGAATACTGGAGTAAGTCGCTTAGTTCGATCAGATCCAGACAAGTCGTATGGTGATACGAGCAAGTCGTAGACTGATCGAACGAAATCACAGAGTGGTCGAAACCTGGTCGTAAGGGTTTACGAACTGGTCGTGACCGAGTACGAACTGGTCGTATAAAGATAAGACCTGGTCGTAAGTGATGAGGACCTAGTCATAGATCATATTGCATTAAGGTTCGTCCGATATAATTTGTGTGTATTCGGGAATCGTTATGTCCTGCTAGGGACCGCTACGACTCGTGATCGGAAAGTTTTTCGAGTCACAACCGATTACACATAAACCTAACGGGTCACACACTTAATGGGATGGAACAAACCAGAACGAATACGATTCGTTAAAAGTGTTCGGATAGGATCCGACACAGGGCACTATATAAGGAGATGCTTGAGGCTAGTTTTGGGGTGACAAGAGAGACACGTGAGTTGTTTCCACCAAAACCCTAACCGCCATCTTCTTGAGAGAGCCTTCCCGTGCGACTTGGTGCTAGCACACCGCGCATTTGTTGTTCCTTCTCCGGGCGTGTGGATACCGTAGAGGCGCCATCGCGGTCGCCGCTGCGCCGAGGACGATCGTGATCTTCACAGGAACCGTGGAAGCTCTTTGGAGACGATAGACTACGAGAACATTGGACGATTATCTACAACCACTACATCGGCGCGTTCATCGTCGGACTAGGCTACTCCGACTCTACTTCCGCTGCACTGCGCGCCTAGTGGTAATGATCTGTGATCATATATCTTGCTTGGCATCCTGGTTTACGTGGTAGAAATTTTGATTTGTGGCTAGCGTAGCCTACCCGTATCCCTACAGTGGTATCAGAGCCATCTTGCATAGTTTTTGATCTAGATCGGTCGAATATACTGTATATGTGGCAGTAGTAGATTGGATCTATTACTGGTTTGGTCTGATAACCTAGATTGGTTCATATGTATGAAACGATCTAGGCACCTTTGTCGATAGGATCGATCGTTGTTCGCGATAGAAGATGGGTTTTTCGAGGAGGCACATATTAAGAGCACCATATGATTCGCTCGACTTGTTTTCGACTATCTTGTGTGATACTCCTACGGTGGAGTTCCGCCATCGAGTACGTCGTAGTGTGTTGTCGTATCAAGGCGAGGATCGATTGGTTCGACAGGTTAATATGATTAATCCGATGATTTCAAGGCTCGGATATATGAATGAGATTCATGTCTCGAAATTTTTCCGAGAGTGCCGCCGACAATGAGGGCGCCGCTTCTTCGAGCCCAGCCATAATCGGCTAGCGGGACGCCGTCTTTGGTTTTTCGCATCGCGTTATAGATAGTATGTGTTCATGTCGCCCGATAGAATTGGATTCTTTGCATAACTTGTTTTTGCAGGTTTGATGTGAATAGTATGGCCCATTGTGTATGTGATGCATGAATGGATTTTCATGGCTGCGTGTCATGCTTTGAGATAGCCATCATATTATTGTATAACGGCTGCGATCGACTTGTGATGCTTGAAATTATCCTATGTAATTCTTTACTAGTTTTTAGGAGTAAATGCTTAGTAGATGAATGCGATCGGAAACTTCAAGCATGGTGGTCTGAGAACAGGAGCATGATGATGGAGATCGACATGTTAAGGGCCATACTATTTCACGCTTTAATTTGATTATCTGTGAATATTTATGTTTATTCTGTTATGCTATTTTATCATTAGATGTTTTTGACATGATAGAATAGTCTCCTCGAGAAAATTAAGTAAAATTGATGCCTTCCCAATTGCTGCACCTATCACGATTTTGATCGTTAATGGCGTGTCTACCAAAGTAGGGTGCCATTAACTATCTTAATAAGATGGGGTGGGTGTCTGACACCCACATGCATAGTGTTGGTTTGACTTGACAAGGCTATCAAAATAGTTTTGGGCCTTGAGGCATGGTGTTGAAGCCGGGCATCATGATGCCATCCAACAAACAAGAGTCATATACGATATGATTGGCAAGAGGTTGCCTACCATAAATCACTAGGTTTCTAGCAGTGATGCCAAAGCTTACTAGAACTTAATGACTTATGGATCTTGGACTCACTATATGTTGTTTGAGGAAACATGGTTTATAGTGGAGTATCTTCATTATCCATTGTTAAGTTAAAAATTCGACCACTCGGTCGATAGTGATACGACTGTGTCCGACATGTCGTATGGTGATACGAGCAGTCGTGAACCGGTCTAACATAACCACCGACATATATGATTAATAGAAGATCTTTCATAAACATAGTGTCAATCTTTGCATATATTTTCTCGTTGTAGATCATGGCACCTACTACTTCTTCTCGCACCTACCTTTAATTTGCGATCTATTCTTGAAAAGGAAAAGTTGAATGGTTCAAATTTTATTGACTGGTTTCAGAATCGAGAATTGTTCTCAAACAAGAAAAGAAGGAATATGTTCTAGAGAATCCCTATCTCGAGGAACCGAAAGTCCGATGCTACTCGAATCGAAAAGAATGCTTATGAGAAGCATTGCAACGACGCAATGATGTACAATCGCCTAATGCTTGCAACCATGAACTCGAGCTTGTAAGCAATATGAGACCACTGATGCTTGCAATATGATTGTGAGTCCAAGGGTATGTTTCAGATCAAGCAAGGGCGTAGAGGTTCAACACCTCTAAGGCATTGTTTTCTTGCAGCTATCGTAAGGTAACCCAGTGGCCCCCTCATGTGATCAAAATGATTGGTCTCATTGAGAGCCCGAAAAGCTTGGTTTTCCCTTAGTCAAGAGTTGGCATCGATGTGATTCTCCAATCGCTCCTCGTGAGCTTTGAGCCTGCTCATACTGAATTTTCATATGAATGGCATGGAGAAATCAATGATCGAGTTACATGGTATGCTTAAGGGTGCTTGAGAGAGCATCAAGAAAAGTTCCACTCATGTGATGATGGTTCAAAATACTACACCTTCAAGAAGAAGGGTAAGTCGGAAAGGGAAAAGGCAAAGGAAAGATTAAAGATGAGATCGAGAGTCTCAAGGCTAAGCTTAAGAAGCTTAAACTGGTCCTAAGCGACACGAATGTTACCATTGTCATGAGATCTGGGCATTGGAAGAGAAATTGCAAGAAGTACTTGACAGAAAGAACAAAGGAAGTATAACTTCCAGCCTGTATAAATGTTATACAAATTAATCTTGCCACTTCTCAGACCAGTTCTTGGGTATTTGATACCTGGATCGGTTGCTCATATTTGCAATTCGATGCAGGACTAATAAGGAGTAGAATTTTGACAAGAGGAGATGTTGATCTTCACAGAGGCAATGGAGCAAGAGTTGCTGCATTAGCTATTGAACTTTACCATTAGCTTTACCTTCAGGATTAGTTATGGAACTAAATAATTGTTATTATGTTCCAGCCTTAAGCAAAAACATTATTTCTGCTTCATGTTTAGGAGCAGAAGGTTATGAATTCAGAATAAATAACAATTGTTGTTCAATCTATTTTGAAGATATGCTTTATGGCCATACTCCATTGATGAATGGATTGTATGTTTTGAATCTGGAGGATATGCCTATCTATAACGTTAATGCTAAGAGACTTCGACCCAATGAAATGAATCCCACTTTTATCTGGCATTGTCGACTTGGTCATATAAATCAGAAGCGCATGATGAAGCTCCATAAAGATGGTCTTCTAACCTCGTTTGATTTTGAATCATTTGAAACATGTGAATCTTGTTTGCTTGGCAAGATGACAAAGGCACCTTTCACGACCAGGTGAAAGGGCGAGTGACTTGTTGGCCCTTGTACATTCGGATGTATGTGGACCTATGAGCACTTCGGCGGAGGTGGTTTTCAGATTTCATAACTTTTATCGATGATTTCAGAGATATGGCTATGTCTACTTGATGAGACATAAGTCGTAATCCTTTGAAATGTTCAAGGAATTTCAAAATGAGGTACAAAATCAACTTGGCAAGACAATCAAATGTCTACGATCGATCGTGGAGGTGAATATTTGAGCCATGAGTTTGGTGATCATCTAAAGAAATGTGGAATTGTTCCACAACTCACTCCGCGGAACGCCTCAATGGAATGGGGTGTCCGAACGACGAACCGAACATTGTTGGACATGGTTCGGTCAATGATGAGCCGATCCGATCTTCCATTGCAATTGGGGATACGCCTAGAAACCACAAACTTTCACATTAAATAGGGTTCCATCAAAAGCAAGAGAGAAGACACCATATGAGATATGGACCGAAGTGTCCCGCTTGTCTTTTCTCAAGGTATGGGGTTGTGAGGCGATGTCAAACGCTTGACGTCCGACAAACTCACACCCAAGTCCGATAAGTGCTTCTTTGTGGGGTATCCTAAGGAAACTAAAGGATATTACTTTTACAAGCGGGAAGAAAACAAAGTGTTTGTTGCCTGTAATGGTGTCTTCTTGGAGAAAGAGTTTCTTTCCAAAGGAGTCGTGGGAGTAAGGTGCAACTCGAAGAAATTCGGAAACATCCGAAAATGTTTCAACTCCTCTCGAGTCTCTACAGATGAACAAAATGTTGTTAAACTCAGAGATGAGGCATCACCCACGTAGATCTAAAAGGCCACGCCAATTGCCAATAAGGTATGGGCATGACGTTTTATTAATGGATAATGATGAGTCTAATACTTATTCTAAGCGATGGTAGACCCAGACTCGAGTCATGGCTTGAGGCCATGAGATCCAAATAAAGTCCATGCATGACAATCAAGTTTGGAACTTGGTTGATGCACTGATGATGTTAAAACCATTGAGTGCAAGTGGATTTTTAAGAAAAGATAGATATGGATGGAAAGGTTCACATTCATAAGGCACGATCAAGTTGCGAAGGGTTTCAAACAAATTCAAGGTGTTGATTATGATGAAACATTCTCTCCGTCGCTATGCTTAAGTCTATCCGGATCATTCTAGCTATTGCTGCATATTTCGATTATGAGATATGGCGATGGATGTCAAAACGGCTTTCCTAAATGGAAACCTAAGTGAGGATGTGTACATGACACACCGAGGGTTTTGTCGATCCAAAGGAAGCTAGAAAGGTATGCAAACTTAAGAAGTCCATCTATGGATTAAAGCAAGCATCTCGGAGTTGGAACATTCGTTTTGATGAGGTGGTCAAAGGTTTGACTTCACAAAGAATGAAGAAGAACCTTGTGTTTACAAGAAGGTTAGTGGAGCAAGCTTGTGTTTCGATCTTGTATGTGGATGACATACTACTGGTCGAAATGATATTCCAATGCTTGAATTGTTAAAACTTCATTAAGAAATAGTTTCTCAATGAAAGATTTAGGAGATGCAGCATATATTCTTGGTAAAAGAATCTATAGAGATAGATCTAAGAGGCTAATTGGATTAAGCCAAGACATGTACATTGACAAGGTGTTGAAATGGTTCAACTTGCAAGATTCCAAAAGGGGTTTCTTGCCCATGTCACATGGTATTAATCTTAGCAAGACTCAGTGCCCTTCGACCACTGATGAGCAAGACAAAATGAGTAGAATTCCATATGCTTTGGCTATCGGATCTATCATGTATGCCATGTCAGTGCACACGACGGATGTGTCGTATGCTCTAAGTGTTACGAGCAGATATCATCGATCCAGTGAATGTCACCGATAGCAATCAAGAATATCATTAAGTACTTAAGAAGGACTAAGGATGCATTCCTTGTATATGGTGGTGAGGAAGAGCTGGTCGTAAATGGTTACACCGATGCTAGTTTCCAAACCGACAAGGATGATTTCAGATCTCAATCAGGGTTTGTGTTTTGTTTAAATGGAGGAGCAATAAGCTGGAAAAGTTCCAAGCAGGGAACGGTTGCTGATTCCACGACAGAGGCTGAATACATTGCGGCTTCGGAAGCCGCAAAAGAGGTCAGTATGGATTAAAAGTTCATTAGTAAGTCGGTGTGGTTTCAGTACTTCTGTCAATGGATCTCTATTGTGATAATAGTGGAGCCATTGCACAAGCTAAGGAGCCTAGATCGCATCAAAAGTCTAAGCACATACTTCGGCGATACCACATTATTCGTGAGATCGTTGAGAGAGGTGACGTGAAAATATGCAAAGTGCACACGGATTTGAATATTGCCGATCCGCTGACAAAGCCTCTCCATAACCTAAGCATGAGGCGCACACAAGAGCTATGGGTATTCGATACCTATACGATTGACTCTAGTGCAAGTGGAGATTGTTGGTGATATGCCCTAGAGGCAATCATGGAGATGATTGTATCACGCCTATGTTTATGAGTTCTTGAATAAATGTTATTCTTCCTTGAATGAATCATTAGTTCGAAGATCAACGAGTATGTGACTTGTTGGTGAAACACTTCGACTTATATGATGTCGTTCTAAAAGTATCCTGGTCGAATGTCATTGATCTAACACCGGTGACTCTACGACCGTACTTGTATTGATTGATGATCATGTTTCACCGGTCATGAATATAGGGATATCGAATCAATAATGTAAACACATGTTAGAGAACATGGGGTTGGATCGACCCACCTTGAGACACTATAGAGATTGTTATGATTCTATGTGTCATTAGTTGGTCTCAAGCAATGATGATGTATAATCCTTAGACTCGAGATCAAGATGGTTCCCTACATGTGTAATAGCACTCTTAGGTTGCCAAACGCTACTAGTAATCGGGTAGTTATAAAGGTAGCTTTGGGTATGCTATGAAACATGCGGAGGGATGTGACTGGTCGGATATGGATTTGCCCTCCTAACATAACGGAGAGATGTCTCGGCCCTCAAGTAGTCGGATAAAGAAAGTGCATGGTCGTGCCACTAGTGGTCGAAGAGTTCGACCACGTAAGGTTATCCGACAACTCGATCGAGAAAGTATTGAACAGTCCATGGATGACACACTATCTCACCGGAGTTCAAACCAGATATCGTGAGGCAAAAGGAGAATATCGAGTAAGTCGCTTAGTTCGATCGATCCGCACAAGTCGTATGGTGATACGAGCAAGTCGTAGACCGATCGAACGAAATCACAGAGTGGTCGAAACTCGGTCGTAAGGGTTTACGAATCGTCGTGACCGAGTACGAATCGTCGTGATAAAGATAAGACTCGTCGTAAGTGATGAGGACCTAGTCATAGATCATATTGCATTAAGGTTCGTCCGATATAATTTGTGTGTATTCGGAATCGTTATGTCCTCGCTAGGGACCGCTACGACTCGTGATCGGAAAGTTTTTCGAGTCACAACCGACTACACATAAACCTAACGGGTCACACACTTAATGGGATGGAACAAACCAGAACGAATACGATTCGTTAAAAGTGTTCGGATAGGATCCGACACAGGGCACTATATAAGGAGATGCTTGAGGCTAGTTTTGGGGTGACAAGAGAGACACGTGAGTTGTTTCCACCAAAACCCTAACCGCCATCTTCTTGAGAGAGTCTTCCCGTGCGACTTGGTGCTAGCACACCGGCGTACGGTTGTTCCTTCTCTGGACGTGTGGATACCGTAGAGACGCTACTGCGGTTGCTGTTGCGTTGAGGACGATCCGTGATCTTCACAAGGAACTGTGGAAGCTGCTGGAGGAGACGATCGACTACGAGAACTTTGGACGATTATCTACGACCACTACATTGGCGCGTTCATCGTCGGACTAGGCTACTCCGACTCTACTTCCGCTGCACTGCGCGCCTAGTGGTAATGATCTGTGATCATATATCTTTCTTGGCATCCTGGTTTACGTGGTAGAAATTTTGATTTGTGGCTAGCGTAGCCTACCCGTATCCCTACAGTCTCCTCCACATCCTCTGCATCCTCGTCGATGACGATGACGATGACGAGGGCGTGAGCGAGGAGCGGCAATGGGAAGAAGACGACGCGGCGTGACGCTGGCGGGTGGGGCCCTTGCGTCAGAGAGAGAGAGAGAGAGAGAGAGAAGGCATGGTGCGGAGAAGGCCGAACGTGCAACTCAATCAGGTCGTCCAATCTTGATCGGATTGTCCACAACGCTTGGAAACGTTCGGACCGTCCGAACCTCCCAACTTGATCGGGCCATCCAATCTTGATTAGACGGTCTACAACGCTTCGGAACGTTCGGACCGTCTAAACCTCCCATCTTGATCGGGCCGTCCAATCTTGATCGGATGGTCCACAAGAGAGGAAGGCAAGCTGGGCCACGGGGAGGGGAGAAAAATGGGCCGGAGCGGTGGCTTTCAGCCCGAAGCGAATTGGAGGTTTTTAATTGCTCTTTGAATTAAAGAAAATACAAAAAAGCAAAAAGGTTTTTAGAAAATAGTTAATAATGCCCAAAAATTCTAGAAAAATGCACCGAAATTCATGGGAGCACTTTGCATGAAATTCATGAATTTCAAAGAACTTTGGTTGCATTTCAAAATTTCCAAAAGTTTTGCCTTGCAATTTCAAAAGTTAAAATAATTTCCTTGCCTCAAATTCGGATTGGTAAAAAATATAAAAGTTAATTGTGTGCAAAACTATTTTCAAACTTGAATTTAAATTCAAATCAATTTCTAAACTCAATTCTCATAATTGTGGGAGGTGAACTCACCACCTCTAGTGAGAGGTTATCATATCAAACTTCATCCACCAAACCAAACATCTTGAATCATTCAGAACCATTCCATACAACTAACCAAACAAAATCCTATATCATCTCATACAACCAACCAAACAGACTGACTGTATCATCCCATACAAGACGATTCCATCCTACCTGTAGTATCCCATCCCATTCAACCTGATCATCCCACCAACCAAACGCACCCTTACTCACAGAACTTCACCATCCTCTTCAGTCGGCTACCGTGGTCTATTGTGACAACGTCGGTGCGGTTCACATGTCATCCAACCCGGTTCAACATTAGCGCACCAAACATATTGAGATTAACATCGACTTCGTCCACAAGAAGATATCTCTTGGTTAGGTTCGCATCCTCCACGTACCTTCCTCTCGTCAGTTCCCCGACGTCGTGATGAAGGGATTGCCTACTCAACTATTTGAGGAATTCCGTTCCAGTCTCAGTCTCAGTGTTCATTCATCTCACGCTGTGACTAGTGGTGTTAACGAGCGGTTTTTTTCGTACGCCGTGATACCTGAATATCACGTTGTTTGTTTCCTGGTATCTCGGCATGTATATTTGGATAGCTAGGTGTATTCCATGTATAGCGGGTCCTTTGATCCTGACTGTTGTTTCTCTGTTTGGTACACTTGCCTTGCACATGGCACCATTGTGATATTTTCATACCGAGTAATGCAGATCGCCCAAGTGTGGCGCATTCTCTCCTCTCTCTCTCGCTTCTTTCAGTTTTGCAGCTATCTTGCAAAGTTAATCTTGTCATTAATCTGGCCAATGCCTTTTCAACTAAGCCTGAACTTTATCAACTAACATATTAGATAGGTTGAGTAGTTCTTGCATACAGCATGCAGGTAATTAGTTAATGTTGCATGCATGTGTCCAATTTGCCATATTTTCACCTCTAAAAAGATGTTTAGTTCGTTGATTAATTCAAGTGGTCATTTAAACTATTCATGGGTGCTACTCGCATCACGAATCATTGTCGGGCCATATATACTGACAGTAGCTCCGGCGACCACCGCGTAGCCCATGAGCACAACCACATCAACTCCACCGGCTGTCCATGGAGTCGATGAGTTCAGCACTCCACCGGCCAACAACTAGTGTGCAACAATGGTCCAGGGCATCAACAGTACAGAACAGCATGTGTACGAGAGCACGGATGTTCATTAACTTGGTCACGTGTCGGATCCGGATTTCGTAATTCAGAATCCTCTATGATAACATTGTACTATTCCCTAGATCAGGAGCTAGCACTCACAGATACATCACTGAATCAATTCATACGTGGTGTAAAACCATACCATTCATTAATTTAGCACAACAGAGTTTATATAGACCGCATCGGATCAGGTTTTTTTTTTACAATAAGAGCCGAACAGGCCAAACTGATTACAGTACAAAAGCGGAAGCGACAACGGAAGAAAAAAAAAGGGGTGAGAGCACATCTCTCCACAGGCAAACGACTAGAAAAACCTGTGTGCGTCCAATATTACCTAGTGACTCAGATAATATAGAATGCACGCAAGCACCTACAGAGTCAGCTAGACTGGGGCGAGACTAGAACATCTAAAGACTACACTACGCTTCATCATCTCCTGGACCTCCAACTTCTGGATCCTCGTAGTAGTCGTAATCTCCAGGAATTCCTGCTTCTGATGGTTTTGGGGGAGAGAGCGAGGATGAGCACAACTTCCGTACTCGCGAGCCAACACACAATGCAATAATATACATGTAACGCTAAACAAGGATGGCTCGGGTTCTTTTATTGCTAAAGCAATGTTTTCAATTATCATAGTTACAAATTCCTATCACTTAGCATTTTAACCAAATTGCATTTTGATAAATAGAGTAATTGTGCAATATTTAATAACAGCAGAGGTTCCCTCTATCGGAAACTCTACCTGATGCTTATTTGACTGGGGGCTAACCCCAATATTAACATCACTGAGTCTGAAAACTCAGGGAAAATCGAACCCAGGGTTAGGTGAGCCCGCCACAATTTTCATACCACCCACCAAATTTTTTTTTGAAATAGAACTAACTCAAGTTAAGTTTCCATGTCCGCATTTGACCGTAGGCAC
The DNA here is from genome assembly GCA_036346255.1 of Ampelocalamus luodianensis. Lineage (NCBI taxonomy): Eukaryota > Viridiplantae > Streptophyta > Magnoliopsida > Poales > Poaceae > Ampelocalamus > Ampelocalamus luodianensis. The sequence goes on from CM070617.1 coordinate 66,104,350, forward strand.
GGCTGTTTAAACAGTTTATTTCTCTGCAGAGATTGTACACTTTACCCACAAGAGACGATTAACTTGTTGCCCTACATGATTCCTTGGTCATGTAGTCGAGAGGTCGTCACAACAACTTTTCAACTAACTCATCCTTTCCATCATCTCACCTATATGGGGTTGCGCCCATACGTTGCGCGGGATGCCCACCTCAGCGACTGGCGTAGCGTGGCTACACCTCAGCGACTGGCGAACTGTACCCTTGACTCGGTGTCCCATCAAGCCCGACATACCTAGAGCTTGTGCCCCTTTATTCCTCCAGTGAGATGACTTTTAGGATTTGATAAATTTACTAAGCCAAGTCGTAGTTTGTTGCAGACTTGTGGTTGTACTTGTTTTACATTGGAGGTCGTGACAAGATTAAGTCCTTAAGATTATCTGGATGGTTCTTCCACATACCATCCACAAAATAACATTTTTTGGACTACATTAGCACTCATTGTTATACCATCCACTTCTCCATCCACCCTGATAGTAACAGCAAGTTATTAGGGTTTTGAGGAGTAAAACTAAATTACCACATTTATCTCAGTCATGGACCACCAATTAATGACTGCTCAAACCATGTTCATGTTTGAAGAGATAATGTCCCAGTACTTAAGCAAGACTAGCATGTCGCTTAAGTACGACCTATAACTAGTATTACCACATAGTTACTAGGGTGACAATGGTTAAGGGATTCAAGTTATCAAGGATGGCATAATAATTAATTATTCATCAAATGGGTATTTAACTACCTTAAGCTTTAACATACATTTGCTTAAAGAATTAAAGCATGCAATTTGCTATTTTAAAAGAATATAATTTGCAAAAAAATGTAGGCTCAATATGATCAAAGTGTTGACTCGCCTTGGTTATAGGCAACAAGATCTTGATAATCTTGTGCTTGATCAACTTGGAGGTCGTCCGCGTCTTCAAATCCTAATCGGACGAACGTACTGGAAAAAGACACAAACAAGCAAAAAGAGCAAATAAATACAAATAAACAACAAATAAACTTTAAATTAAACAAGACCTATGCCATTAGCAAGATCTTAAATTTACAAATTTTTAGAAACAAACTTCATAATTTTTGGAGCTACGGCGAGGGAGAAATGAACTTTTAAAGTTTTACTAGAAAATAATAATAAATAAAACAGAAAAAGGGAGGGAAAAAGAAAAGCCGGCGGTCCACGGCTCAGTGGTTTGGGCCCAGCCCAAACCGGCGCATGGCCCACGGGGGGGTGGCCTGCCCTAGGAAAGGGAAAAGGGGGGAGCTCGGGCCGGCCGATTGCGAGGGAGAAAGAGGGGGAAAGATGGAAGGGCGGCGGCGGTGGCGCGCGGGGAAGAGGGGGGCTCTCGGGGGCGCGCGGCGGTGGGGAGTTTGGCCGACGACGAGCGGCGGCCATTGAGGACGAAGAGGGCGGCCCTGGCGGCTCGGGCTCGACAAGAAGGAAGCGGCGGCGGCGCGGGAGGAGAGGGCTCGGGAGCGCGCAGCGGCGGCGACCGGAGGGAGCGACGGTGGCGATGGCCAAGGTGAGTTTCCCCCCTTTTCTGTGGCTCCTCCTTTGCTCAGATCTTCTTGCTTGGGAAGGAGGGAGGGGAAGATAGGGGAAGAGCCGAATGGGGGGGGAGAACCTTACTGGAGAGGGAGGAGAGGAGTGAGGGGGGGAGCGGGCAAGATGGGCTCTTGGGCTCTTATAGCCGGCGAAAAGGGGAGGGAGCCGGGGAGGCTTGGTGCGGGCATGCGTGCACTTCTTGGACCAGCGACTTCGGTCAAGGGTGGCGAGGACAAGAAGGACAGAGGGACACGAGCGACGACTTGCGCGGGTGATGGGGCCAGCCGGGGACGGGCGTGGGGGCGGCGAGGACGGGCAAGGACGGCAAGTGGGCACTCGAGGGAGAGAGAGGGGCTCGGGCGCACGTGTGCTTGCTCGTGGAAGAAGTAGGGGAAGGGGGTGGGGTGAGCTGGGTGAGGACGAAAACGGGATGTTACAAATCCTACCTACCTTAAACGGAATCTCGACCCCGAGATTCGAGCTACTCGAACTAGACAGAGAACGTACCTCTTTGTACTCCTGAAGCTGCTTGGGCTTCTCCGGCGATGACATGACTCACATGGCCTTGGCTTTGGCTTGGCGTGGAAGCAGCTCTGGATGCCTATGAGATCTGATAACTTTTGCTTGCAGCTGAAGTCTGGCCTCGAGCTGGTGTGGCTCTCAAGTTGTACTCCCTCGGGGTGACTGGTTGAGGGCACCTTCTAGCAAAGTGTCCGTTTTCTACACAATTGAAGCAACGAAGATGTGCTATTGGGTTACACACTACAGATGGTTCCGTGGGGTGGTGAGTGCGAAGAACATTCCTACTTCTTCTCATTTCTACCGAGGTTTTCTGACACTTCGGTGCAATTTGGCTATTCTCCTTTAAAATCTGACATTGGTTGTCCTGGCCAACTTCATTCATGACGATTCTCACAGTGGCTTGGAAACTTGTCTGCTGCAACTCGGCGGCTTTTGTCAGTAACAGGCGTAGGGAGCAGTCTTTGGGGGCAAAGGTCTTGTCCTTCACAGAGGAAGCACGTAGCTTTAAGCATCGGGCATTCACTTGGTTGATGGTCCTTATCGCAGTTGGGGTAGTTTACACAACATTGGTCCACCTGATGTCCTCTTTCTCCGCAACACACGCATGCTACTTGGTTCATAAGGCAATCTTCTGGTTGATGGTGTTCCTTACAACAGAGACAGTAGGGAACTGGGCACGTGTAGCAATAGTGTCCGTATTGCCCACATGTGAAGCATGGTCCTCTTGCATCTTGTCGTATTGGAGGACATAATTGGGTGACATGTCCTGTCTTGCCACATTCAAGGCAAGCATTTGGCGGAGCTTCTAGGTCTAGTAGAACTTCGGCTGGTACAACTTGCTTTTTGCTAGGGCTCTTGACGAGTTCTTCTTCACCAAGGTTGAGGTTGGTGGCGATGACATTCTTTGTTGGTCCTTCAAGATTTCGTTGGGGACATCTGGGCACATGGTGTCCTAGGTTGCTGCAATAGAAACATTTGATCTCTTGACCTTGCTTCCTTTGGCTGCATTTGTTGGCGAAGTGTCCCGTATTTCCGCAATAGAAGCAAGTGATAACCTTCAGGGGTTCTTCGGGCGTAGCGGTACTGTTGTCTTTAAGGTGACAACTCCTTCCGGGCAATTCTTTAAGTTGATGGGCTGCAAGGTCCATTTTGTCGTCTTCCGTATATCGTGCAAGACGAAGCTTCTTCTAGGGGCATCTTTTAGCGAAGTGCCCTTTTTCTCTACAGCTGAAGCAGTGAAGGTGGGCTACCAGGTTGAAAGCGGCAGATTGTCTGGCGGAGTGGGGAGTGCAAAAAACATTCCCACTAGGGCGCGGAGTTGCAACCGGAGCTGGAGCTAGAATTGGAGTTGGAGTTCTGGGTGATTGGGCTGCTGATTGATCGAATGATGAGCTGTCGAGAGATGCTGACTGCTGAGGATAGCTGTCTTGTGGCCTCTGCGTTGTCATCTTCTTGCGACCAACACTGTCTTGGGTTGTTGCTCTCTTTAGTGCCATCTGAAGCGGGCAGAAGAGGTTAAGAACTAGAGGGGATATATGAGGATTAGTAGCCCGGTAGAGCACAACAGAAGAACTTCAAACCAACGAAGGAAAGCGATCAAATACAATACAAAGCCTAGAATGGCTGCATTATATTAAGGGGGGTTAGGTGTTACATGACTCCTGAAGCATAGCATATAGGCTAAGCTAAGTCATGACATAGGGTACAAACACAACGTCTACAAAAGAAGAAAAAAGAAAGTGCTTGCAACCCAAAAGACTGCCTAGCAAGCACTGCCAGCTATCCTAGACTAGCCTGGCTACTCCTCCATTGAGTGCTACCACAAGCAGTGTCGTTACCCGGGGAGCGGGAATGAGAACGGCTCAGCGAGCGGGAGCGGGAACGACTGGGGCTGCGTCCACGGCTGGACTCTCCGAGACTACGGCCTGACGGCGGTGGGCACACCTTCTTGCGTGCTGTGAGCAGGAGACGGGGTCCTCCAGTTGGGAAACGTCGGCTTGGCACCAGGTTGCTCGGGGTGACGGCGGGTGCAACAGGAGATAGGGTAAGGATTGCAGCGGCGGCTCTAAGGCGTGCCAATTCTGCAAGGGCGGCATCGCTTTCCTGTACTGCAGCAGAGTGAGCTTCATCACTCCTGATCATGTTGTTGCGGAGGGTGTCGGAGTGGGTGTAGCTGCCAGTGAGAAGCGTCCGAAGCTGTCGTATCTCATCCATGGTGGTGCTGATGGTAGCTATCATTGCCTGTGTAAGCAGGACTTGGTGCGTCAGGCGGGGATCATCATCTCTGGTGTCGAAAACCGCCGGGACACGCTCATCATCAGGGAGGTACGGGTAGAAGCAGAATGGTGATCTCAGCAGGAGATCCTCGTACTTCTAGCACAAGCGAGTGGAGGCGACACATGCGGCGTCCTGAATGGCGTCAAGACTGCTACGCCGGGGTGCCTCGGCCTTGTAGAGATGGGTAACAAACTCGTCAACCCTGGCGGAGAGGTACACCTCCATCATTTAGGATTCGCGGGCCTCGATCTTTGTCATCCTACCCCGGAACATAGGTTGACGGGGAAAGCCGAGAAATTGCATCAGCTGGTGGAGGATGTCGCGAACCCTCCTTCGTTTTCTCCGTGAGAAAGGAGGTCCCACGGGCCATCAGACGACGGGGTAGCCATCTACAAATTTTGAACATAAGAGGAGGTCAACAACAAGATAAAACTCAAGTGAAGTAAAGATAAGTACAGAACTAAGAGAGATGAGTAAGAGCGATAGGTACGCTATATTTTAACAAAATCTTTTCTTAGTTTTGAAAATAAGACTCAATTCCTTAGGCTCTTCCAGTCTAGCTAAGGCTCCTACAGTCGTATGCTCTGATGCCAGCTCTGTCGGACCCGGATTTCGTAATCTAGAATCCTCTGTGATAACATTGTGCTATTCCTTGGATCAGTAGCTAGCACTCACAGATATATCACTGAATCAATTCATACATGGCGTAAAACCATACTATTCATTAATTTAGCACAACAGAGTTTACATAGACCGCGTCGGGTCAGTTTTTTTTTTTACAATAAGGGCTGAACAGGCCAAACTGATTACAGTACAAAAGCGGAAGCGACAACGGAAGGAAAAAAGGGGTGAGAGCACATCTCTCTACAAGCAAGCGACTGGGGAAACCCGTGTGCGTTCGATATTACCCAATGACTCAAATAATATAGGATGCACGCAAGCACCTACGGAGTCAGCTAGACTGGGGCGAGACTAGAACATCTAAAGACTACACTAAGCTTCATCATCTCCTGGACCTCCAACTTCTGGATCCTCGTAGTAGTCGTAATCTCTAGGAATTCCTGCTTCTGAGGGTTTTGGGGGAGAGAGCGAGGATGAGCACAACTTCTGTGCTCGCGAGCCAACACACAATGCAATAATATACATGCAAGGCTAAACAGGGATGGCTCGGGTTCTTTTATTTGCTAAAATAATATTTTCAATTATCATAGTTACAAATTCCTATCACTTAGCATTTTAACCAAATTGCATTTTGATAAAGGGAGTAATTGTGCAATATTTAATAACAGCAGAGGTTCCCTCTATCGGAAACTCTACCTGATGCTTATTTAACTGGGGGCTAACCCCAATATTAACATCATTGGGTCTGAAAACTCAGGAAAAATCTAACCCAGGGCTAGGTGGGCCCGCCACAATTTTTATACCACCCACCAAGTTTTTCTTTGAAATAGAACTAACTCAAGTTAAGTTCTCATGTCCGCCTTTGACCGTAGGCACGGCAAGTTATTAGGGTTTTGAGGAGTAAAACCAATTTACCACATTTATCTCAGTCATGGACCACCAATTAATGACTGCTCAAACCATTTTTATGTTTGAAGAGATGATGATTGGGACATTTTTAATGTCCCGGTACTTAAGCAAGACTAGCATGTCGCTTAAGTACGACCTATAACCAGTATTACCACATAATTACTATGGTGACAATGGTTAAGGGATTCAAGTTATCAAGGATGGCATAATAATTAATTATTCATCAAATAGGTATTTAACTACCTTAAGCTTTAACATACATTTGCTTAAAGAATTAAAGCATGTAATTTGCTATTTTAAAATAATATAATTTGTAAAAAATGTAGGCTCAATATGATCAAAATGTTAACTCGCCTTGGTTATAGGCAAGAGGATCTTGATAATCTTGTGCTCGATCAACTTGGAGGTCATCCGCGTCTTCAAATCCTAATCGGACGAACATACCGGAAAAAGGCACAGACAAGCAAAAAGAGCAAATAAATACAAATGAACAACAAATGAACTTCAAATTAAACAAGACCTATGCCATTAGCAAGATCTTGAATTTACAAATTTTTAGAAACAAACTTCACAATTTTTGGAGCTACGGTGAGCGAGAAATGAACTTTTGAAGTTTTGCTGGAAAACAAATAATAAATAAAATAGAAAAGGGGAGGGAAAAAGAAAAGCCGGCGGCCCACGGCTCAGTGGTTTGGGCCTAGCCCAAACCGGTGCATGGCCCACGGGGGTGGCCTGCCCTAGGAAAGGGGAAAGGGGGAGCTCGGGCCGGCCGATTGCGAGGGAGAGAGGGGGGGAAGATGGAGGGGCGGCGGCGTGCGGGGAAGAGGGGGGCTCCCAGGGTGCGCGGCGGTGACGAGTTTGGCCGATGACGAGCGGCGGCCGGAGAGGACGAAGAGGGTGGCTCTGGCGGCTCGGGCGCGACAAGAAGGAAACGGCGGCGGCGTGGGAGGAGAGGGCTTGGGAGCGCGTAGCGGCGGCGACCGGATTGAGCGACGGCGGCGATGGCCAAGGTGAGTTTTCCCCCTTTTTGTGGCTCCTCCTTTGCTCAGTTCTTCTTGCTCGGGAAGGAGGGTGGAAGATGGGGGAAGGGCCGAACGAGGGGGGGGAACCTTACCGGAGAGGGAGGAGAGGAGTGACGGGGGGGAGCGGGCAAGATGGGCTCTCGGGCTCCTATAGCCGGCGGAAATGGGAGGGAGCCAGGGGAGGCTTGGCGCGAGCGCGCGTGCGCTGCTTGGACCAGTAGCTTCGGTCAAGGGTAGCGAGGACGCGAAGGACGGAGGGACAGGACGCGAGCGACGACTTGCGCGGGTGATGGGGCCAGCCGAGGACGGGCGTGGGGGCGGCGAGGACGGGCAAGGACGGCAAGTGGGCACCCGAGGGAGAGAGAGAGGGGCTCGGGCGCACGGGTGCTTGCTCGTGGAAGAAGCAGGGGAAAGGGGCGGGGTGAGCTGGGTGAGGATGAAAACGGGATGTTACATCAAGTTTTCACCAATGTTCTTATTTTAGCTTGCTTGTATTTAGTCATTTCTTAAACAAAGTACTTAACCATGATATATATATCATGCATTCTCGAGGTTGTTAGTACCAAGAAGGTGGTCAAGACTGTAGTCTAGTACTGTCTTTTGTGTTTTAGAGTCGACTAGATGCCACTAGTAGTGATAGAAATGGAATGAAACCAAGTTGACTAGCATTGGGAGTTTGATAATTCTAACCTTGACGGTGCTGAATTGCTGATTCCTTAAGCTGCTAGACTCCTGGTGTTTCTTAATTAAACTCCAAGTCTCCAACCAGAATGATATTTCTAGGGAGTGCACTCGTGATTTGCTTTGGTGTGAGCATGGAAGTGAAAAGGACAGAAAGCTTATATAGCAGTGGGCTGCTTCTACACTGTTCGGTGGACAAGCAGGAGGTGACCCTTTACAGATAAAAATCAGAGGAGGTTGCTTACCATTTAAGAAGAGGGTGTAAGCAGAAGGTGGAAAGGACTGGTGTTTGCTGCCCGTGTCGATCTCATCTTCTCCCCCTCACTTTCTATTAACCCCTTTTAGTTTTGCCTCTTCTTATTTAAGGACTAAGTGAAAATAACATTTGACGTTACCACTGGACTGCAGGGTGTATTGTGATTTCTCTCTTCTTCTTTTTTTAGGGCACAAGTATCCAACATGCACTAAAGAAAGTAAAATGCCCACTAGCAAATTTGCGCAATTAACCTTCTTAATGAAAGCATCATCTCATATATTCGCATTATTAATGGTGGGCTATCACAATAAGTTTTCTCACCGAACCATACGTGTTTTTCCTGCGTAGAACTCAAGCAATGGCGGATTTAGGCCCCAGACTAGGGCTTCAGCCCTGTGCCTAGCTCCAAAAGTCTATCATACCTTCACTGGGCTCAACCCAGGGTGTGTCTGGTCGGCTCGCTGCTCCCTCATCCCATCACCGCCCCTCGACCTGGCCCATACCTCCAGCCTCCAGACTACGGGCTTGTTTTGTTAGTGTTCTGGGCCCTATATCTCAGAAAAAGTAGTGTCTGAAGATAGTATGAAAAGTAGATGATTTTTGTTCGATCAGACAAGCTTATGGATGTGGTGTTTGGTTATAGATCTAGGATCGAGGAATGTGTAAAATTAAAAATTATGATTTGAAAAGGAGAAAGCGTAAAATGCATGAAATACGTTTTCATAAGAAACCCTTAAAATCAGTTTCATCCCCAAATCTTCCTTCCTCACCCCCAAATCTCACCGAGGTCGTGGCGATGCCGATAGTGGGAGGCGAGCGAGGAGGAGGCAATGGCAGCGGCGGGAGGAGGACGTGCTGCTCAAGCTGCTGCCGACAACGACGAGGAAGACAATGGTGCACGCGGGCTAGCAACGGAGTTGCTCGTGCTACTCGCTGACTTTCCTCCGGCTGCTGCAGTGGGCACTTCCGTGCTCCATCCCGCTCCTCGCCGTTGTGCTCGTGCTCCCGCTCACCACGCTACGGTCTGCCATGCTCGCCTAGCTCCTATGAAGACGATAAGAGGATTAGAGGAGGAAGACGATTAAAGGCGTCGGTGAGCTCGCCTAGATGCCAGGCATTCGATTTTGAGCGCATGGGCCTAGAACAGTCGCCTGGCATATGCGCCCAAGGCAGCAACCAAACAGCAACCAAACACCACCCCGGTAGGTTCCAGCAGTGTCCTGGCTAGGTGAGCGGACACCAAGATGCTAACCAAACAAGCCATATTTTCTTATTCCTCGGAGTCCCTACCAATCACATGCATGGTGATTCTGGTGAATATAGCGATCAAATAGGATTTTATTTTCACTTTTTTGGTGGAAATATATCAGGGAAACAAAATAAACATACTACCAAAAACAGATCAAAGATAACAATGCAACAGATTACTGATATGGTTAAAAATTTAACGTGATATGCATCAAACGTGGTAAATATTTATGCAATAAATAAGAAAATGTTATGTTAACAATTAAAAAATTGGTATTGCTCCAACAATTAAGGTGTTGCCTCACATATGACACCCTATTCGATAAATCAACCATGCAACAATAAAGAAAATTAGCGGCAACGAAGTAAAAAATTTGGCCATTGATAGTGGCAGTGCACCACCACCAATCCTTCTGGCTCCATCAGTCCCTCCTGATTGGCGAATGAAGTGAATGGCGAGGTGGGATGAGTTCCTTGCTTTCCTTCGCCCAAATTGTGTTGGACTGCTCATCGCATATTGACAATGTTCATAGTACTAAAGCTAAAATTAGTGTAGACATGTTAGTCGAGGATGGACAAAATCTTTGTTAACTACTCATTTATCCCGCACGTTGCTGCGGGGAAGATGCATGTCTGACCTTAGAAGAAACAGAAACCTACATTTTAGTAGAGAAAAAATACCTGTTTTGAGAAAAATAGCCTTTGTCTAAACGAAGCGAATCATATGGTTACTAAGGATGTTAAATGTTGTGTTATTTTCCATAGATGGGCAAGGAAATAAAGCTGGGTATGGATGCTGTTTTACAACCTGATAAACCACTAAGTATATACGATACAAACTTTGATAGAGAAAAACAAAGCGAATAGAATGCAAATATTGTTGCATGATGCAGAGTCTAAGTAGGATTGTGTAGCAGAGTCCTTGACCAACCTCAGATGGCTTGGATGACTCATGACTGCAAACAATACAATTATGAAGAGCATGTTTGCCCAGAAAGGGGTCCAGTCGTTCAACCATATCAGATGGTATATCCTTCCATCCAAGTGCACTCGGCACTTAATTCCAATGCACAGTGGTGATAACTGACAAGAAACAACAAAATGTCATCAAGGTGGACAGTCCAGGGTCTCTGCATCCAGAATTTGCTACTACAATAGCCTGTTAGTTTCTTAGAAGAATGTGTTAGAATATTGTGTTTGCATGGCAATGTATTGCCGTGTATGCATGGCATTGTGCGGCGCTGGGCAGGAGGCCAACGTCCATACGACTAGGCCTTCTTGTTTCCGCAGTTACGCGATCTCCTTTTGATTGATTGGCTCCCCTTCCAGATCTCTCGGATACTTACTTCTATAAGCCAGTTGTTATGATATGACAAGGCCTGGACTATATATGTAACATGTATTCATCCAATCAATCCAGCGTGTAAATTATCTCCGCTTTCATGGTATCAGATTGGTTCGCTTCTGCGACCTCTCTCCGCTTCCGCTAACCAAACCCTAGTCATCACCGATGGCCGGTGAGGATGACACACTCCGTCGGCAGGCTCACGACGCTGAAGCTACGCGCCAGGCTGAGATCGCACGCCTTGCAGAGGCTGCGTGTCTCACCGAGGAAGCGCGCCATGCAAACGAAGCCGCGCGTCAGGCTGAGGAAGCTAAGGCCGCCCGCGCCCTCGTCCTCGCATATGCGTCTGCCGTCGGCCGTCGCTGCCCTTCATGCACAGGCTGTGTCCGTCCTCAACATCTGGGCAATCGTTCCGATCATCCTCGATCTCAACTCCCCGAGCTACACCAAGTGGCGCAGCCTTCACCTCGTCACCCTCGGCAAATATGCTCTCACCGTTCATGTGCTCTCCGACGACACCTTCCGGGACAGTGCGCACTAGGAACGGATGGATTGCGTCGTCCGGTCTTGGTTGTACGGCACTATCTCCAATGACCTCCTTGAGATCGTCATGACCTCAGCCTCGTTGCCCACCTCCACCGCGCGCTTCGTCTAGACAAGCCTTGAGCAGTAGTTCACCGGCAATACAGAGACCCGTGCACTGTACCTGGATGTGGAGTTCCGCAACTTCGTCCAGGGCAACCTCTCTATCTCCGATTATTGTCGCAAGTTGAAGACGATGGCCGATGCTCTTGGCGATTTGGGCAAGCCGGTCCCGACCGTACTCTCATCCTATCCATCCTACGTGGCTTGAAACGACAAATCTTTGTACATGGCGGCGCTGCTCAAACGGCAAAAACCGTTTCCCAGTTTCATCGAGGCCCGCTCTGATCTCCTTCTCGAGGAGATCACGATGTCCAATAAGTCGGCCTCGTCTCCCACCGTTCTGGTCGCTGCTGCGGCACCTGTCGGTCCGCACCCCCTGGTGCCAGCACTGGCGCAAGTGGTCCCACTGGCCCACGCTACTCCAGCCAGGGCGCTTCTTCTGCGATGTCTGGCAGCAATTGTCCCAACAACCACCGTCGAAGCGGCAACCGCGGTGGCAACAGCAGCACCAACAGCACCAGCGGTGGCTCTGTAGGACACAGTGCCTGGTCGTCCTTCTTTAATCCGTGGACAAGCATGGTTCAGGTGTGGCCGCACACCGTGCCTCGTCCACCGAACGGCGCCATCGGCCAGAGGCCACCCGCGTCCCTGCCTCAGCCGCGTGTGCCCTAGGCCCTCACCGCCGTGCATCCTAGTGCACTCCTTCCTGTGAGCATCCCGGGTGTACACAGCTACAACCTGCCCATGCATACACCCATGCAGCCACCAGTCAAGACTGCCGCCCATGCAGCATGGTCAGCAGCAAGTGCCCTGGACGCCTACGCACGGGCACGGTCAACAGCAAGTGCCCTAGACGCCTACGCACGGTCCCGAGTACTGGGATCAGGCCGCCCTCGCTAACGCCTTCAACACGATGACGCTCACGTCGCCACCCACAGGCGAATGGTACATGGACTCGGGTGCTACCTCTTACCTGACATCAGATGCCGGTAACCTTTCCATTTCCCATCCCTCCTCCCATTGTTCTCCCTCCAATATCATCGTTGGGAATGGATCCATGCTACCTATTACCTCCACTGGCTCCACTGTCATTCCAAATTTCGCTGGTCCTTTTCATCTTCGAAACGTACTTGTTACTCCTTAGATAATTAAAAATTTAATTTCCGTTCATCAATTTACCACTGATAACAACTGCTCCGTTGAATTTGACCCATATGGCCTTTCTGTGAAGGACCTTTGCACCCGGAGCGTGATCACCAAGTGTAATAGCGCCGACCCCCTCTACCTGCTACTGTTGTCTTCCTCCAGCCCGCATGCACTCCTCGCCACAGACTCCACCACCCTTTGGCATCGTCGTCTTGGCCACCCCGGCTCCGAGGTGCTCTCCAAACTAGCTAGTAGTTCTACTATTTCGTGTACTATCGGCGCATCTGAGTCTGTTTGTCATGCATGCCAACTTGGTCGCCACATTTGTTTACCTTTTGCTACTTCTAGTTCTCATGTCGTCAAGATTTTCGATTTAATACATTGTGACCTTTGGACCTCCCCTGTTGCTAGTGTCTCAGGTTACAAATATTATCTTGTTATTCTTGATGATTGCTCCCACTTTCTCTGGACGTCCCCTTTGCGCTTGAAGTCAAGCACCTTTTCTACGCTCTCACATTTTTTCGCCTTTGTCCAGACTCAGTTCGGTTGACCCATTAAAAGTGTAAAATATGACAACGGACGCGAGTTTGACAACTCCACCGCCCGCACCTTTTTCCTTACCCACGGCGTTGTACTCCGCATGTCGTGCCACATACTTCCCAGCAGAACGGCAAAGCAGAACGTATCATTCGCTCCACAAATAATATCATGCGCTCCCTCATGTTCCAAGCCAGTCTACCACCCTCCTACTGGGTCAAGTGTAACATCCCAAAATCTCGCTTTCTCTAAAATTTAATTTCAAATTAATTAATTAAAATTTTCAAGATTTTATTTGGATCTTATTTGTATTTTATGTGTAATTCTGGATCGAAATCTCAAATTCCAAAACTCCATTTCCAATCTAAAATTCAAATCTTCAGAAAAATATTTGTTCCAATTTCTTGGTCCAATTTATTAATTTGTTGCACTTCTCTTTTCTAAAAATATATAAAAATGAAGTTCTGTCGGTCACCCATCCCGGGATTGCTCCCAAGTCATGCTCACTTAACTTCAATAGCCATACATGCATGCACTGCCATCATGTGCTTTGGTTTCAACTGGTTATACTCCATCTTCCATTCTTTTATCTCTTTCTTTCTCTCTCTCCTATTCATCTTCTTCCTCACGGAGTCTATCTCTCTTGCTTTATTTCTTTAACGCAGCTCCATGGTGAGCCGCCTCTTGCTGCCCAGACCTCCCGTTGCCACCTCCGGCCGCCCTCGCCGCCGTCGCCCCTTCCCTTGCCACCCGCACCGCTTCTCCTCCCCTCCCATTGATTCTGTGCAAACAGTAGAGCTTCAAATTGCCATTAATGGCTGCCGTTTCTTCTTTACCCGTTCCTCTCCATTCAAAGCCTTTATCTTGATTTGATTTGATAAGAAACGGTTGCATTAAGGTCTCCCACGTTGTCATGCCATCTTTGAGCAGCCCATCAGTGCACCGTGCATTTTCATCCGTTTCTAGTTTGAACCGACGTCGTGCTCTTTGTCTTCCCGACGATATAGCTCCTAGTTGCAGCTATATAAGGGCATGCTATCTCTTCTTTGATCCCTTGCTTTCCCTCTAAGCTTTAGATTCTTCAGAGCATAACAATCTCCTTTGACAGTAGCTAATACCACCATTGTTGCTGTTGTAAGCTTGGTAAGTCACCTCCTAGCCGAGCTCCACCTAGCCATCCACACCGCCGGTCAGCCTCGGCCACCTTGTAATGCCAACACCTTGAGATTCTCCTTCGGCTGCGTGCTTCTGTTTTACTTCATTGCGCAATGGTTTGCTTCTGTTCGTTTGGAGAAGAACATGAACGTGTTGCTACTAGTTAGTCTTGTTAGATGCTTTGTACATCTCTCCTCCGTTCTCTCTCCTCGGTCAGTCATTTCCCGAACCGACTACGTCGCCGCGTGCCCCTCGGCTTCCTCTTCACATCCCTGGATTTCGCTCCCCAAATATCGCCATTTTATTTTGTTCACTGTTCATGAACAGTGCCATGCGGTATAGTATACGTACATGGTGTATGTATACATGGTTTTAGTTTTTTTTTGGAGAATTGATTTTCTAGATTTTCGTTCGTTCTCATACGAACTCCGAATCCAACGATTCTTTCTCCTAAATTCTTCTAAATTCATTCTCTACTTCCAGTATTTATTTTGTAATTTTTGAATTTTATTTATTTTCTGCTATTTATTTGGTCCGTTGCGCGTGTGTAGAATCCGACGTCACCGACGCGAGTTTGGATCAACAGGAAGCGCTTACCTCCAACGTCACCAAAGGCGAGTCTCCTTTGACCACTTTGAACCTATGATTTGTAAATCATGTTTACTGATTTTAAAGTTATGCATTGCTATTTAAATGATAAGTTAAATCGTAGGTTGTTAGTTAAAAACCTAAAGTTTGCTACTATCATCCTTGATATTTGATGTCCCGCACCTTTGTAACCTAGTGTAGAAATTCCGCATTATTGAATACAATTTTTGCAGAATAGTTTATTACGGTAGAATTGCTTAGACATGCTTTACGGCTTTATTTAACCTTTGGGGGAGAAAAACCATTATTTACCCTTTATGCTTTCTTTGGAAAATATAAGACATTAGGTAATGTCAGTGTTTGGAAAATAAAATATAATGATGAAAGTATGTTTTAGACTTGGGTGGATGGTAAGATCAGGCGGGTGCAGCTAGAGCACGAGATCATGTATTGTGTTAGTCCCGCCAAGTCATATTAAGGACCGGCGCTTGTGACTATTCAAGCGAGCACTACCGTACAACCACATGTCCAAAATGGAGCGGACTCGACCAATTAATTAGCAAAATTTTGAGTCGGTTCTGTCATGGTTGTGTGTCTTGATTCACATGGCGCAAGAGGGCCCAGAAGGCGAAACCTTAGCGGGCGAACCGAGTCAAAGGAAGCTTTGTAAAGCCTTGTGATGTTCTCTCCTTGATTCACACGTCAAAGGAAACGTGTGGTATATCAAAGCGATCATCTCTTGTGGGTCAAGTCGCACAACCTCTGCGAGTGTTAAAAACTATTCGAATAGCCGTGCCCACGGTCAAGGGCGAAGCAAGGTGCGTTTTCACATGGTAGATTTTGGTTTTGATTTTAAAAGAGTAAATTTTGGGAACCGGAGCGGTTGGGACTCTCGGTAGTTTCTGCAGCTAGAGCGCTTGAGCGACTAAAGCCTTGATGCTAGTGGTTGGTAGCTAGAACCTCCACTAGTAATATAATTAATTTATTTATTGAAACTACGTTTGTCAAATGTGCTTTATGAAAATTGTTTTAAACTTAAAAATTTGCTTTGTGCAAAAGAACCATATAAGCCTCATTTGTCAAAGCTATGCATATGCATGTTTCCCAAGACTCGCGGGGTACTTTATGTACTCACATGCTACACTCATAAATAAATCTCAGAAGCCTTCATCGACACGGAGGACTACGACTACTTCGCTTGTGGCTTTGACGAAGGACACCCGGAGTACTAGGTTGCGCTCCCCAGTCGAATGCCGGTGGGCAATTTGATGGGCCATCACTTGGAGTTTATCATTTGTTGTTTCTGCTGCTGTAAGACTCAAGGTCTTCCGACCTCTTTTGTAATAAGTGGGCATAAGGCCGGTACTCAGTTATTTATTATTGTTATTCGTGATTCGAGTTTGTTATCAACAATGTTTCAACTGTGTGCACTAGCTACTGATCATGGGACTGGTGCGAAAATACACAAAGGGTTCGGATTCAGAAATCCGGTCCCGACATCAAGGCCCTTCATACAACCACCTATCTCCTAAACCGCTGCCCCACCAAAACCCTTCACTTTTCCACACCATATTTTGCACTTTATGGCGTTCACTCGTCTTATTCCCACTTACGTGTCTTCGAGTGCCGGTGTTATCCTAATCTTTTGTCCACGGCCGCAAACAAGCTTTCACCTCACTCCACTATGTGTGTGTTTCTTGGCTATCCTTCGGAACACAAGGGTTACCGGTGTCTTGATTTGTCATCTAATCAGATTATAATCTCTCGGCATGTAATATTTGATGAGTCCTCTTTTCCGTTCGCTGACACGACGACACCACCGTCACCTGCTGCTTTTGATTTTTTGTTGGACATGGACTCTTCGCCGCTGCCCATCGGGCCGCCCTCTCGCACGGATGGTGCTGCTGCCCCCGCTGGCCCCATGCCGCTGGTCGCTGCCAGTAGCGCTGGGCGTCCACGCTCTTTGTCAGGCTTGCATGGCTCCCCGTCAGTAACTCCTGGTCCTGGTCGTGCTGCTGCTCTCGTTGGATCTGTCCAGCAGGCTGTTGCTAGCAGCGTCGGTCACTTTGCCATGACACCAGTGTGCTCTAGTGCGCCCGTGTCGCCTCCTGGCGTGCCCTAGCAGGCCTCTCCTGCGGCTGATAGCCCGGTTGCCCCTGTCGACACCTCTTCGTCACAGGCTGCTGCTAACCGAGCTGGCCGCCTCCCGCCGACTGCTATCCTAGTCACACCGGTTCACAATGCGCACCACATGGTTACTTGGGGAAAGTCCGGTTTTCGTCTTCCTGTGGATCGCTTGACCTTGCACGCTTCAATGGTCTCTCCTCTCCCAAAGATGTACCGTGGTGCCCTATCCGATCCTAACTGGCGCGCCGCCATGACTGAGGAATTTGATGCTCTCCAGGCCAATCATACTTGGGATCTCACTCCACGTCCTCCTGGGGTCAAGTTGTTACTAGCAAGTGGGTTTTTCGTCACAAGTTTCTCCCAGATGGCTCTCTTGATCGTTACAAGGCACGTTGGGTTCTCTGTGGTTTCACTCAGCGACTAGGAGTCGATTTTGCAGAAACTTTCAGCCATGTGGTCAAACCCGCTACTATCCGCACCATTCTTACACTGGCTCTTTCCCGAGACTGGCCGATTAATTAGCTTTTTGTCAAGAATGCATTTCTACATGAGACTCTTTCAGAAACTGTGTATTATGAGCAACCATCCAGTTTTGTTGATCCCACTCAGCCAAATCACATTCGTCGACTGAATAAATCTCTATATGGTTTGAAGCAGGTGCCCCGTGCTTGGTATAGTCGCTTCGCCTCTCATTTAATCTCTCTTGGATTTATGGAGGCCAAGTCCGACACATTACTTTTTTTGTTTCGCCGTGGTGCTGGCATGGCCTACTTGCTTCTTTATGTGGATGATCTTATTCTGATGGCCTCCTCCTCAGCTGCACTCCTTCATCAGCTGATCACCGCTCTTCAACAGGAATTCTCTATGAAGGATCTTGGCTCCCTGCATAATTTTTTGGGCGTCTCAGTCAGCCAAAGGGATGGTTCACTCTTCCTCTCTCAGCGGCATTATATCTTGGATATCTTGGAGCGCGCTGGGATGTCTGCGTGCAAACCTTGCAGCACACCAGTTGATACTCATTCCAAGCTCTCTGGTGATGGTGCCCCTGTGGATAATCCAACGCATTATCGCAGCCTTGCCGGTGCTCTGCAGTACTTGACATTCACTTGCCCGGACATTGCTTATGCCGTTCAACAGGTGTGTCTCTATATGCATGATCATCGTGATCCCCATCTATCCCTGGTGAAGCGCATTCTGCGATACCTTCAGGGCACTCTTGACCACGGTCTCTATCTTCACCGGACTTCTCCTGCTGAGTTAGTTGCCTACTCTGACGCTGATTGGGCTGGTTGTCCCGACACGCGTAAGTCCACCTCAGGCTATGGCATCTTCCTTGGTGACAACCTTGTCTCCTAGTCATCGAAGCGGCAGCACACAGTCTCATGGTCTAGTGCAGAGGCAGAGTATCGTGATTTGGTCAATACGGACGCTGAGGCCACTTGGTTACATCAATTACTCGTGGAGCTCCACAGTCCTTTGCGGCGTGCCACTCTAGTATACTGCAACAATATCAGTGTTGTTTACCTCTCCACCAATCCAGTTCAACACCAGCGTACGAAGCATGTGGAGATTGATCTCCATTTTGTTCGAGAGCGTGTGGCCATTGGTGATGTTCGAGTTCTTCACGTCCCTACGACGTCGCAGTACGCCGACATATTCATGAAAGGGTTGCCCACTTCGATATTTTTGGAATTTCGGTCTAGCCTCAACGTTCGTGATACTGCCGTTTCGACTGCGGGGGCGTGTTAGAATATTGTGTTTGCATGGCAATGTATTGCCATGTATGCATGGCATTGTGCGGCGCTGGGCAGGAGGCCGATGTCCATACGACTAGGCCTTCTTGTTTCCACGGTTACGCGATCTCCTTTTGATTGATTGGCTTCCCTTCCATATCTCCCGGATACTTACTTCTATAAGCCGGTTGTTATGATATGGCAAGGCCTGGGCTATATATGTAACATGTATTCATCCAATCAATCCAGCGCGTAAATTATCTCCGCTTTCAGAATGTCATTTCTTAAATAAATAAAAAGCTAGCAAATCACTAACCATTATGGGTGTTTTGGATTCCTGTATGACTGTGATCTGTGAAGGGGTGACATGTAACTTGACAGACAGGAGAAAGTTCCGCTCCACGGATAGAAGGGGCAGCACAGCCACTCAGCACAAATTAGAAAAAGGCAATAAATACAATGAAGGAATCATCAAAGCAACGCTCAAAACAAAGACTAAAGTGATATCTTAGTGCTGCAGCAAAAGTAGCACCAGGCTCGCTGGACCAGAAAGTCAATATGGAGGTATGCACGGGCACGGCGACATATAGGGTGAAAACTACCTATAAATGTTGCAAACCGTAAAAACCATGTCTTAGAAATTTATAAAAATTCAAAAAACGATACCACGTGTAGGATGGGGATGTTCTTTAACCATGCAAAATTTCAGAACCAAACTCAACCTCATTTTCAAGATATGAAAAAAATTAAATGATCACTGTTTACTAAGAATTTTTTAGTAGCGACGAATTATGTTTTGTTTTTGAATGTTTGGAAACTTTGATGACGTGGTTTTCACGGGTTTTTAACAATTAGGTGGTTTTCATCGTATAGGCATCCGGTACACACAATACACAAGCAAATCAAAGAAACAAAATGGACAACGGAGCAAATGAACAAATACAGAGTTATGGACTAAAATCAAGAATAAGACCACTACCAAAATGAAGCTTGAAACGAATGCAAAATATCACTAGATGTGGAAGGCAGCGAAGGAGTGTGGTGGTCGGCGTCAAACGGTGTGACATGAGGAACTGATGGGGCCATGAGCACGATCGCCAATGGCGGACCGACAGGGGGCTAAGGGGACAAAGTACCCCCTACGGTCTTCTAGACCATGGGTACCCCTAGCACCTCTATCCATTGGTCGTCGTGGTTTAAAGGTTAGCTGTTCTGGGTGAAGAACAACAAAATGATTTGTGTCGGAATTATCTTGTATGGGTTACGCCAAACCAAGTATTGGTTGTTGTTGTCCTGGGCCAACTAGCCAAACTCATCAAACCCACCTATCTCAGTCACCCTGACTCTACTCTCTCTTCCCACTAGTATCGAGCTCGAATCTCTAACCAATTCTCCAATCAACATCATAGTGAACCCTAGCGACTAGTGTCGTGGCCGACATGCGGGCGTGTTATGCCACTCGCATATGCATGAAGTGCGGTGTCAACTGAGCAGTGCTGCGTGGCACAAGTCTAGGCAGGTAGGCAGTGGCTGCAATTGGGCAAGTGGGCAGCATGCAGCTGGGTAGGTAGGCGGGAGCGTAGACAAGAGGCAGTGTCCCATTAGTATTCTCCACTGCTGATCGCCGTAGCATTAGCCATGAGGAAGACAGTTGATGACGAATGCGGATGGTAGGAGGAAAGCTGCGAAAATAAGGGGGGAATAAGCGAGAGGAAGAGTTTAATTAGATTGCCGTTGGTTACATGACCGGAGGAGGAACGATGCGAGTAATGGAAGGTGGGGGTGGGGAAGGAACTGGCCTGGATTTAGTCGAAGTAAATATGTGATCCAGAAGTTGAATCTAATGGCCAGAGCAATTTCTGATGATGCGGCTCACTCTCGTATCAGAAAATTAGCTTTAATTGCAATAAGTGAGGACCAATTGAATTATAGGATTAGGTACTAAAATTTTGTTAATCTGCATATCATTACTATGCTTATTGATTAATTTGGGTGCAATTTTGTATGTCGTAGGCCGTCACACTTCAGTCCAGGGCGTAGCTATTTTCTGGTTTCACCACTACTTTCAACTTTCAAGCACCTAATTGGAATTTGTTGCACATATGTTTCGTATTCCTATATGGTTGTACTAAACATAACATTTGATTCATAAGTTATTTTATTCATTCGTACTGTAACACCCATTTCTTCTTCCTTGGGTCAACACCACCCGTACCCCCCTTCGCGTGCTCTGACACCGCCGCCCTCTGGTCCTCTGCGCGCACGTCGTGCCCGTCCTCACTGCCCTCGCCCGACCTGTGCCCGGCGCTGCGCTGGCGCACGCGCCCGCGTCACCGTGCCTCCGCCGACGCGGTGCGTGTCCGCCGCTCCCACGCCGCACGCCCGCCCGCGTCTGCCACGCCCGTGCACGCCCGCGCCGCACGCACGTCGCGTCCCGTCCCATCAACCGCACAGCCGCACGACACCCATCTCGCATGCACGCCGCCTCCGCCGGTCCCCACCGTCCCCCTGCGCCGCCCGCATGCCCCTTTGCCGCCTACGCTGGCCCCCCCCCCCCAACGGCTCTCCCCTCCCGTTGGCTCCCATGGCCTATAAAGCCCCCCCCCCCGACACCTCCCTTCCCCTCCTCCCCCATTTCTCCTTCGTTCCCAAGCAAAGGAGGCCGAGGAAGAAGAACAAAAAAGAAAGAAGAAGAAGAAAGCCGAGGGACTCACCTCCGCGAAGACGTCGCCGCCGCTGCTCGGTGCCCTTCTTGCTGGCCCGGTGAGCCCCGTCACCACTGCCACCGTTGCTCTTCACCGCGTCGGACCGTCCCGAGCCTCCCCGAGCCACCCGAACCTCCCTGCCAGCTTGCTCGCGCCTCATGTACCCGTGCACCCGCTGCCCTTAGCCGCACCACCACCTCCCTGCCATCGCCATCGCCGTCGCCGCTGCCGCGCCCCCAAGCCTCCCTCCCCTCCCCGTGCGCCGCCGCCACCCCTCGCCTCCCCTCTCTCCCGTTTCGGCCGGGCCAAGAGGCCCCCTCCCCCTTTTCTTCTCCCGCTAGGGCAGGCCAGCCCCGTGGGCCACGCGCCTGTTTTGGCCCAAGCTTTGGGCTGGGCCAAAAGCTAGGCCGTGGGCCGCTGCCTGTTTCTTTTCTTTTGTAATTTTTTTTCTATTTTAATTCTAAAGAAAGACTTCAAAAATTCATATCTCCCTCATTCCAACTCCAAAAATTATAAAACTAATTTCTAAAATTTTGTTAATTCAAGATCTTGCTAATGGCATAGGTTTTGTTCAATTTGGAGTTCATTTGTATGTTCTTGTGTATTTATTTGCTCTCTCTGTCGTTGTATCTTTTTTCGGTACTTTCGTCCAAATAGGATTCGAAGACACCGGAGACCTCCAAGTTGATCAAGAATAAGACTACAAGGACTCTCTTACCTACAATCAAGGCGAGTCAATACTTTGATCATATTGAGCCTACATTTTATACAAATTATATTATTTTAAAATAGCAAATTGCATGCTTTAATTCTTTAATCAAATGTATGTTAAAGCTTAAGGTAGTTAAATACCCATTTGATGAATAATAAATTAATATGCCATCCTTGACAAATTGAATCCCTTAATTCCATTGTCACCCTAGTAACTATGTGGTAATACTAGCTATAGGTTGTACTTAAGCGACATGCTAGCCTTGCTTAAGTACCGGGACATTAAACTATCCCAATCATCATCTCTTCAAACATGAAAATGGTTTGGGCAGTCATTGGTGGTCCATTACTGAGATAAATGCGGTAATTTGGTTTTGTTCCTCAAAACCCGAATAACTTGTTGTTACTATCTGAGTGGATGGAGAGGTGGATGGTATAATAATGGGTGCTAATGTAGTCCAAAGAATGTTATTTTGTGGATGGTATGTGGAAGAACCGCCCAGATAACCCTAAAAACTTAATTTTGTCACGACCTCTCATGTAAAACAAGTACAATCACAAGTCTGCAACAAACCGCGGCTTGGCTTAGTACATTTATCAAATCCTGAAAGTTATCTCACTGGAGGGATAAAAGGGGTACAAGCTCTGGGTATATCGGGCTTGACAGGGACACCGAGTCAAGGGTGAAGGTCGCCAGTCGCTGAGGTGTAGCCACGCTACACTAGTCGCTGAGATGGACATCCCGTACAACGTATGGGCATAACCCCATATGGGTGAGACGATGGAAGGGGCGAGATATTTAGAAAGGTTATTATGACAACCTCTCGACTACACGACTATGGAATCGTGTGGGGTAACGAGTTAATTGTCTCTTGTGGGTAAAGTGTACAATCTCTGCAGAGTTATAAACTGTTTAAACAGCCGCGCCTACGGTCAAAAGTGAACATGGGAATCTTAACTTGAGTTAGTTCTATTTCAAAAACCTTGGTGGGTGGTATTGAAAATGTGGCGGACTCACCTAGCCCTGAGTTTGGTTTTGGCCTGAGTTTCTAGACTCAGTGATGTTAATATGTGGGGTTAGCCCCAATCAAAATAAGCATCAGGTAGAGTTTCCGATGGAGCGAACCTCTGCTGATACAAATATTGTACAATTACTCTCTTTAACAAAATACAATTTGGTTAAAATGCTAAGTGATAGGAATTTGTAATTATGATAATTGAAAACATTGCTTTAGCAAATAAAAAAACCCGAGCCATCCTTGTTAAGCCTTGTATGTATATTATTGTATTGTGTATTGGCTCGCGAGCACGGAAGTTGTGTTCATTCTCGCCCCCCCCCCCGCGATCCAGAAGCCGGAGGACCAGGAGATAATGAAGCATAGTGTAGACGTTAGTTGTTCTAGTCTCGCCCCAGTTCAGTTAACTCCGTCGGTACTTGCGTGCATCCAATATTATCCAAGCCTTTGTTAATATCGGACGCACACGGGTTTTCCCAGTCGCTTGCCTATGGAGAGATGTGCTCTCACCCCTTTGCTTCCGCTTTTTGTAAATGTAATCAGTATTGGCTTGTTCGGCCCTTATTGTAAAACCTGATTCAACGCAGTCTATGTAAACTCTGATGTGCTAAATTAATGAATAGTATGGTTCTACGCTATATATGAAATGATTCAGCAATATATCTGTGAGTGCTATCTACTGATTCAAGGAATAGCACAGTGTTATTACAGATGATTCTGGATTAGGAAATCCGGTCCGACACATACTAACTACGCTTAATGAGTTTTAAAAAGGAGTTTTGCTAGAAAACTTGCGACTGTTTTCTTCAGTTGAAAACAGTCACATTTTGAACCATTTGATATGCGTTGAGATGTGTGTTGAGTTTCTTTTTAAAACATGTTTTTATGATGAGTGATATCTGATCTCATCCTACGGTTCAAAATGTGACTGTTTTCAACTGAAGAAAACAGTCGCAAGTTTTCTAGACAGTCCCTTTAAAAAGTAGCAATTGACATATCAGGCACTACTATCATCAGTCCCTTTTCCCTAGGCTCGGATTCGTGGTAGCTAGCACTACAGAGCTGTATCTTTTATTTGATGCACCAATCTTTCAAATATTGCAAGCATTCTGACTGTAGTGCAATGCGATCGCCAGGTCATATTTTTGGTTTAATGTTCAACATTGCATATAAAAATTAAAGAGACCTTTGATTGAAATAAGGCTGTTCAAACACGGCCATTGCAGGTTGGCAAAACCGTTAGATTGAACTACCATCGAGCAGTTTTGAGTTGTACATGAGGTAGCTGGCTGAAGTGTTGCATGCATACACGGGTTGACAGGGGCTGAGAAAACCAAAATTGTCGTCTGGTAGCTAGATTGAAAGCTCTTAATCAAAACCATCAGGAAACTATTCTGATAAATGACATCTGCATGGTTTGAGAGCAGAGTGGTAGCTAGCATAGAGTACATCTTTTATCCCACTTATCGAAATAGCACGTTCCTGAAAACAAGGCAAATGATCTGCACCCGTACATTGATCAACTTCAGAGAACATTCATTTCACACACACGCAACATAACTCTTTTTATGATGCCTTCATAAGCTCTGTGACCTTCTTAACAGCCGGCCTATCCATTATGTCGGCGACCCATGATTTGACATGTAAATAAGTATCAAGCACTGACGCATGAGGAGTAGCCAACAAGTAGTAAACCATCGGAGAATGGCTTAGATCTGCTAGGCTAACGAAATCCCCAGCTAAGTACTTGAACTTGGACAAACGCGCCTCATAGACTTCAAGAACTTTCTTCAATTTCTCTAAATTCTCCATGACAATTTTGAGGTCAGTTGTTCCACCCATGAAAATAGGTATGGTGAGGCATTGGAAGGTGATTGCTGACATGGCAACGTCAAAAGTCTGGGACTCAACATCAAGCCAGACATCCACCATTGCAGACTCGGAGAGGTTGCTTTCCCTCAATAAGTCAGATGCGCCTTTGCGAAGTACATACTTTGAAATTGCACGGGACTCTGTTAATAGACAGATTGTTATCTATGTGTAAATAATTGTCAAGATACAAGGAAAGTGATGAGTTGAATCGAATTGCTATATGATTGTTTACTTCAGCGTACATCAAGTACAGACATGGAGTGATAACAGAGTGATCAAGTTTTGAACTTGTTTATCATAATATCATTTGCAATTTGCCCACAACTGCTATTCTACAATCGCCAAAATAATAATGCACAAGTCTTTTATCTGTTGTTGTTTTTCTTACTTTTCTGTATGGCAGTTTGAACACGAATCTAAATATCGTCTTCATGTGGCCGGTATAGGTCAAATATATGCTTTTCTGTAACTAGTCAATTCAAAAAAAAAAAATCACTGCACTGTCCCAAAAGAATGTATTTATATTGGCCACATGAAAGAAGACAACTAGCAAGTGTGAAAGAAGACGATAATGAGTTCACACACTTCTTTAATCAATAAGACGATATTGTACTGTTCTCTAACTTATCTTCACACTCTTGCTGCAACGGAAGTAATAATATGCCACAATAAGTGCAGCTCTTTTTAATTATGTATCAAACCAAATAATCGACGAAGACAATTTTATCTCACCGAAGAGAATAAGATCACCATCCTGAAAAGCTGGAACTTGACCAAAGGGCTGAAAATAGATAGAAGAATAACAATCAAAATCTGGAATAAAAAGATATACACAATCTTATAGGCTAGCATGATGGGCGAAATGAGCAAGGATCTTGGTATGTAGTATGTACGTAGCTTAGCTCAGTTTTGATCCATCTTATAAGATATCTTTCGAGATTGGGACTAACTCACCCTGTTCCGACTACTGAACTACTTTAATTTCATGTTCTTGCAAGGAAGATGCATAATCAAACAAAGAAACCATGGTTAAACTCAGTTCATCTTGAATCCATAAGTCTGCCATTAATTCCTTATTTCCCCGAATTCCAGGAACGAGTTAAATAGTTAGTCTTGTTCACTATCTGAGACATCTATAAAGTACTAGATACCGGGGATGTATGTAAGAAGCTATAGGCGACGACATACGTTGCGGGCGACATGGGCCGGGCTCTTGTGCTCGCCGGTGGGGATATGGACGTGCACCAGCACGTACTCGGCCCCGACCTCCTCCAGGCACAGCAGCACCCGCGCCACGGCGGTCGACTTCGCCGGACCGAACACCTTCACCGGCGCCATAGATCTCCTTACTAGCGGGGTACTATGAACTCTGAACTGGTAAGGGATGCTTTGGATGGTGTCGAATATGGGAAACTGGGGGGCAAAGGCGAGTTGAGTTAGTCTCCTGGTAGCAGGTCACAATCGGAAGCAATTCGAGAAGATGGAGTGTGCTATGATCTGAAATAACTGGGCTCCAAAATTAAGCAGTCCGAACTCAAGCAACTAACTGCAGCTGAACAGTTGGACTTGGACACAATTACATTCCTACCTAGGCTTAGCAACTACTTCCTGGAAAGTCTCGGCAGGTACACATGTAGCGGAAAGAATCAAGAATTTTTTTAAAAAATAATATTATTTTAAAAAATATTTACAAAAACAAATAATCGCCCCCAAAAATTACAAAAATATGTCCCTGTCGCCAGTTCAACTGGCGACAGGAACCTATCGCCAGTTGAACTCGCGACAGGGACCCTGTCCCCACTCTGTCGCTAGTTGAGGTATTTATCGCCAGTTCAACTGGCGATAGGAAGAAATCGCCAGTTGAACTGGCGACAGGAACCTGTCGCCAGTTGAACTGGCGATATATACCTCAGCCCTAGCCAGTTTTTGATTTTTCCTATTCTACTTAGGCAGTTTGTGATTTTTCATAAATTTTAAACGGTACGAAATCTGTTAGACTTGCAATAACATTTTATCATCGTCGTATATTGTTCTACTACGGTAAATTTTTGGATAATTTAGCGAGGACGTTTGAGGTATGAACGATTCGTAAAGAGGAAGGTAAGTGATATTGCGATTTGCTCGGGAATTCATACACACTGATATTACAGAACTTGCAGCAGAACGTCATAACACTTAATTGAAATGATAATTCAGAACATTGATAATAATATTTTTCTCGTGGTCGCGACGTCAACGTCTCCCATGTGGACTGCCTCTAGTCGGGGCACCGGATGAGGTCCCCACGGCGACGTCCGGAATGCCGATGTCTCCTTGGTCCTGAGTATTTCGCGTGGGGCATGTCTTGAAGATGTGCTCAGACTCCCTGCAAATTGAGCACTTCTTCGTGTGACGTTCGGCTTCTGCCTCGTCCATATCGTTCCTGATGCGTCGTACCTGTCGCCGGCCAACCTTTCCCTTGAGCCTAGCAATGTCCGCAGCCCAGATTAGTTGCTCCCAGATTGGATGGCCAGTGAAATGGCCAACAACGGCGTAACCATACATCTCTCCACTCCATGTTTGCATCACCGCCTCCTTGGTGAAATAGTGAGAGAGTATCGCGGGATCTTTGCGCCACCGTCGAACAAACGGCCATGACATGGGAGCGAGCCTATGCGAAGAAGGGCTTGTTACAAGTGCATACGCAACTATCACGGCGTGGCGTGCACTCATGGTGATCCTCTCGCGTTAGTCCCGCGCGTCCTTTATCCTGCACATTATCTCGGCGAAGCTCCTCGTGCCCATCTTGAATGCGGTGCATCTCACCATTCTTGCTCTTCTCCTCCATGTATGCGGTTATTATGGCGGGTAGAGTACTCATCATTGCCATAGTGAGCGACGCATTGCTGCATCTATTAACAAAGTAGTTTGTGGTACCGCGGAGAATTGCCTCCACAATACCAACCAAAGGAGGCACTGCGCGCGCGCATGACCCAGTTGTAGACCTCAGCTAGGTTGGTTGTCATGATACCATATCGAGCACCACCTGTCATGTAGCGACCACTTCTCCTTAGGCTCGTGCTCAATCCAGTCTGAGAAGCATTTGACCTATGCCCCTGTCTTCCTCGTGACACTAGGAGCGTCTGTGGGTAGCTGTGGCAATACTTGGGGCCTGAGTGGCGCTGGCGGCCCTTCTCGCTGCCTCCCTTCTGTGGGTTTGGGTCCGGTCGTCCAAAATCTTCCAGAGTGTTTCGAACTTACGCTGCTGGTTCTGGTTGCACAGGCGCTTGAATAGGTTCATCAAGTCCTTGTTGCGGAACTGCTTATAGAAGTTTGCACCCAAGTACCTCATGCACCACCTGCTCTGTAGATCCGGCCGTGGAAGTGGTACGTTCTCTCCTCGTTGTAGCTGAGTTATTGCACGCAGCAGGCCTGCGTGTCGGTCATGTATGAGGCATACGTTGGGACGGTCCTGCACAACAGAAATCCTCATATTCTTCAGGAACCACAGCCAGCTATCCGTGTTCTCGCTTTCAACGAAAGTGAATGCCACGGGAAGAACTTGATTGTTTCCATCCGTCGCTATTGCAGTCAGTATCTGACCCTTGTACCTCCCAGTTAGGAACGTGCCATCGATGCACAAGATTGGACGACAGTGCCGGAATGCATTGATGCATGGACCAAAGGCGAAGAATGCTCGTTGTAGTACCCTCTTATTAGGCCACTTCGGATACGTGGCGTCTTGAATGTCGACATGAGTGCTGGGATTTCTGTCTTGTATGACTCGGAGTTGCCCAGGGAGGTTGTGGTAGGAATCCTCGAATGTGCCGAACCTTGATTCCAATGCCTTCTGTTTTGCCCTCCAAGCCTTGGCATAGCTGATAGTGTACTGGAACCTTGCCTCAATGGCCCGAATGATGGATCGTGGCTCAAAATCTAGGTTATCCACGATCTCACCGTACATGAGATTGGCGATGAAGCTTGATGATAGGTTCCGGTGGGACTACACTGACTCAGCGACAACGCATGTGTGAGGGACCACTATGGAGCACTTCTAGTAGTTGTCCCACTTGGGCTGAAATACGTGCACGCGCCAAGGGCATCCCTCTATGCCGCACTTCACGTCGTAGCATCTTGGGGTAGACTTGACGACGGTGAATGTGCGACGCACCGACAATGCCCAGAATTTGACCGCATCCTGCACGGCCTCCTTGCATTTGTACGTAGCTCCTAGTCTGACCTCGCTCTGTTCGTACTCCCACGGTACATGGGATCCTTCGTTGACAACGAGGTTTTCGAACTGGTATGTGTTCCACTTGGATGGAACCGCCTGCTGGTCCGCATCATCATCGTCATCAGAACCTTCATCTTCGGACAATGCCATGTAGTCCTGGTCTTCGAGATCCATCCTTTGCACCAGGTCTTCAAGCTCCTCCCCCTCGTCAGCAAGGCCACTAGCTTGTCTCACTGAATGAGGTAATTCGGCATAGTCTTCATCGACGACATCAGCAACCTCTTGCCCTTCTGCCATTGTGTGCGCCGCGCTGGGGTCACCTATTTCTTCCTCGGTGTCAGCAACTCCTACTTGTTCTGACGCAGATGCTGGAGTGGGTTTTGCATACGTCTGGACCAGAAGGACCAATTTCCATCCTCTCTCCCTCGCCATGCGTACATACGATCGCCATGAATTTGTTTCCTTTAGTTGCACTAACTCCCAATACGTGGGCTGTCCTGCCCGGGGGCAAGGCAACTCAATGTCAGATCGTACACATCACGGTCCACTTGGAACGTGTGGAACAACCACCGCATTACAACGCCGAATGTACGTTGCTCAGGTCTTGGTAGGGGCACGTCTGCTGACTGGAGTAACTCAAATCAATTCCCTCGGGACCCTCCATAATAGTCCCTCGGCCGTAGTAAATTTTGAAATTGACGACGTCAGACATATTTGACACACTGCAGTGTAAAGAACATTTACACGATGAACTACATATGTGCAACTAAATAGCCCACAAAAAATTATGTAAAACGGACTTCACTACATAACAGTACATTAAAAATCATGTAATCCGTTCTGTTAAGAAAATTACCCAAGAGGTGGGCAACTGGACGAACAGCGCTTCACTAGCTTCTCTCCTCCTCTCTGTTGTGTCCTTCTCTTTTTCCTGAATAAGACTGAGTCCTGTGTAGAATTTCAAGGGTTCCAAGAGGGTTATATAGAGGTCAGGGCTTGTCGCCAGTTTAAACGGCGATAGCTTTCTGTCGCCAGTTGAACTGGCGATACATAGATGAACCGGCGACAAGCGGTTCAACTGGCGACAGGGATTCATTTTTGTAACTTATTACGGCAGCTATTTGTTGTTGTAAATATTTTTTTTAAATATGTCGTGCATTGTTGCAAGATTTTTTCGAGGACGATTGAGGGATTAATGATTCGTAAGTACGAAGGCAAGTGATATTATAATGCGTCCGGGAATTCCTACACAACTCCGTTGGAGAACTTTGGAGAAATGACGCAACGATAATAACAAGACATTTCATCAGACAAGGGGGTTACATGGCACGCAGGACAACGAACCGAGGACGGTACACGCATGCCTTTAGGTAAATTGAAATACATGGGATATGTGGAGGAATATGGTAGAACTACTGAGTGGAACGTGGCCATTTACCCTTGCAGCCCAGCTCGGCGTTGTACTCCTCGCCTTGCGCCTTAGCTCCACGATGGCCCTCTTTCGCTCCCTCTCGGCCTCCCATCGCCTCACATGCTCACGCTCCTGCTCCTCGCGCTGCTTGTCCCGCCTACCTTGCTCGGCCTGCTCAGCTTTCAACTCTTTGAGGTGCCTTTCACGGGTCTCGATGTCCTCCCTGGCCCAGCTCTTCCGTCTCAGCAATGACCACATGTCGTAGGGGTGGATCTTGTTGTCGATCCACTCCCAGAAGTCGCATAGGGGTGACGGAGACTGCGGTGGGTAAAGAGAGTTCGTTACGCCGTTATGGGAAGAAAAATAGCATTGTACCATGAAATACGGTTTCATTACCGGATGCCTGTTGTTGTAGTCTACGACGTAGTTTGGGTAGCACCAATAGTGCTGCTGTAACATCCCAAGGTTATGTTACCAAAATAAAATAAAATAAAGTTAATGTTTTATTGGATTTTCTCAAATTTGATAGAGTTTCATTGCTTTATTTGAATTTTTGAAATTTTAAAAGTCAAAAGTGAAATTTATTTGAAGTTCTTGAAGTTTTTATTTGATTTAATTTGAAAAATAAAAATTTACTTAATTTCTAGAATTTTCTGGAATTTTAAAGCTTTTTCCAAAGTATTTTTGAAGCCAAGATAATTTATTTGCAAAATTAAAAGCCAACTTTAAGTTGAAAATAATTCTATTAAGTCCAAAATAAATAAGGGAATTTCTGTGAATTTTCTCATAATTTTTGGATTTAATTTGCTATTTTCTAAACCCAAAATGAATTAATCAGATTAATTAAATTACAAAAGCATTTAAAAACCTAAAACCCCTTTTGGGCCTAATCTTTCGGTCCGACCCATTCTCTCCGCGCCTGAGCCCATTTCCCCGTCGCTCCCTATCTCTCCCCACCGTCCGATTTAAATCAGACGGCACCCGCAACACCACGCCACCCCGCCTTCCGCACCATTGGATGGAAAATCCAACGGCCCGCCTCCTTCTTCTCCCCCGCGCCCGTCTTCTCCGCTCAGCCGCGCCCGAGCTCCGCCTCTCCGCCGCGTTGAGCCCGTCAAACACCGCAATCCCCGCCCCCTTTTCACGCGCGGACGTGCGCATCGGATCCCCCGCATCACGCCACGCCCATTCCCGCCCGTTGCCCCTTATTTCGCGCACGATCTCGCCGGTTCGTCCATGCGCCGAACCGCCGCCGTGATTCTCGCCGCCACGATCTCCCGCCTCCGGTTTCCTCCGACCCCTATAAAAGGCGCACCAGGATCGCCTTCTCCTACTCAGCTCGCCACCACCACCCACTCTTTACCTCTCCACCCCTAGCCGCTGGATTTCGCCGTGGAAGCTCGCCGGCCGAGCTTCACTCCGCCGCCCCTAGTGCTACCGCCATCGCCGCCGCGTCCTCGCCGACACTACCATCAGCTTCGCCGCGCCTTCGCCGACCCGGTGCGCGCGCCCGCCTCGCCGGAGCACCTCCCGAACCACCGCACCGCCGTGACCCGATCCTCGTCGCCGCCGACTAACCTTGCGTGCCCTTGCGCCGCCTGGGTAAGCACCACACTCCCCGTCACCTCCTCTTGCTGTTAGTGCCATCCACTCCCGCTGCCACGTTGCCAAATGCCGGCGACCATCGGTCACCGTGCGTCGCCGCCGACCTTGTGCTGGCGTGGCAGACACCTCGGTGCCACCCGGCGCCACGTCGCCATTCTTGCCCATGTGGCGCCCGCGTGTCACGCCGAGTCAGCGCCCGCGTGGCCGGTCCACCGTTCCAACTCGCCCTCGGCTCGGTGGAACCAGTCCACCGTGGGCCGTGTCAATGACGCGTGGGACCCACGTGTCGGAAATTCTTTTAAATTCCGAAAATCATCCGCTGATGTCATCATTGCACAATAAATCCATTTTCCTTTAGAAAAATAATTCCCAAAATTCAGAAAAATCATAATTCTATCATTTTTTGTATTTTCAAACTTCCAGAGCTCATATCTTTTGCATCCAAACTCCGATTGAGCCCATTCAAATTTCTAAATTTATCTAAATTCAAGATCTAGCCAACTAAACCAAAACTATTCAATTTGGAGTTAATTTGAATCTTATTTGAATTTAGTTTGAATTTGGCTTATTTTCGCGTATAAATTTCGACGACTTCGGGGAGTCAGATTTCGACGCCGTTTGAGAGCAACTATTTGAGCAAGGTAAGTTACATTCTTGATCATATTTGCACCCATTATTTAAAATTATTTAAATTCTATTTTAAATTATTACTGCATGCTTATTTATATTTAGTAATTTAAATTCCTGTTTTAAATTTATAGTTATGCCTAAAATCCTTTGTATGACCAATTTTGATAATTGAATCAAACATGTTGTCACCCTAGTCAAAACCTGGTTGATACGATAGTATGAACTGGGATCATTTTGGTAAATAATGTGCTTAGCCATGCTTATAGACCAAATATGTTTCATTTGGGGAATTTCAGTCAAAAATCAACTATTGTTTAATTGTACCTTTGGCATTGGTGTGTCATGGGAGTTTTATAAATGACTTTAGAAAATGAAATAAAATGATGGTTTGAACTTGGGCAAATTGGTTGTCGGGTGGGTGCAGGTTTATGCACGGGCTCAACTGGGTAGGTTGAGGCCGAGGGTTCTGTTGGTTGTCGCCCAGGTCAGTTAAGGACCAGTCTTCGAGCCGCATCTTGCTAAGCCACATCGTACTACCACATGTCTTGTATGGGCAGGACCTGGCCGATTAATTTGCAAAGTTCCATCATGGTCATTCCTGTTGGTGTAGTGGGTAGTCATGTTATGATCTATGTTAGTCCCACCTGGCGCAAGAGGGGGCCTGAACCCTGCGGACGGGTAGTCCAAAGGGGGTGAAACCTTAGCGAGGGAGGGTTATGGTGGAATGACACATTGTAAAGGCCTCGACACGTGCTCTAGACTGCTTACCTAAGATAGTGAGCGGTGGTATCGACGGATGCCAAACAAACTAGAGAATTCATGTCTTGTGGGTAAAGTTGTACAACCTCTGCAGAGTGTAAAACTATTCGAATAGCCGTATCCACGGTCATAGACATGCTGGCAAAGCCACTCAAAGTTAGATCTTTGATTTTGATTTCAAAATATTTTTGTAAAACAGTTTTGACATGGATGGGTGTCCATAAGAAAAGTTATGGGTTGAAGCCCCGGGTTGGTGCCCGTGTTTATGTTGGTGTTAGGTTGGTGCCTACACTATCTTTATCAATTCAAAATCAAATTTAGATTTTATAAAACTTGAGCTTTTGAACTTAGTATTAAATTTAATGTCAAATGTTGTTCTTGCACAAATAACCCTATAAGCCTTCCTTTGTTACATCCATGTATGCACGTCATTCTGTTATTTGACGGGTGTAACTTGCGAGCACGGAAGTTATGCTCATACTTGCTTAATGCAAATAAATTTTAGAGGAGAAGAACTTCGCTTCAGGAGTAGATCATGACGACTAGGCCGCTACCCCAGTCGATTGCCTGTGGCAGATCAGCTGGACTCCACTACATCTTCATCGTCTTCCGCTGTGTTTATTTAATGTTGCCCTGTAAGGCTATTTTGTAATCAACTATGTGGTTATTTAATAAATTTTAGCGTTTATGGTTGTGTTATCACATTTGCTTACTGTGTGAGTTAGCCACTGATCATGGGACTAGTTCAGTTATGCACAGAAGATATGGGGTGTTAATTTCGGGTCTTACAGCTACCTAATGGTCCACTCATCGGTTGATTTGACGCACATGCAGGTGTCCCGACACCAGCATAGGGGTGGCGCCCCTATCGGGGGCCCTTCCGGAGGGCGTTCCGCGGGCATAGGTGGGGGGTCGCGGCTCGACCTAAAATCATTGGGCGTACTACGAGGCAGCTTCCTCAGATCCACTAGTTCTGGAAAAGTTTTGTGTGTAAAAGGTTCTTGACTAGCGGCATGATAGCGAGCGCTGGTCACATGGGGAGACACCCAATCCTTCACAAGCTTACAGATTTTCTCCCATTCCTTCTCCTTGTCCATGTTTTCTAGTTGGTGGTGCTGTTGTGGACTTGTTGGACGAGTTGCGCTGTATTTATAGCTAGAGCGGACGGAGCCATAACTGGGGCTCTCGTCTTGGTAAAAGGTACCTCGTCGGGTCAAATAGTCCTGAAAAGCTAGCTCATCTGGTCACATCGTCCTCAAAAGCTACCTCGTCTGGTCACATCGTCCTGAAAAGCTGCCTCGTCTGGTCACATCGTCCTGAAAAGTTAGCTGGTCTTGTCATATCGTCCTAAAAAGCTAGCTCGTGTTGTCACATCGTCCTAAAAAGCTAGCTCGTCTGGTCACATCGTCCTAAAAAGCTAGCTCGTTTGCTCACGTCGTTGTCAAAAGTTTGATCGTCGGATCACGTGGTCTTCAAAAGCTGTCCTAAATAGCTGGCTCGTCGAGACATCTTTTGGTATCCAAACTGGAGACTGCCATAATAATAGTTGCAAACATAATAAAATTTACATAGCTACCATTACTGATATCTAGTGGTGTCCCCTCTTAGGGCGCACCCCGTGTGTCGTCCTGGGCCTCGTCCGTCGCTGGTGCGAGTACGTCAGAGGGTCGGGCTGCCTGACTACCCGACCCGCGCGAGTAGCATGTGGTGGTGTCGCCAGGGGCTGCTCCTGCGTCGGCTGGGTCTGCGTCGGTTGGGTCGGACTCGGCGCACCGTACAGCTGAGAAGCCTCCAAAGAGAACTGCGTGTCATGCAGATCCCTGAAGAAGTCCTCGATGGCCGCCAATAGGTCTACATCGTCTGGCGAGATTGCATCTGCAGGATCGCGGGAAGGCTACGATAGCACAAACAAAAAATTTACCGTGCAACCAAGGAACCTCCACTAGTAATAGATCACGAGATTACCACTAGATGCGCCGACTTGTAGCGGAAGTAGAGTCAATGTAGCGAGTTGAAGCAATCGTAGTCGTACTTGTCACGCGCCTTCTCCTCCTACTCCGATGAATGTCGTGAGTCGCGGATCGTCCTAGTGCTGATGCTTCGGAACAACACCTCCAAGGTATCCACACGTACGGGGCAAGGACACCATGCGTAGGAGTGCTAGCGCCGACAACGTGGTTGAGGAGAGCGTGGTTATTAGGGTTTTGGGATTTCTTCTAGAAAGATTGATCAATCATACCCCATGCCACCGCCCCTCTATATATAGGCATCCATATTGGGTCCTCAACCTGTGGCCCATTTAGGAACTCATGGCCTATAAGAATTCAGATCTCCATCCAAATCAAATCCTAGCCCTTTAAGTGTGTGACCCTATAGGTTCGTGTGTAATCGGTTGTGACTCGGAAACTCTTTTCCGATCACGAGTCGTCAGCGGTACCTACCAGCACATAACGATTCCCGAACACACACAGAATATGTCAGACGAACCTTAATGCAATATGATCTACGACTAGGTCCTTATCACTTACGACCAGCTCGTACTTAGTCACGACCAGTTCATAATCGATTACAACCGTTTGTAACTCCTTACGACCGATTAGTATCTAACTACGACCGTTTGCAACTCCTTACGACCAGTTGGTGATTATGTTCGAGTAGTCTTCGACTAGGTCGCATCTCCATACGACCGACCAGCCTCGACCTCGAAAACCGAACGACACGCTTGTGTATTCTCCTTTGCCTCACGACATCCGGTTGAACTCGGTGAGATAATATGTCATCCATGGACTGCTCAATACTTTCGATCAAGTGTCGAATAACTTTATGTGGTCGACACTTCGACCACTAGTGGCATGGCCATGCACTTTCTTTATTCGACCACAACGAGGGCCCAGACATCTCTCTGTTATGTTAGGAGGGCAAATCCATATCCGACTAGTCACATTCCTCCGTATGTTTCATAGCATACCGAAAGCTACCTTTATAACTACCCGATTCAGTAGCGTTTGGCAACCCCTAAGAGTACTATTACACATGTAGGAAACCATGCTGATATCAGGTCTAAGGATTATACATCATCATTGCTTGAGACCAACTAACGACACATAGAATCATAACAATCTCAATAGTGTCTCAAGGTGGGTCTTATCCAACACTATATTCTCTAACATGTGTCCACATTATTGATTCGGTGTCTCTATATCCATGACCGGTGAAACATGGTCATCAATCAATACATGTACTGGTTGTAAAGTCACTGGTGTTCCGACCAGTGACATTCGACCAGGGATACTTTTAGAACGACATCATATAAGATAAAGAGTTTCACCAACAAGTCACAGACTCATTGATCTATATAACTGATGATTAATTCAAGGAACAAGATAACATATTATCAAATATTATGAACATAATGAAATATAATCATCTCTATGATTGCCTCTAGGGCATATTTCCAACAGCATCGTCCTCCCAAGCCGTTCCTGCGAATAATTACGTTACAAACATAATCATGGCGGAAAGGACGTTATACAACCAAGCGGAACTTACCTGTTGGCCCGAAGATGTGCTCGGACGATGCGGCATAGTCCTTGCCCGCGTACGGGTGGAGCTGAGGACCTGTAACAGAAGATAGTCGTTACAAACTTCTGAAGTTCGAAATGAAGAAGCGATGTGAGCGTGTTGTACTCACCTCCGACATGTCCCGAGGTGCTCCCCCCACCCTGCCACGACGACGAGCCCGCCACGTGCGGAGCAGGAGGCTGTGTCCTGCCACCTCGGCTGACCCCTCGTCCTCGGACTGGTCGGTCCACCGGGTCGGTCGGCGTGCGACCGATCGCGGTCGCACTCCAGCGTCTTCCTCCTCCCGATCCGCGCAGAGCCCTGCGGTCTCCCAGCGTTGTCATGTCTTTGCGAGTCTACCAACTCGACAATCTCCCGGTGAAGATCCACCTGCACAGGTAATCAACAAGTTGTAGACCTAAGTCTGTCAAATTAAATATAAAATAAGGACCGTTGAGTACATACGAAGCGGTGGAAAGCGGAGTCTGGCTGGGTGTGGTACGTGTCCGACGTCGCGGCCTCATGTCGAGGAGGGTCGACCACGACCCGGACGCACCGAAGCCTCGTCCGAGTAGCGTACCACTCCATGTACTGGCCGTACGTCTCCGGGTCGTAGGGATCTTGGCCACACTGGACGAGGTCGTCGTGCGCACTACTCCAACCCTCGACCCAAGGGGCCATCCTATCCGACTAGGACATCGTGCCACGAACTCCCTTCCTAGTGTACCTATGGATGGCAAGAAAAATATTTGGTAGGGATGTAACACACATTGTACGAAAGAAGTAAAGAGTGAACTTACGCGTGTACGTGCGCCGGCACCCGCCTCCCCCCAAGGGGCTGGGACCTCCTGTCATAGACCGAACTAGCGCATGACCCGCTGTACCTGGTACTCCTCCACGAAGATATCATGCACTAAGGCACTCCGCGTGTACGATGCAGTAGTCTCGCGTGCCGCACAAACCGATCCATTGAGGCGCGCGCGATCACCCCGCTCCATCATGCGGTGTCCAAATGACGCGGTCATCGGTCAGATGATCGAACATCGCAACGTACTCTGGGTAGGATCCCTGCGAGGTGATCGGCGTGAAGGTGACCTGTGCAATAGAACACTGCAAACTAAGCACAGGAAATAGTGATTGCAATACGAAAACAATAAATGACTATGAAACTAACCCGTCGGCGGCACCACACAGTGCCCATGGTCGGCTGGTCCAAGTCATCCTGCGGGACGTACAAGCTCTCCTCGTACGCTCCCAAGTCCAGTTGTGGCCGTCCGATCTGGAAATGCTCCAACGACCACAACTGCAGTAGAAGCGGGCATCCCGAGAGGATGGAGCTGCGTGCGCGACGCCGCACACGCCGCCGCAAGCACGCGATACGTCGCGCCGCGGCGCGGCGGACCCCACATGTACTGCGAGATCTGGTCAAATTGTGAGTCCGCCACCTCACGCGCGTACCGGATGTAGTGCTTGTCGACGCTGTCACAGTGGGAGCCCAGGAACATGACCCACCCGAACAACCACAGCAGGTAGGCCTCCAAGTGCCTGCTAACAGCGACGTCCCCTGCGTTCTGCGCCATACGCTCGGGCTGCAAGAAGACACGTACACGTCAGCAAGGTTCACATACGAATTGTTGTGAGAGAACAATAGTTACAAACACTTACGTGGCGGCGAGATCCACTTCGCGTGGGCGTTTGGGCTCGCGAACTCAACGTACCGCGCCTGCGCGCGACATCGTGGAACCTGGCTAGGAGGTCCGTGCGCCACGTGGTCGGGATGTCGTGCGCCGCCATCGGAGTGCCTGCGCAGGGCAACCCAGTCAGGTAGCTCACGTCCTGCAGCGTCAACGCCATCTCCCCGCACGGGAGGTGGGACGTGTGGGACTCGGCCTCGGTTGTCAACCGGCGCCGTCGGCGGGCGGCAGTATGGAAAACGTATAGGCGTCACATCAAGACGCTAGTCTTGCTCGTCCTCCCACGTTGCCTCCACCATCCTTGCTAGTGGAAGGAGGCCTGCCGCTCTCAACTTGCGTCCAAACGATTAAGAACAAACATGAGTCAACGCAAAATAATCAGACCGCGATTGAGTGCATGAAGATCACAACTTCACGTACCTCGGAATCCAGTCTCGGTGCAGCCTCCATGCCCTGATGGGGGTGCGTAGCCGAAACGCCACAAGCTCTATCGGCGCCTCGCCCTCCGGGGGGAGCACGGTACTGAGGCGGCTACGGTGACGCGCGTCATTCGCTGGGTCAAGCAACTCGTAGTGACTCGCATCTGCCATACCTGAAAATGCAGCAAAAAACAAAGTTCATATTTTTTTCATGCATCTTTACATAGCCTATGTAGCAACTACGAATATGTACTACACAGTTCGACTACATTTATGTACCATACTCAATTCTATGTCGCTATTGTCGCAATTCTATGTTGCTACA
Source organism: Ampelocalamus luodianensis (assembly GCA_036346255.1). Taxonomy (NCBI): domain Eukaryota; kingdom Viridiplantae; phylum Streptophyta; class Magnoliopsida; order Poales; family Poaceae; genus Ampelocalamus; species Ampelocalamus luodianensis. Next base: position 66,143,660 of record CM070617.1, read on the forward strand.
TAACTCAAAATATGTACTACACAGTTCGACTACATTTATGTAACCTACTCAATTCTATATCGCTATTGTCGCAATTCTATGTCGCTACACAGCTCAAAATATGTACTACACAGTTCGACTACATTTATGTAACCTACTCAATTCTATGTCTCTATTGTCGCTATTCTATGTCGCTACACAACTCAAAATATGTACTACACAGTTCGACTATATTTATCTAAACTACTCAATTCTATGTCGCTATTGTCGCTATTCTATGTCGATACACAACTCAAAATATGTACTACACAGTTCGACTACATTTATCTAACCTACTCAATTCTATGTCGCTATTTTTGTTTGCTAACCTACAAGGTTTGGACGTAACGTACACAGTTTCAGAAAAATTTACCTGCAAGATGATCGATCGAAACTGATGCTCTGTCAATCTCTCTCCTCCGCGACGAACCGGCAGAGTTTCGCTACTATTTCTTCTCTCCTTCTCAAACTCTCTCTTGTTTTTTTTCTCGAATAAAAATGAATTCGACATCGATTTTTGGGTCGCCATTGAATCAAGCGGCGAGAACCGCTTAACTTCCTCGCCGATTCAATGGCGATAGCTAGTTCGACTGCTCTGAGGTGGCGACGAGTTCTGTCGCCGCCGCTTGAATGGCGACAGGGACATATTTTTGTAATTTTTTGGAGCGATTATTTATTTTTGTAAATATCTTTTAAAATAATAATATTTTTTTAAAAAAAATCAAAGAATCAATACAGCAACACATCATCACGGAGGTATTTGGATCCTCTGCAACCAAAGATTCAATATAAAGGATCTACCATCCACGGGCGTTAGAAGCGATCTCTACCTTCCGATCAAGAATAGAAGGTCGAGCTTAATAGTTACAGTAGTACTGCTACAGTGTTTACGCTGAGGTGCATCGCTGCAGTAGATGTACTGTGTTACTGTACACACTGTAGAGGCCACGCTTAAGAGCACTGTTCATACAGCGCCATCTGAAGTTAGGCCACGGCTACGGATGCACGATGGAGATAGATATTTACTGCTTGTGGATTAAAAAAGTTTGATTCTCTTCATCACCTTCTTGTCATCATCTCTTAACTTTATGAAATGTTCGCTACCATCCGCACATCAAGATGGAAGTTTTGTATTCAGGTGGAAAGTTCCGATATGCTAAGTTAAAAGTTTCAATTTTTTTGTGTTGAAAGTTCTGATGCCCACGACAGGTGACTGATTACTTGGGTCAACCAAACTTAGTGGACCAGCAGGAGGTTAGCCGGATGGGCCAGACCAAGTATTCCCTCTTGGGCCCGAGAATATTACTGATGGGCATCGGAATTGGTTGTTACTGATGGAAAAGCAACGCTGTGTTGCCCTAGTAACAGTGGCAACATGTAGCTATCTCGATTGAGCTTTGGACACTGCTAGCCCTTTAAGCCACTGTAATTTTCAAATCTAGTCTTTTTACCTTCGAAATTCTGTTTTTAGCCCCCTGAATGCTGATGGCGTCCCCGACCGTAGGAGCAACTTGCTGCCGTCCCCAGCCACAGCAACAAGGTGTTGCCGTCCCCTACCGCAGCAGGTTGGAATACTGTAGCACTGTAGCATCTTTTCTCAAAAATTCGTTTCAATATATTTTTTGCAGGAATTTCTAAATATAGAAATTGAGCTCAAAAAATTATGAAATTTTTTGTAGAGCCTTCTGGCACAGTGTAATTTATTGTGTAATTTTTTTAGAATTTTATAAGTTACGATTTTTTCTCTAAAATTCATTTAACTATACTGTTTGTAGAAATTTTCTAATATATAAAATGAGGTCCGAACATTATGAATTTTTTTTCCAGGCTCCTTATACGGTGTACTTTATTGTGTATTTTTTTTCATAATTTTATATGTTCAAAATTATCTTGACAAATTAAGGGTTTAGATATCGAAAATTAGGACAAAAGGTTTCAGAAATTATGGTGTCATGATTTAATGTAACTTGGAATGTGGGAAGTTTAGTACCACATGACTACTCTTTCCACATGTAGTACTAAACTTCCCACACACATGTAGTACTAAACTTTCCACATTTCAAGTCACATGAAATCATAAAAACCTAATTTCCGAAACCTTTCGTCCTAATTTTTGAGACCTAAATCCTTAATTTGTCGAGACAATTTCGGAACATATAAAATTATTAAAAATACACAAAAAATTACACTATATAAGGAGTCTGAAAAAAAATTCATAATATTTTGACCTGATTTTCTATATTAGAAAATTCCTACAAACATTATACTTAAATGAATTTTAGAGAAAAAATCGTAACTTATAAAATTCTAAAAAAATTACAAAATAAATTACACTATGCCAGGAGGCTCCACAAAACATTTCATAATTTTTTGAGCTCAATTTCTATATTTAAAAATTCCTGCAAAAATATATTTAAATAGATTTTTAGGAAAAGATGCTACAAATGCTACAGTGTCCCGTCCTGCTGCGGTAGGGGACGGCAGTAACTTGTTGCTACGGTTGGGGACGGTAGCAAGTTGCTCCTGCGGTCGGGGACGGCAGTAGGCGCGTCCAGGGGGCTAAAAACGGAATTTCGAAAGTAAGAGTGCTAGATTTAGAATTGCAGTGGCTTAGGGGGGGGGGGGCTAGTAGTGTCAAAAATTCATCTCGATTCTCCACACCTCACGGCTGACGTCAGCGGGCATGCATCTCACCTTCTGGTCTCCTCGTGGTTCCTAGAGGCAGCTCTACCCCTACACGCGTCGTGGAGCCAGCAGCCGGTGCCATTGTTTGCACTTGCTTTTACCTTCTTGTTCCCGGGCCGCAAGGACAGGAACGCCACACGCACCACCAACCAGAACGAGAAGCCTCCAGATCTCTCGCTTGCAGGAGGCGCGCGCACACAGAAAAACTCTCACACACACGCATCCAGATCTCTCGCTTGCAGGAGCGCAGAAAAATGGCGCCGGTGAAGGTGTTCGGGCAGGCGATGTCGACCAGCGTGGCGCGCGTGCTGGTGTGCCTGGAGGAGGTCAGCGCCGAGTACGAGGTCGTCAACATCGACTTCCAGGTCAAGGAGCACAAGAGTCCCGACCACCTCGCCAGAAACGTACGTAGCCCCAATTACTGTGTCTCCTCCTGTACTTGCATAGTTTTCATGCCTGATTTTTCTCCTGACTGAACTTTCGACTTGGGAGCGCTAGCAACTGATTTGGTGCTGATGTTTTCCTGCAGCCGTTCGGGCAAATCCCAGCTTTCCAGGATGGAGATCTCCTCCTCTTCGGTACGTACGCCTAATTTTCGTTCGATTACTTGTCATTCTCAAGATCTATTCTAACTCTGTTCTCTTTGCCTGGAGTATACATGCTGTAATAGCTTATAATGGGATGGAGTAGTTACAGCGAATGTTAGCCGTTGATTAATTTCCGGTGTTTGTATTATGATGCTGATAGAGAAGTAACCAAATGACTAGCATATCAAATGCTTCCTGGAAGTTAGTATTTACAGATCCAGATTAACAGAGCTTCAGTAAACAAAGTGTAAGTACGGTCGGAAGTTATTGTGATCCGCAGAATAGTACAATTATGGCGTATGGGTTTTGATCGTCAATCTTGTGATCTTCGCAGTGTTTGTGATCTGAATCAACACTAGTATATACTGTCTGGGCTTTGATCATGTTGGTTGAACATAGCAGGACGGCTTTTTCACAAGTAAATAATCAACGTATCCCCCTCAAGCAGTCATGGCATGGCAGAGGTTCTGATGCCAGTAGGCAAACAGTGAACGTTTATAACGAATGTTGATGCTAAACAGATTATATCCGGGATACCACCAACTGCCAACTTGTATTCCGTGTGCCATGTTTGTTTGCTGTCCTGAATTCCTGACATCCTCTCTTAACTCCTAATTTTATTGTGTTTTCAGAATCGCGAGCAATTGCAAAGTACGTGCTTCGTAAGCACACAACAGATCAAGTTGACTTATTGAGGGAAGGTAATCTGAAAGAAGCCGCGATGGTGGACGTATGGACAGAGGTTGAGGCGCACCAGTATAACCCGGCCCTCTCACCTATTGTGTACGAGTGCCTCATATTCCCTCTCATGCGCGGTATACCCACCAACCAACAGGTTGTGGATGAGAGCTTGGAGAAGCTGAAGAAGGTGCTTGAAGTCTATGAAGCTCATCTATCCAAGCATGAGTTTTTGGCCGGAGATTTCATTAGCTTCGCGGATCTCAACCATTTCCCATACACGTTCTACTTCATGGCGACGCCATATGCGTCGCTCTTTGACTCGTACCCTCATGTCAAGGCGTGGTGGGAGAGGCTGATGTCGAGACCGTCAATTAAGAAGCTCAGCGCAGGCATGGCTCTGAAGGCCTAGTTGCAGGGGAGCTTATGAATTCTGGGATCTCATCCCTAATCTGTATTGTACCTTTTGCTTGCAACTTAGTGTGCATTTGCTCCAATAAACTACTATTACTAGAATTGCACGAGTGTGCAATCTGGTGGTTTGAGTACATTTGCTCCAATAAACTACTATTACTAGAATTGCACGAGTGTGCAATCTGGTGGTTTGAGTATATGTTACATGCGTTGGAAATTCTTGATCTCTTGGTTATGAACTCTTTCAGTGGAACCATATTTCGAATTGCTTCAAGATTTATTGTTTGTCCTACATCATTATATACTTTGTACTGGAGCACATGTAAGTGACTAAATCTTTAGTTCACCTTCAAACTATTTCCTCAAGTAATTTTGCAGCACTGATTTATGGTAAACGCGTCGTCTCCGTAGGAGAATGAAGCACGAAAGGTCTTTTTAGAGTTTTTTTTAGCAGAATAGTAAATCTAACCTGCTACTAATAAAATAGCAAAATTGACACTTCTACTTTGCAAAAACACCGTAACTAGCCACATACTGTGTCCCCTGTGTGGGTTTGGAACATAATAACAAATCTACTTTATAGCGAATGAAATGGTAAAATAACATCTCTGCCATATAAAAACACCGCCATAGCCGGGGGGAACTCGTCTCTTTCATGGCAACTTCTTCAGGAAATCATTGAGGTGACAGGATTGCTAGCAATCTAGATAAGATTGACCAATATACGTCACCATTCACATTCCACAGCTAGGAATAGAATTTCATTAGTGTCAACTAGAAGAATAAATCTTTGGAAAAAAGTTGAATTACAAATATCTATTCGAAAATTCTATATTTAACAATTGATGACTGAATAGTGACTAGTACTTCATGGTGGCGCCACATGAGCAACCAGTCAAACGATCTGTCTAGCCTCTTATGAGACTTTCATGTGCGACCTCTTTTCACGATCCCAACCACGTAAACTCCGTGATATAACCATTTTCAGTGTATCGATCGTGCCAACATGCAGCTGCTGAGAACCTTGTGGCGCCACAATTCTACCGCGTTCCTATCAAAACAATAGTACCTCACTGTACACATGTTCAAGAGCGATCGGCACTTGCCGGGCCGCGACGAGCCGGCCTGCCATCGTGCCAGCCTTGGGCCCAGCAATTCAGCAACAATAATAACTAGCTCCTGGGCCACAGAAACCAACAAGCAGACCAAGAACACGTGTTAGAAACCAAGAGAATCTTCCCTAGTATTAAGCCCGCTGAGATTGCTACCCTTAGCTGCTCCCAATGCTTCACTCTGATTAGTATCTTAGTTTACCATGTAAGCAAAATAATAATGTAGCATCATAGTTAATGAACAGAGATGGTACTCTAGTATCTAATTTAGATATCAGTTCGGCTCGAAATCCAACGCAAAACAGTCTCATACATGTAATTAAATGAAACAGCTTAAGATACTACACCATAAAAAACTATGTATTGAAAAAATAGTATCCTAACACTCCTCATGCACTAAGATATTATCTATTGGAAGTAGCCTTAGACGTGATCCGTAAGTTAAGTCCTCCACTGCTACCGCGCCGCGCGTCCGGTCCCTGGTTGGTTTTCCGCAAACGCCGTGCACTGGTCGCTGTTCTCGGTCTCCCGGTTGTCCGCTCGTCTGGGCCGGTTGTGTTTGTGTTGTATGCTGACCTCGCGCCGGTTGTCGGGCGGGGTGAGTAGTGGCCTTCTTGCGTTCGTCCGTAATATCTAGTTGGGACGGTTGATGGGCCTGGTTCACACCTATCCCTCCCTCCCTTGCTTGTGTTGCTTTGGACGGTCCAGATACACCGTGTGATACGGGAGAGGCCCGATCTTCTCAGTGAGGAACCGTGGATAGTTGATGCGAAGCAGACGATGTCGCTATCGAACACTCGTGCAATGCACGAACCCTCAACTCTTCGAATACGCCCAAACACACCGGTAGTTGTTCGTCGCGAGACCACGAACGCATTTAACGCCAAGTCCCCAATTCCCAATGGAACGACGGCTTGACCGTGGATTGCGTAACAAAACAATGGATCGCCTAATTCTCTCTCAAAGTCCTTGCATGAACTCTGGTGTCGAATGAACAAGCAATAGCTATGTTTCAATCTTATGCATAAACTAGTCTAATGGGTACAAAGGAGGGGCAAGGGTACTTAAGGCGCCTCCACGACTCACGCACGCCTAGGGCGGCTACACACGCCGAATCAAACTCTAATTCGGCTAAGACCCAAAAAACACACAAAAAGGAAAACCTAACTTAAATCCGTCATATTGTTTCGGTCATAGCGGCGCGACTGTACGTCTTCTGAAGTTGGGGCCATACCCATTGTGTGGGCCTTGGAATAAGCTTTCAAACAAGTTCAAGAACACCCCAATCGGACTCGTGATGCAAAAGTTATGGCCTTTTATTACAGCACTGTTGGCCTGTCCCGAACCGAATCCGAATTGAATTCGAGTTGATTCCGAGATGAATTTCGATTGGGCTTGTAGAGGATCCGAATTGGGCTTGAATTCTTGGGCCTTTCTCCTCTTGGTTGACCCACGTGAGCTTCTCCTCCATTGCTTTGGCTCCGCCTCCTCTCCTCCCTCTTGGTTCCAAAGGCTTCACAATGTTCAAACTCGAGAATACACAAAACATTTGCATGAGGTAGTACCCAATTCTCATCAATGAAAATAGAAGATTCATTAAGAAACAAAAGCACTCGTTGATTTAGAAGTTTAGCTCTTGCTCTAGTCAAGGACCAATATGCACTTCTCGCACTTGTATTATTTGTAGTTTCACTTATTGTGTCCATCTCGGTATGTGTGTGACCACCAATAGGAAAGATGTATCGTTGTTAGGGATGCCCTCATCATCCTCCCCTCTTGAAAAGACGTCGTCCTCGACGCTGGATCGTCACCACCAAAGAAAGGTGACAAATCAACGACATTGAACGAGAGCTCACACCATAGTCATCGCGGAAAGCTCTATCTTGTAGGCATTGTCGTTGATCTTCGCAAGCACCTTGAAAGGTCCATCACCTCGTGGCGCAATTTGGACTTGCGACGCTCGAAAACGATCCTTGCGATAGTGTACCCAAACCAAATCACCGTTAAAAATCATCTTCTTCCTCTTCTTGTTCGCCTTCTCAAGATAAGACTTGACCTTGCGCTCTATCTCTTCTTTTGTTTTTAGATGCAATTTCTTCACATATTCAGCTCGCTTGACGCCCCATATGAACACGGTCCGACTTGGAAGTGGCAAGAATTCAAGCGGCGTAAAGGGTTTGAAGCCATACACCACCTCAAAGGACACAATCACAGAGTGGAGTGCATGGCCCGATTATAAGCGAATTCCACGTGCGGTAAACAATCCTCCCACTCGCGCAGTTCTTCTTGATCATAGTCCGAGTAGCATCGAAAGTGTGCGGTTCACCACCTCCGCTTGACCATCGCTTGGGGATGACAAGTTGTGTTGAATAACAACTTCGCCCCGCTTACCCCAAAGCGCCTTCCGAGTAGCTCATGAACTTCACGCCGCGACCGACACAATAGTGCATGGCACGCCATATAGCCTCACAATCTCCCTCAAAAATAAGGTAGCAATATGCGACGATCGCCGCTCTTGTGGCACGTAATAAAGTGTGCTATTTTCAAAAACGATCCACAACGACAAAAACAGATCGCCCCTCTTAGTCCTAGGCAGTCCTAAACAAAATCCATACTAATATCCTCCCATGGTGCATTGGGAACAGTGAGGTATACAAACCGTGTGGATTCAACTCGATTTCGCTTTGGCAAGTAATGCATCGCCGCACATACCTCTCCACATCTCGCCTCATCTTAGGCCAATAAAATTGATCGCCAAAGATAGACAACGTCTTCTCACGTCCAAAATGTCCCATCAATCCACCTGCATGTGATTCATGCAGTAATAACAAACGCACGGAGGATTCTGGAATGCATAATTTGTTAGTGTGAAACAAAAACCCATCATGGATGTGAAATTTATCCCAACCTTTTCCCTCTTTGCAATATGCGTAAGGAACGGAAAAATCATGGTCATGAGCATATAAATCACGCAAACTCTCTAAACCAGAACTTGCACTCCTAATTGAGTTAAAAGCACACTTTTCCTAGAAAGAGCATCACTACCACATTTTCCTTTCCTTCTTGAATTTCACAATGTAAGGAAACGACTCAATGAATTCACCCATTTGGCATGTCTACGGTTCGATTTGCTTGGCCTTTTAAATACTTCAATGCCTCATGATCGAATGAATAATAAACTCTTTAGGCCATAAATAGTGTTGCCAAGTTTCTAACGCACACACTAACGCATAAAGCTCTTTGTCATAGACCGGATAATTCAATTGAGCACCATTCGCTTCTCACTAAAATAAGCTACCGGTCTACCCTCTTGCATTAAAACACCGCCAATACCCAATCCACTAGCATCACACTCAATTTCAAAAATTTAGTGAAATCAGTAAAACAAGCAACTGCTTCAAAGAAAGCTACCCTCCACACAAATTCAACACCCTTTTAGTAAGTTCATTCAAAAGGGCAAAGAATGGTGCTAAAATCCTTCACAAAGTGCCGATAAAACCAATGAGACCATGAAAGCTCCTAATCGACTTACGCTCACAGGAGTTGACCAATTTTTAATCGCTTCAATTTTAGACTCATCTACTTCAACTCCTGTGCGTAAACAACATAGCCCAAAAAGATGACAAGATCTTTGCAAAAAGTGCACTTTTCTAAGTTACCAAATAACCTAGCCTCACGTAAAACTTGTAGAACTTGTCTAAGATGGTCTAAGTGTTCAGATTCAGCATGATCAAATCGAATATCATCAAAGTACACAACCACAAATTTACCAATGAAATGCCTTAAAACATGATTCATTAAGCGCATGAAAGTACTAGGTGCATTAGTTAAACCAAAAGGCATGACTAACCACTCATACAACCCAAATTTTGTTTTAAATGTTGTTTTCCACTCATCCCCTTCATGCATCCTAATTTGATGGTAACCATCACAAGAAATCTATCTTAGAGAAAATAACAGACCACTCAATTCGCCTAGCATATCATCTAAGCGAGGTATAGGATGACGATATCGAATTGTGATATTATTAATCGCCGACAATCTACGCACATACGCCATGAACCATCTTTCTTAGGAACTAAAATAACAGAACAACACAAGGGCTTAAGCTTTCACGCACATACCCTTTGGAGAGAAGCTCTTGTACTTGTTTCGAATTTCCTTTGTTTCCTGGATTGGTGCGTACGGTGGTCGGTTCGGCAAATGACGCCCCGAATCAAGTCGATATTATGTTCTATCCCACGGATTGGTGGTAGCCCACCGGTACCTCGGTTGGAAAGACGTCATTGAGTCCCGCAAAACACAAGCAACACCACTAGGAAGAGAAGACAAGTCGTTAGTCAGCAAGGCGCCTTTGTACAACAAGACAAAGTGCACCAAATTGGGATCTTCGCGAATTCTCTCATCTCGATTTGGTGGCTAACATCACTAAATTCTTCTCTCGCTCTTTGGCGCCTCAACGCATCTCAATTTTCTGCATTGAAGAATTCACAATATGTTGCGTGTAAGCGCTTCAAGATGATATCCATATTGTTCCATCGAAATGTGTAGCGATTTGTAAGCCCATCGTGAACAGCAGAACGTTCATATTGCCATGGCCGTCCCAAGAGCAAATGACACACCGTCATAGGCACTACATCACAGTCTATAGTGTCGGTGTACTTCCCAATAGAAAATGTCACACGCACCATATAGTTCACCTTCACTTCCTCTTTGTCGCTCAACCATTGCACATGATAAGGACGTGGATGTGGCAAGTACTTCAAACCCAACTTATGACACATATCCTTGCTGCCAAGTTATGACAACTCCCACCATCAATAATCACTTTGCACACCTTACCCTTATCAAGTTTTGCCCAAGTCCAAATAAATTGCACCATTGTTCGAGTGACGGCGATGGCATCACACTAAGCACCTTGGGTGTGCAAACAATGGAATACCGCTGTTTAGGAAACTCGTGATCGCACTCACATTGTTCTATGTCATCGCAGTAAGACCGGTCGCGATCGTGCCACTCGTCATCACTAGTCAAACATAACCGCCATCTTCGGTGATAAGTATAGTTCGACATTTGGGCCCCTCGAAAATGGCCAACACCCTGCACTTGTGGCAAATGATGTCACGTGAACGCCCCGTTGACCCCATAGACGAGGTCGCACTAGCAACGGTGCCGCAGTCGACGCACGCTGATGGTGTACTCTCCGCTTCTTACTTGCGGAATGCGCCGCCGAATTGCTTCCGCCGAGTGCCCTTGTTTGGTGGGTGTTGTTATATGGCTGTCCCGATCGTGAAAGAACGTGAACGGCAACGAACCGCGCGCCTTCAATCACTTGGAGCTCGGCCGCGTGCTTGGTGCGCAACTCAATCATGTCATTATAGGGATGGTGATTGACAATACGCTTGACAAAGATGATTCATGCCGCTAGAAATCTCGCCATGGTTTGTTCTTCATTCTCACGGACATCCGCATGTATCATGATAGTCTCCATTTCTTATGGTATTCATCAATTGATTTCGCACCTTGTCGTAGCCCCGCAACTTCTCAAATAGTGAGCGCTTGTAGTGGCGAGGTACAAAGCGCGCCCACAAGCGCCGCTTCATCCGCTCCCGTGTGATAATCGGCAACTCATGGCGCCCATGCGCTACGGATGAACCGCTCCCACCAATGTGTGGCATAATCATCCAATCCATTGGACGCAAGCAGCAGCTTCTTCTCATTGGAATAGTTGTTCATCCGAAATAACTTATCAACTTTTAGCTCCCATGTGAGGTATTGTTCCACATCTGTACCACTTGAAAATATAGGAAGATTAAACTTGGGCTTAGCGACAAAATCGTCGGCGTCGTCGTGTCGAGGACGCTGCACGTTGTTGCGGTGGTGGCGCTGTCGGTCATCGTAGTCGTCGATAGGGAAATCATCATCCCATTGCTCGACCTCCTCAACCCAGCTACGAGGTGCACGATGCACACCTCCTCCGTGGACACCCTGTGGTGCGCCTCCACCCTAGCCACCGTTGCCTCGGCCACGCCCGTGGGCCTAGGGGTGTGCCACGGCTGCCATCCCGACATTTGGCGGCACCGCCATGCGACACGCCTGTCGCTGTCGTCGCTCCTCATCCACACGAATAGCACGCTCCTCCTCGGTCTCATTGTGCAAAACAACCGAGGGTCAGGCACACTCGTGTCATCACCGGGCGCACTTCACGATTGTGTTGTGCGAACATGGCGCGGAGCTCCAGGAAGTATTGTTGATGGCCGTGCGCAATTGTGTGACCTCCTCCCCGAGGGTGTTCAGTCCAGCCTGAACTTTCCCGAGTTCATCGCGCACGCCATTGTCACCATCATGAAGTTGTTTTGTAGCATCTCGCGCAACCGAGTGTACTGCTCACGTAACCGACGCCCGGATTAGGTGGATCCTCCTCGTGACTGACATGGCAACAACTCACAAACAAGAAACGAGGTTATATCTGGGTTAGTAAGCTTACCTGAAAACAAGGCAAGCTTACTGCTCCAAAGTGAATCAAGGACGGCAAATCGACGCCAGACAAATAACGACCTTAACCCGGTAATGTATGAGCGTAACCAAGAGCAAGGAGTACACAAACGGTGTAGGTGGAGCTTGGACAGTATGTGTATATCCTATGCAATCTGATATTCAAGGTATTGTAAAGCTAAGTAATGATCCAAGCTAGAGTATTTTGCCTATGTGCCGATCCAAAAGGTTTAAGCGAAGTGTATGAACGCACACACAAAGATAAATGAGACTTAATGCAAACAAAGGAATGAGCTCAAACAGAAATAGAGATAAAACAAGCTCGCTTTTGCACCAAGTACAAGGATAGACGCTAGCCAATTGCAACAAAATATACTAGGGCACAAGATTGCTCAAAGAAAATTGAAAAACACAAGTCAAACTATGACCCAAGATCAGAGCAGCCCAAATTAGGTGCGGATCAACTCGAAAAAGGATGGCGTCTTCACGGGAACCTTAGAATCACTTGTAGAGGGCTCACAATTTTGAGCAAATTCGAGAAACTTGGATTTTTCTCGGTTTGTGGGCCCGCTTGAGGCCCGAACGACCTTTTGGGGTCGAAGTTGTCGCGCGTGTCCGATGGCTTACGCGTATCTAAAATCCCTGATTTTGACTTCTTCTTTTTGGCTCTATTTTTCGTTTCCTTTCCAACGGATCAAGAAACGCCCAATCGGAGGTCGTATGCAAAAGTTAGCTTTTTGCACACTTTTTTAAGGTCGCGACTCTTTCTATTTATGGTCGCCTTTTTCTTCTTTTCTCTCTACTTGCAGAGGCCGAAGTGTTTTGCTCCCCACTGAAGTGCGCAACCTCACAAATCAAAGAAAGTGTAATCAACTTCAATGAGCAACCTTAGATGCAATATCAATAGCTAGTCTCAAGATGAAAGGATATAAAGACACCAAATGTGGTTCGCCGGCTATGATGTAGTGGCCAAACACAAGATGGAGCAATTGGACTCGGATTGTGTTTGAGCTAGAGGTTGATTCGACTCTAGTCCCACCAAGGAGTTCGGATAAGGAAACAACACCGCTTCAGACATAGCTTTTGGGTGCTAATTGAGGGAGTTCAATCAGCAATTTTCGACAAAGATTAAGCTACGCAATGGAAACACAAGGATCAGCACTAAAACAAAACTCTAATGGATGAAAACTTAACTAAACGCACAAGAAATAACAGATTAAACTACGCTTTGGTATTGCAATTTTCGGTTTATTGGACGATAGGAAAGAAAACGAATCTAACTACGGGTAAAGAAGTTCTCACCGAGTAAACCTAGAATCTGATACCACATGATACGGGGGAGGCCCGATCTTCTCAGTGAGGAACCGTGGATAGTTGATGCAGTAGACGATGTCGCTAATAACACTCGCGCCAATGCACGAACCTCAACTCTTGGGAATACGCCCAAAACACACCGGTAGTTGTTCATCGCGAGACCACGAACGCAACGCCAAGTCCCCAATTCCCAATGGAACGACGGCTTGACCGTGGATTGCGTAAAAACAATGGATCGCCTAATTTCTCTCAAAGTCCTCGCATGAACTCTAGTGTCGAAAGAACAAGCAATAGCTATGTTTCAATCTTATGCATAAACTGGTCTAATAGATACAAAGGAGGGGCAAGGTACTTAAGGCGCCCTCCACGACTCACGCACGCCTAGGGTCGCTACACACGCCGAATCAAACTCTAATTCGGCTAAGACCCAAAACACACAAAAAGGAAAACCTAACTTAAATCCGTCACATTGTTTCGGTCATAGCGGTGCGACCGTACGTCTTCTGAAGATGGGGCCATACCCATTGTGTGGGCCTTGGAATAAGCTTTCAAACAAGTTCAAGAACACCCCAATCGGACTCCGTATGCAAAAGTTATGGCCTTTTTATTACAGACCTGTTGGCCTGTCCCGAACCGAATCCGAATTGAATTCTGAGTTGATTCCGAGATGAATTTCGATTGGGCTTGTGGAGGATCCGAATTGGGCTTGAATTCTTGGGCCTTTCTCCTCTTGGTTGACCCACGTGAGCTTCTCCTCCATTGCTTTGGCTCCGCCTCCCTCTCCTCCCTCTTGGTTCCAAAGGCTTCACAATGTTCAAACCTGAGAATACACAAAACATTTGCATGAGGTAGTACCCAATTCTCATCAATGAAAATAGAAGATTCATTAAGAAACAAAAGCACCTGTTGATTTAGAAGTTTAGCTCTTGCTCTAGTCAGTGGACCAATATGCACTTCTGCACTTGTATTATTTGTAGTTTCACTTATTGTGTCCATCTCAGTATGCGCGTGACCACCAATAGGGAAAGATGTATCAGTGTTAGGGATGCCCTCATCACCGTGCAGCGTCGGGTCAATCACCTCGCTCGTGTACGGGGGGAGCCCTTTCCAAGAGATACGCGTCGTCTGAGCTCCGCGTTCGGCTCGGTGTCTTCCTCCGCGTTTGGTCCAGCGTCTTCCTCTCTCTACGCCTCCGTCATCTTCTTCGCCTCTCTCGTTTCACCAGGTCATCCCCTTGCCTCCTGTCCGGTGTGTGTTCTTCTTTAGTGTGGATGTTCCTACGCATCTTTGTGTTGAGTCGGTCGGCGTTGCCGCCGTTCTTTGGATTTAATTTGGCTCAGTGATGTACTTTAATTGTAAAAATAGCTCCTCTAACATCAAATTTGCGAATCTAGTCTCTTACCAACCGCGGAAGTACCGAAAGTTGACATATGACACATCCTATGCTCAGAGGGCACGAAAAACCAGTGACCAACGCGGGTTCAAATGAGCTTGGAACCAAACGACACGACGCGGAAGGTGTCGGGCCCGTCACCTTCCACATCACCGGAGCGCAGGAGGTGGCCGGGCCGCTACTGCGGCAGAGGAGCGCAGGAAGGCGGTGAGCCATCATTTCGGCGCTGCATGCGTCAACAAATGCTAGCGCTGCATGTTGAAGCATTTAATGCTTAAATTGAGACATCGGTTCAAAGCTAATGCATTGCAGAAATTGAGCGCACTTCCTGGACAGCGCGTGGGTTTCCTGCCTCCTAGCGGTCGGGAGGCGCGGCATGCACGCCACATCCCGCGTTCCTGCAGCGCGGAAAGAGCCTGGACTCACCATTTCCCACGCTCGCCACTAGTTACCGCCAGTGAAATTGCCGCGCCAGCCATCGAGCTTCCACGGCCCCTGAGCGCGGAAATGGATACATGTCGTGCTCGAGGCATTCCGCGCTTAGGAGGGGGCCAAATTTGCAATTTCAAGGCAAAGGGGGCTAGTCTTGAAATTTAGATGGCATACGGGGCCAAATGAAAAAAATCCCCGTTCTTTGCCGTGTCGCTTCCGCTATCCACGGTTCTTTTTTTATATAGAAACTGCTTTTTTCAGTGGCTCCTCTATTTGGGTTTCAGTAAGCAGTACCCGTACGTGTCATCCCTAAGCCCGGAGCACCCCCTCTTTCGCTAGATCCTCTACCTCGCCACGACGCTTGCGCCCAGGAACTTCGGTGAACCGCTGGTGGGTTAAGATTTAACCCTCCTCATTAGTGTTAATTATCTATCCTTTTAGCTGTATCTATGACTTATCCCCTTCGGGGTTAAACGTGATTAGAAGTTTAAATCTCACAGTTTTAACCTATGAGCTTTTGACATGTGGACCCATGTGGCCGGTTAAGTGCTTGTGTAAAGTTGTGAAGCACGTTTGCCCGTAAGGAAAATGTATTTCTCATATGCTTAGTTGAGATACGCTTTTGTGAGTAGAAGACGTATTATTAGAATAAGCCTTCGACATCTCTCGCCCACCTCAATAAAGTCGACTGTGTCAAACCTTGACCTCTGGTTCCATCGTCGATGACCGAGGCTAGTGATCATGAGTGTAAAAGTATTTAAATCTTTTGAAAATTTCAAAACAAATTACTTTTACACTGAAATTTCAAATAACTTAGAAAATTCATAACTAATGCAGTTCAACTCCAAATTGTATGAAACCAATTTGTTGGTTTTCATTTTTAGTGTACTTTTAACTAGAGTAGATTTTAAGTATGTTTATGTCCCAGAAAAGTTTGGAGTCAAATTTTTGTCTAAAAGGATTTGTTTTTATACTAGAAAATTGTTTAAACTTCAAAAATTATAAGTATTTCATCTTAACTTCAAATTGAGTGAATTTAATTTTGTTAGTTTTTATTTTTACTGTACTTTATTTTGGCATGAGTTTGATTTCTCTTCCTATATCAGAAAATTTTTTAATTGATTTAATTGTGCACTTATGTTTGTAACTTGTCAAAATTCTTAGAAAATCTTTATGATTTCCTTTTAGATTAAAATTTTCACCTAAATTCTTCTAAAATCATGCTCTACATGCCGTGTGAGTTTTATGTTTGTTGGATGAAATTGAATTTTTTGGTTATTTTCGGTTTATTCGTTCTTTTTGCTCGTCGATAGATTGCGACGAATCAGATACTTACGAGAGTGATCCTCAGCAGCAAGAAGACTGTTTCCAGCAAGGCAAGTAGCCCTCCTTTGATGCATATTGATCCTATTATGTTTATATGCTAATATTTTAATTTCAAATGTATGTATGCACGCTATGTTGATAAGTAATTTCTCAATTCGCGATAGTTAACCTGAATGGATACATGAACTGTAGGTAAACATCCATCCTCTACTACTGAGCTTAGGTTTATATCCACTGTGATTTAGAGCTCGATGGATGTGCTCTAGTCACTTTATACTTAGTATACGAGTCATGTTGCTTAGCACTGCTTAGAACAATAGTATGGGGATCATCACCTCAGCGATGGTCAATATATCATCACTCTAAATATTTGAGTCGGAGTACTCATGTACGTATTGTTTTTAGGAAAACTAAAACTGAAAACAAAATAATTTAGACTTGGGCATATAGTTGATGGTGTGGTTATCGGGTGTGTGGTTGTATGCCTGAGTCAACAAGGACCGAATATCTTGGACACTGACCCAAGCACTCTTGCGTGCAACCACATGAGGGACATATGGAACCCCTCTTGACTTAGTACTTTGGCGTGTGTTACCTCCGAGTCGCAGGTGGTGGGTATGTGTTGTGTATAGAAAGGAATGTGTTGTGTATTGGGTGTGCAGGGGTTGGTTCATGTTCAGGTTCTCTACACCGAGGGGCATCGGTAGTTGTCCTAGGCTTTACCCCAAAGGGGTAGTTGATCAAGGCTTTATCGATGACTCTGACACAACGTATGGGTTCCTATGCATATGGGATACTCATAGTTAGTACACAATATTAGAAAACATCTTGTAAGACTTAGCCGTACCACTAAAAGTTGAGAGTATTTACCCGCAATATTTCATTGCTTGATTTCCTTTTTCATGTTTTCTCGAGAGAATGTTCTAAATATGAGTGTCTTCTGTGTTTGCAATGGATGTTGGACTTCCACTCTAGATCGGTTGGTCGGAAGAAAGATCTATGATTGAAAATTTTGACACTAATTTTACGCACAATAGTCACTATACCATTGTAACCTTGAGTGTGTTCCTTTGTAATGAAATTGATTAATTTTTAATGAAATGGATGAAATGTTTCACATTGAGCGCATACGATAAATTTCTATATGACCGTAAGTTTATGTGTAGGAATGAAATGGATGGAATGTTTCCACATTGAGCGGTGACGCAGAAATTTGTCATGCTATCTTTCGAGTAGTTGAGTCCTTGAAATTGCCTTTTTTAGGAGGGGAACAAGTAGCTAGCTATCTGTAGTCATGGTAGCATTTACAACCCACGTGTCTCGAGTTCAAATCCCAGAAATCGTAGTGAAACTTGAAATCCACGTAAATAACCCACCCAACCTAGTGTTGGTGCAATTGAACTATGATCTTAAGCTAGAGAGCAAGTGCTACATTGTTGGGCTATATACAATGGTTGGCGAGTCCTCGAATTTACGATGCTATAATCGATTTTTACCATGTACTCAACTGCTGGTCAATGGATCAATAATCATGCAATTCCTTCTAATGACTGTTACTTTCTGGTTCAGGCAAAAGTGAGAGCCAGATTGTTAAGACCACTACAGAGGCCTAGATTGAATGAAGCATGGGTTAAGAGGAAATTTTAGGATTGGGCATAGTGCTCCTCAAGGTGGCCGTTTTCCATATGCTCGCCCTCCTCCGCCACGTCGGCCTCCACCACGTATTGTAAACTGGTTAACTAATCCATTAGTTTCTTGTGATTTTGTTGTAATGGATGCCTTGAATTGGAACAAACATTTTTGTAATGTTTTATGAATGAACCAAAGAGTTTGGAATGCACCAATTGTCTTTTTTTTGGGAAGACGAATCGAATAGTATTGTTATGAATCAAACAGGCCTTAGGCATACATAAGGAAGTGTGCTTTATAGGTTGGAAAAAAGGTGTTCTGATATGTGGGTAAAGTTGTACACTCCTACAGGATTTAATCTATTTGAATAGCCAAGTCCTTGGTTATGAACACGCTTGGTTAGGTCTCTACAAGAGTTAGACTTAACATTTTCGATAAAACTTGAATTCGGGTGGTACAAATGGGTAATTCATGCTATTGTTGTGGTAGCTAAGGTTAGTCACCTCTAGGATGTTAATTATGCTTATATTGTTGTCTTACTGTTATTTGACCAATTAAAAATCTTATTTGATAAAGTGTCTATAATCTATTACAATATTGCAATTGAAATGTCGCTTTGTGCTGAAACTGAGCCATACAGCCTTCTCCATTGAATAAGCTTGCATGTAGCTAATTATAGGTTTGCTAATCATAAGTTTTGTGAGTATAATTTTGTACTTAGTTGCATTGTCTAATTACTACAGAGGAGGTTGGCCCCCAAGGGGTTAATCAATGTGCGACTGCCTACGAAATTGACAACTAGCTTGGCAGCCCGGTCGGTTGCCTTGTGGGTAAAGGGCAAACCAGTTGGCTTTTGTTTACTGCCATCTTATGGCATATGTTTTCGCTGCAATATTAGTACTCTGTCTTAAGTTGGTCGGTCGGCCTTTTGTATGAAGTCTAATTGTATATTGAATATGTTGTAAATTATAAAGACTCGGTATTGTAATACTGATGTATGGAATTGATGCTATGTTTTGTGAGAGGGTATATGTACCGCTATTCTGGGAGGTACATAGTATCCCGAGAGCGGAAAAATTTAATTCAAGATGCTAGGTCCAAAGTGGAAGGTTAAGCATTTCGAGTTAAATCGCCCGGCGGCTCTAACAGGGCACGGGCAGGCGGCCGGGCAACCAGGCAGGCGGGAGGTGGGCTGCAACGGGCTCATAGGTCATGCTTGACATGGCACGGTCCGACTAGAATCTGTGCGTTTGGAGTTTTTGCCCATTTTTGAACTTTTTTACCGTTTGGCTATTTAAAAATAGCAAACAAATTTAAAATTTTGATTTTTTTAATAAATAGCCACCATACCTCCCTTATTCAACGTCCATCCATTCCTTAGTCTCTTTTTCAAATTCTGGTGTGCAAATTTAAATTCATTGTGAGATAATTTGGCAAAATTCAAAAAAACTTTTTCAAAATTTGGAAAATTCAATTTTTGGCAGCAAGCAAAAGAGGTACAAACCGCACAATGCTATTTTTATACTTAGATGAAAGTAATAATAGTGTTAGTTTTAATTTTATAGTTTTCGTTATGGATAGTTACGATAGCTTTGCTCTTGGTGATTACGGACTTTCGCTGGTGGAAGTTGTATCCATGGAAGTGGCTGCGGCTGCGTCAAGCCAACCGGAAGGGCTAGGCAGAGTTCTGTCATCAGGCTCCGCGGCAGCATCTACGTCGACGACGACCGGAGCAAAGAGGTTGAGGCCATCTATTGTAATACTCCGAGTTTCGTTTAGAGGATTTATTCGGGAAAAGGCTGCTAGTGTTTTTTTTCGATTTTGGAGCAGTCTAGTGGGTTGGGCCTCTGGCCAGGCCATCCAGGCCTTATGGCCAGCCAGGGTGTCCCCCATGGGCCTAGGCCCATGTGCCCCATCCCCCTCCTAACCCTAACCAGCCCCTTTTTCTCCCCCCTTTTGGCCGAGCCCCTTTCCCCTTTTGGCCGCCGCCTCCACCCTCCTCTCTTCCCCTCACGCCCCTGCCCCTAGGAGCTGCCCCATCCTCCCTGGTTGCTGATCCCTGCTGTGTTGCCTCCCCATCCTGCCTTCGGACCTTCCCCCGCTTCCGGTTGCGCAAGGATTTGAGGAGGACAACAGCTTGCTTGGAGCAAAGGAGGTGAGAAGGAGGAAGATCATCTTCTCCGAGATTCTTCCGCCTACGTCCTGGTTGCTGCAAAGGTAACGGATGCAGACCCTCGTCGTTTGATTAGTGGTAGATGCGATTTGGTTCATTTTTTATTAGATCGTATTGCTGCGAGTAGAAAGTCGGTTCTGTCCAGAATGTTGCGTGGCTTGTTTCGTCATGTTAGAGGCTGAGTTTGAGTTGTCCATCTCCTAGAGATTTGTAGACGTTGTTCTTAGCTTTCGGTGGCCACCAAGAACACTGAAGTCCGTCGAGCGGATCAAAAGTTATGGTAGTTTTCGTCTCTGCTGTCCAGAATCCTAACAAGAATAAACTGTCAAGTTGTCTTTTAAATTTTGGATGTGTTAATGGAAAATTTAGGGCTTTCACCCAACTAGGTTATTGTAGGCCTCGGTCTTAGCTTATGATATTGATAAAGAACGCAAAGTTTGGTGTAGCCAATTAAAAGTTATGGCACTTTCCGTGCTGCTGTCCAGAAATTGCAGAAGTTCTGACAGTTGGTGTTTGTTGGTCTTGTGGAGATTGATATGTATAGAATTCGAGGTTTCCATCAACTAGATTGTTGTGGATAATTGTATTACCTTTCAATCAAACCTGAGAACACCCCTTTTTGAGTTTTAGATTAAAAGTGATGCTATTATTACCGCTGCTGTCCGTATAGACTTTCTGGTAGAATGTGGTTTAATTCAAGTGACGGGTTTAAGGTGGTTGGTGGGATTGGGGTTATAAGTTAGTGCGATGCGAGTAGTTTCTTGATGACTTGGTTCTTATTGAGTAACTTTGGTGTAGGGGGTGAGGCACCAAGGTTAGCGGCTTCTTCGTTGCCTTCCAACGCACAGCTACGCTAAAGGCAAGTACAGTGACTTATGTGTGGTTTGTAAACCCCGGATGCTCGTTGATTGGTATAGTGTTATGATGATGTGTGAGAAGCTTAATTATTCATGTGCCATCCACGGGAGTGGAATGTTATGATGTCTATGTTCTTTATGTAAGTTCTTTCATATGGGTAGAGATGTTATTATTCATTATTCATAAATTTATTCTTGCAATCATGCACATGTTCCGTCCACGGAGTGGAGCTCCACGAGTGGAGTCTAAAGTCCCATCAATTCCAAGTATGGGCAAGTGCACCCCACCATTCCAATGTGGGCGCTTTGGACACCCGTATGAAACGTTCTTCATACGGTATTTGGATCCCCGTATTTCGATAAATACGGGCTTATGTGAACACCGACGGGTGTGTCACATGCTATACCGGTATAAGCTTGAGTGCAGTCCATCCAGTTCATGGCATCCATGCATTACAGTTCTATCTTTCAGTTATTTCTTATGTGCTATATCTCTACTTGAAGTATGTTCTTGTAACCGTTGTATTTGCTGAGTTCCGGACTCACTCTTGTTTGTTGTTTTGTTTTAGGTGGCCATTGATGATGATTCTAGCGGGAGGGAGTAGACATGCACTAAACACTCATCATCATTTTCCCGTTTCAATAATAGAACTTGGTTGAATTCCTCTATTTGATTAGAGTTAAACTGTAATAATTGAGGTGTTATGTAGATGATGCCTCCTGTTTGGTTATGGATGTTTATTTTCCGCTGTGGTACTTGTCCTGCTTAAGTTCATATTATATTTGTGCGATTATGCCTTATGAGAGATTCATCTTTCTTTCGTTATAACTTGGAGTATTGCTTCAATTCTCATGATTATGGTTGTATGTTAGAGTTTTTAGGTAACATTTTGCCTTCTGGATAGCTAGGGTGTTACAGTTGGTATCAGAGCGGGCTTTAGGTCCGTGGATGATAATTATAAATTAAATTTACACACTATACACAGTAGGTGGGGTTGGGTCATTCTTTGTTTCTACAAGTTTCCGCTGTTATGTTTTATTTCATGAGCAGTTGTGATATTGATTCTGTGTTTTCATTTAAATGTTGAGCTGATTGTTTAGTTATTTTGTTGTGGTGATTTTAGATGGCGAGTGGAGCGGCTCGTGGCCGTGGCCGTCCACCGAGCCGTGGTCGCGGTCGTGGACGTGGTCCGGCTGTCTCTTCACCTCCGATTGAGGAAGCACCGACATCGCCGGCGAGGAGGTTGCCTCACTGTTCACCACCACCAGCTCGAGCCACATCACCGTGATCATTCAAAATCTTGAGAGGGAGGTTCAGCGTCTTCGCCAACAGCTTGCGAGCGCCTCCCGCGGCACTGCGCTGTGGCGAGCCGGTCGCAGCGACTCCACCCGAGGCCGTGATGAGCCTCCGTGAGTGGATGTCGCCGCTTGGACACTTTCAACGGAGTGGGTACTCCGGTTCAGCCGCAGATTGGTTACGTTACATGGAGAGGCAATTTGGAGCTTTAGAGATGACTTCACCTGATATGCGCGGTTTGTGGCCTTTCAATTGAAGGGCTAAGTTGATATTTGGTGGGAAGGGTTCTGCTCGCTAGGACCCCATTGCGAGAACCACCACACGGGAAGACTTTGTGGAGCAGTTTAGGGTGAAGTTCTGTCCAGATTCATTCCTTGAGAGGATGGAGCGATCATTGCTAACTTTGGCTCAAGGGAAGAAGACAGTGGCGGAGTATGAGACTGACTTCAACAATCTGCTACGTTTTGTACCAGCCATAGCTAATGATGATCGAGAGAAGGCTAAGAGGTTCATTTAAGGGGACTTGTCGTCATTGTGGTCGGGATGGTCACAAGCGGATCTTTCTTCAATGTGCGCGTAACCCTTTGGCCACGAGCATCGAATGTTCATTTAAGGGACTTGTCGTCATTGTGGTCGGGATGGTCACAAGCGAATGTTCATTTAAGAGGACTGTGCAAGATGGTCACAAGCGCATCAGGTGTGGTAACCCGCGAGCATCATCAAGTGGGAACCGGTCCCAGCGGTCCCTTCCTCTAGCACTCCACGGGTTCGGGCCGGACTGGCAAATGCTCTCGCATCCCATCCACCCTTCGCTTGGGTTCCTCTGTGGCACCTTCACCTACGCCTCCTCCGTGTTTCTACCGAGTCCGGCACCGTCTGCACCACCTCGCTCGCTTCACCCGCAGCTGCTCCTGTTCTTCCCGCACCTGGCCGTCACAAGCATCCTGCTGCACCTGCATCAGCAGAGTCTACGCCATGCCTACTCCGAGATCGCGGGTCGCCCTGATGTGGTGACAGGTACTCTGCTAGTTGATTCAGTTGATTCCTTTGTTCTTTTTGATTCAGGGGCCACTTATTCTTTTGTGTCCCTAGAGTTTGCTAGAAGGGCGGGTTTGAGTTTGCAGCATATTTCTGAGTCTGTGGTAGTCAATTCTCCGGGGGGTCTCTTATCTAGCTTCACAGCGTGTCCTGGATGTTCAATCACTATTGATGATGAGAACTTCACTACTAACCTCATGGTAATCCAAATGTCACCTTTTGATGTTATTTTGAGCATGGACTGGTTATTCAGTTACCATGCCAGGATTTGTTGTTTCTGGAAGACGGTGACCTTATAGACTCCATCCGGTGGAGAACTGGTGTTTCAGGGCAGTGCACCGTCCGACTCTTTGTTCGTGCTAGCTAGCCTGTTCCCTAGTCGTCGGCCCTCAACCTTTGGGTGTTTTGGTCTCTCAGTGAGAAGACGGATTCCGCGCTGCGTATTGAGCAGATCCCTGTGGTGAATGAGTTCCCTGATGTTTTTCCTGAGGAGCTTCCTGGGATGCCACCGGAGCGAAAGGTGGAATTCCGGATTCATCTTATTCCAGGGACTCGACCTATCTCGATGTCTCCATACCGGTTGGCTCGTCCATTTCAGGAGGAGTTGAAGAAGCAATTGGATGATCTTTTGTCCAAGGGTTTGATCCGACGAAGTGTTTCGCCTTAGGGCGCACCTATTTTATTCACCAAGAAGAAAGATGGCAGTTGGCGTATGTGTGTGGATTACCGGGCTCTCAACCAGGCTACCGTGAAAAATAAATATCCTTTGCCCCGCATCGAGGATCTCTTTGATCAACTAAAGGGGGCTAAGATATTCTCCAAGATCGACCTTTAGTCAGGTTATAACCAGATTCGAGTCCGGGAGCAAGATATCGAGAAGACGGCTTTCTCGCAGGTATGGCCACTTTGAGTATAAAGTTATGTCTTTTGGACTAACTAACGCCCTGCAGCTTTTCATGGAGGCCATGAATAGTATGCTACACCAAGACCTTGATAATTTCGTTGTAGTATTCATCGATGACATTCTGATTTATTCAAAGACGAAAGAAGATCATGTCCAGCATCTGAGGTTGGTCCTTGAAACGCTGAGGAAGAACAAATTTTATGCCAAGCTGAAGAAGTGTGAATTCTGGATTTCTGAGGTTGGGTTTTTGGGCCATGTAATCAATCAAGAAGGTATTTCAGTTGATCCTAGCAAGATTTCGACAGTGGTAGAGTGGAAACGGCCAACCAATGTCAAAGAAGTGAGGAGTTTTCTGGGCTTAGCTGGTTATTATCGGCGTTTTGTGGAGGGATTCTCAACCATTGCTAGACCGTTGTCCCAGTTGACACAGAAGGGTATCAAATTTCAGTGGTCTGATGCGTGTGAGCGCAGTTTTTGTACCCTGAAGGAGAGGTTGGTGACCGCTCCGGTTCTTGCCCTTCCCGAGCCGGGGAAGCGTTTCACGATTTATTCTGATGCGTCGAAAGTTGGACTTGGATGTGTACTCATGCAGGATGGCAAGGTGATTGCTTATGCATCGAGACAGTTGAGGAAACATGAGCAGAATTACCCTACCCATGATTTAGAGCTTGCAAGCAGTGGTTCTTGCTTTGAAGATCCGCGCCATTATTTGTACGAGAGGCCTGCGATATATTCACTAACCATAAGAGCCTGAAATACATCTTTACCCAGAAGGATCTGAATTTGAGATAGAGGAGGTGGTTAGAATTGATCAAGGACTATGATCTTACCATCCAGTATCACCCCGGCAAGGCGAATGTTGTAGCCGATGCCCGAGCATAAAGGCGACACCTCCTACTCTCGCTTGTCTTATTGCGACTTCGAGCGAATGGATATCTCCTTCTGCTATGCGGGTACCGCCCAGACTGAGACTCGATTGATTCTTGAGACAACCATTCCGGAATGAGTACGAGAAGCACAACACCATGATCAAATGCTCCAGCGAGTGAAGAAGCGAATTGATGAGGGTAAGCAAGGCCATTTCAGTGTAGATGTATCGGGTGCATTGCGATTTAAAGGCCGCCTCTGTGTTCCGCAGACAGCACAAGTGAAGGAAGAGATCCTAAGGGAAGCTCACCGTACTCCGTATACTGTACACCCTGGTGAGACCAAGATGTACAAGGACTTGAAGAAGAGTTTCTGGTGGAAAAGGATGAAGGTCAATATCGCCCAGTATGTGGCGTCTTGTGGTATATGCCAGAAGGTCAAGGCTGAACATAAGCGACCAGCAGGATTGTTGCAACCGTTGGAGGTACCAGTTTGGCCATGGGACGATGTATCTATGGATTTTATAGTTGGTTTACCCCGCACGCAGCGAGGGAAGGACACTATCTGGGTCATAGTGGACCGGTCTAGCAAGTCTGCACATTTCATCCCTATTCGTACAACCAACTCGGCGAGTGATTTGGCTCCTCTCTATGTGCGAGAGGTAGTGCGGTTGCACGGGGTACCGAAGACTATTATTTCAGATCGAGATGCTAAGTTTGTCTCCAAGTTTTGGGAGAGCTTGCGAATGCTTTGGGCACACAACTGCCTTAGCACCGCATTTCATCCCCAAATAGATGGTCACCGAGCGCATAATTCTGACCCTAGAGGACATGCTTAGATGTTGTATTTTGTCCTGGAAGGGAAGTTGGGAAGACCACCTACTGTTGGCAGAATTCGCTTATAATAACAGTTATCACTCTAGCGTTCGAGCAGCTCCGTTTGAGGTTCTTTATGGGAGGAAGTGTAGATCTCCGTTGTGTTGGGATGCAGTTGGGGAACGAGCAGTTTTGGGTCCCGATTGGGTTCAACAAACCGTGGCTGTAGTAGCGGAGATAAGGAAAACTCATTAGCTGCTCAGAGCCGACAGAAGAGCTACGCCGATGTGAGACGGCGAGACTTGGAGTTTGAGGTGGGGACCAGGTTCTATTGAAGGTATCGCCTACCAAAGGTGTGGTGCGTTTTGGTACCAAAGGGAAGCTTAGCCCACGGTACATTGGACCTTTTCCAATCTTGGCACGAGTTGGAAAGTTGGCTTACCGCTTGGATCTTCCAGAATCCATGCAAGGAGTTCATAATGTGTTCCATGTATCAATGTTGAGGTGTTATGTAGATGATGCCTCCTGTTTGGTTATGGATGTTTATTTTCCGCTGTGGTACTTGTCCTGCTTAAGTTCATATTATATTTGTGCGATTATGCCTTATGAGAGATTCATCTTTCTTTCGTTATAACTTGGAGTATTGCTTCAATTCTCATGATTATGGTTGTATGTTAGAGTTTTTAGGTAACATTTTGGCTTCTGGATAGCTAGGGTGTTACAGTTGGTATCAATGTTGAGGAAGTTTTTGAGAGACCCGGAGCATGCCATTCCGCTAGAGCCTTTGAGCATTGAACAGGACCTTACTTTTGAGTCCCGACCGGTGAAAATTCTGGAAGAGTCAGAGCGGGTTCTGAGGAGCAAGACATTGAAGTATGTCAAGGTTCTTTGGTCTCATCAGTCCGAGAGGGAAGCCACTTGGGAGTTATAGTCTCGCATGCGCGAGCAGTATCCAGACCTATTCATTTCCGGTACGTGTTAACCCATTGCTTTCAACCTGTTAGTATTCCATTTTTTTGTGTTCGTCTCGTTGGTTAGAATTCGGGGTCGAATTCTGTTAAGGGGGGTAGAATGTAATACTCCGAGTTTCGTTTAGAGGGGATTTATTCGGGAAAAGGCTG
Organism: Ampelocalamus luodianensis; assembly: GCA_036346255.1. NCBI lineage: Eukaryota > Viridiplantae > Streptophyta > Magnoliopsida > Poales > Poaceae > Ampelocalamus > Ampelocalamus luodianensis. The sequence continues at coordinate 66,170,815 of CM070617.1, forward strand.
CTAGTGTTTTTTTTCGGTTTTGGAGCAGTCTAGTGGGTTGGGCCTCTGGCCAGGCCATCCAGGCCTTGTGGCCGACCAGGGTGTCCCCATGGGCCTAGGCCCATGTGCCCCATCCCACTCCTAACCCTAACCAGCCCCTTTTTCTCCCCCCTTTTGGCCGAGCCCCCTTTCCCCCTTTTGGCCGCCGCCCCCTCCACCCTCCTCTCTTCCCCCTCACGCCCCTGCCCCTAGGAGCCGCCCCATCCTCCCTGGTTGCTGATCCCTGCTGTGTTGCCTCCCCATCCTGCCTTCGGACCTTCCCCCGCTGCCGGTTGTGCAAGGATTTGAGGAGGACAGCGGCTTGCTTGGGGCAAAGGAGGTGAGAAGGAGGAAGATCATCTTCTCCAAGGTTCTTTCGCCCACTTAATGGTTGCTGCAAAGGTAACGGATGCCGACCCTCGTCGTTTGATTAGTGGTAGATGCGATTTGGTTCATTTTTTATTAGATCGTATTGCTGCGAGTAGAAAGTCGGTTCTGTCCAGAATGTTGCGTGGCTTGTTTCGTCATGTTAGAGGCCGAGTTTGAGTTGTCCATCTCCTAGAGATTTGTAGGCATTGTTCTTAGCTTTCGGTGGCCGCCAAGAACACTGAATTCCGTCGAGCGGATCAAAAGTTATGGTAGTTTTCATCTCTGTTGTCCAGAATCCTGACGAGAATAAACTGTCAAGTTGTCTTTTAAATTTTGGATGTGTTAATGGAAAATTTAGGGCTTTCACCCGACTAGGTTATTGTATTCCTCGGTCTTAGCTTTTGATATCGATAAAGAACGCAAAGTTTGGTGTAGCCAATTAAAAGTTATGGCACTTTCCGTGCTGCTGTCCAGAAATTGCAGAAGTTCTGACAGTTGGTGTTTGTTGGTCTTGTGGAGATTGATACGTATAGAATTCGAGGTTTCCATCAACTAGATTGTTGTGGATAATTGTATTACCATTAAATCAAACCTGAGAACACCCCTTTTTGAGTTTTAGATTAAAAGTTATGCTATTATTACCGCTGCTGTCCGTATAGACTTTCTGGTAGAATGTGGTTTAATTCAAGTGACAGATTTAAGGTGGTTGGTGGGATTGGGGTTATAAGTTAGTGCGATGCGAGTAGTTTCTTGATGACTTGGTTCTTATTGAGTAACTTTGGTGTAGGGGGTGAGGCACCAAGGTTAGCGGCTTCTTCGTTGCCTTCCAACGCACCGCTACGCTAAAGGCAAGTACAGTGACTTATGTGTGGTTTGTAAACCCCGGATGCTCGTTGATTGGTATAGTGTTATGATGATGTGTGAGAAGCTTAATTATTCATGTGCCATCCACGGGAGTGGAATGTTATGATGTCTATGTTCTTTATGTAAGTTCTTTCATATGGGTAGAGATGTTATTATTCATTATTCATAAATTTATTCTTGCAATCATGCTCATGTTCCGTCCACGGGAGTGGAGTCTAAAGTCCCATCAATTCCAGTATGGGCAAGTGCAGTCCCACCATTCCAATGTGGGCAGTTTTGGACACCCGTATGAAACGTTCTTCATACGATATTTGGATCCCCGTATTTCGATAAATACGGGCTTAGGTGAACACTAACGGGTGTGTCACTTGCTATACCGGTATAAGCTTGAGTGCAGTCCATCCAGTTCATAGCATCCATGCATTACAGTTCTATCTTTCAGTTATTTCTTATGTGCTATGTCTCTACTTGAAGTATGTTCTTGTAACCGTTGTATTTGCTGAGTCCCGGACTCACTCTTGTTTGTTGTTTTGTTTTAGGTGGCCATTGATGATGATTCTAGCGGGAGGGAGTAGACATGCACTAAACACTCATCATCATTTTCCCGTTTCAATAATAGAACTTGGTTGAATTCCTCTATTTGATTAGAGTTAAACTGTAATAATTGAGGTGTTATGTAGATGATGCCTCCTGTTTGGTTATGGATGTTTATTTTTCGCTGTGGTACTTGTCCTGCTTAAGTTCATATTATATTTGTGCGATTATGCCTTATGAGATATTCATCTTTCTTTCGTTATAACTTGGAGTATTGCTTCAATTCTCATTATTATGGTTGTATGTTAGAGTTTTTAGGTAACATTTTGGCTTCTGGATAGCTAGTGTGTTACATCTACATCGGGAGTGTAGGAGAATTTCGACAAGACAACCAAGCAGAACGCACAAAAAAATCAAGTACCATATGCTGTTTGCAAAATTTATCGCAATAAATTGTCTACAAGGTCTACAGGTGGAACGGGGCACTTACTTAGATATGTACAAGATGTAAGACCAAGCAAGGATTGGTGATGAGGCAGACGCAACTGCAGTACAACCCCGACAATACGATACGTAGCTGGAACTACAATCCTAAGGTAGCCCGACAATTTCTTTGTCGTTTAATTGCTTATGAAGATTTACCGTTAGGCTTTGGAGAGTCTACTGCTTTCCAAAATTACATTAGTACTACGTATAATCCTAGATTTTCTGTTGTTTCTAGACAGACAACAACTAGGGATCTAGTAAAATACTGTAATGAACGTTGTAAAAAAATAAAGAAACTATTTAGTAAGTGCACATTTTTTGAGGCCCTAACCTCGAACATATAGAGTGGTCAGGCTAGGGAGAATTATCTTAGTGTAGTTGCTCATTATGTTAATGACGACTGGGTAATGGAGACAAGAATTATATGATTAAAATTAATTGATGTAGTACACACGGGTGAGAATATTGTGGACTGTATTATAAAAGTCATAGAAGACTTTAGTCTTATAGATAAAATATTCTCAATTACTTTACACAATGCCGCTTCAAACTCTAGGGCCATGGATATTTTTACTCCAGTATTGAGTACATACGCCTATTCCTTCTTGCTACATCAGCGATACGCTTGTCATATTATTAACCTTATAGTCAAATGTAGTTTGAAGAGGTTGAGTCCGTATATTAAACCTTTTCACGATGTGATTTCTTTCTTGAATAATTCTAACGTAGGAATAGCAGCATATAAAAACTTCTACAGGGCAATGGGTGTATGTCCAAGAAAGTTTGGTTTGGACACACCGGTAAGATGGAACTCTACTTACCTGATGTTTAAGAGTCTTTTACCATCTAAGAACACTTTTTCTGTTTTTATTCAAACGCAGTATCATAGCACTGACAGTAGTATACTATTGATTAAGCAATATTGGTTCGTTGCTGAGAAGATCCTACAATTTTTAGAAATTTTTATGAGGCCACTGTTGCTTTATCCGTTGTCTACTATCCAACATCTCTTATCATTATGCATAGTATTTTACAGATTGCTACTCAATTGAAAATGTATGAAAATGACTTAGTTTTACGCAAGGCTATTATTGCCATGAAAAGTAAATATCTTAAATATTAGAGAGAAATTCCTTTCCTATATGCATTTGCATTTGTTTTAGACCCTAGAGCTAAAATTGAAGCATTTGGTAATGTACTTAATCTTCTTTGTGATGCTACAAGGCTAGACTATACTATTACTAACTATTTTGTAGTAGTTCATTCTCGATTACACAAGGTTTACCAAATGTATGAAAATAAGTTCTAGGGAGTCCGCTTGCAACGACCTCCAGTAGCCCCCGCATCAAGTAGCAACACAAATATGTGAGACAAGATCTTCGGTGACTCTTTCTCCATGTCCAGGTCTTCATCTTCTACAGCGCCGCCTACTCAACCAAGAACCCCAAGTAGTTGGGAACTATCTACCTATCTGGATAGCGATATAGTGGATTTCAACTTAGAAGGATTCGAAATTTTACAATGGTAGCAAGTCCATAAGTAACATATCCCGTGCTATCCATACTTGCACGTGACGTATTAACTATTCCTGTCTCAACAATTTGCTTCGAGTCTACTTTCAGTCTTTCTAGAAGAATATTGGAGGAGAGAAGAACGAGTCTCACAAGTGAGATGGTGGAGATACTTTTAACTGTGAATGATTGGGAACAAGCTGATTCACAAATATAACACTCTGTGGAAAATCCAGAGTTGTCAGAGGTGTTCCAAAATCTGTACCTAGACAACGACACGTAGAACAAGGATGTATGTAGAGCTATAGGTTGTACTGTTTTTCCTTTGCCAAGGTTTTCTCATGTTCAATTTTTACTTGGCAAAGGTTTTAACAAGGCAGCCATTTGAACATTAATAACGTTCTTTATTACATTTTCAATATGCTTATCTTTTTATATAATTTTCATATCTATTTCTGAATTCTGCACATTTTTTGATTTTTGATTTTTTCGGGCCAAAAGAACCCATTGAGATAAATGGGCTCAGGCCGGCCTGGCACAGCACGATAGGCCATCGGGCCATGCCTAGACCGCCTGCCCGGCACGGTATGGCCCACCTATTAGCCGGGCCACGATGGGCCATGCCGAGATGGGCCGGGCCGCATCGTGCTCACGCCGTACCATTCCGGGCCGTCTATCTGGCCAGCTCTAAGAAAGACAGAAGGGAAAATCAATTGTATCCCTACCTCTTTCACATGCCTTCTAGGATTTGCATTTATTTTAGATGCAGTTGATTATTTATCTATCTTATAATATATAGATTTATTTTTTGTCATTTCCCCTTTTCCTATTTGCTAAACCATTTTTCAAATTTTAGCCCACGTGAAATGACCGTTATGACGTTTGGCCCAGTGCATATGGTCTGGTCGGCTTGGTGCCCGCACCGACCACGCCAATATATGCCTAGCTTTCCTACTCCGACCATCCCATCCATCGTTGGAGCCCTTCCCCCTCCAACCGGGAGATTCGGTGTACTCCTACCCGTGAGATCAGCATGGTTCCCTACATGTGCAATAGCACTCTTAGGGGTTGCCAAACGCTACTCGTAACTGAGTAGTTATAAAGGTAGCTTTCGGGTATGCTATGAAACATGTGGAGGGATATGACTGGTCAGATATGGGATTTGCCCCTCCTAACATAACAGGAGAGATGTCTCTGGGCCCCTCGAAGTGGTCGGATAAAGAAAGTGCATGGCCATGCCACTAGTGGTCGAAGTGTTTGACCATATAAGGTTATCTGACAACTCGATCGAGAAAGTATTGAGCAGTCCATGGATGACATAATATCTCACCTGGAGTTCAAACATATATCATGAGGCAAAAGGAGAATACTAGAGTAGGTCACTTAGTTCGATCAGTTACAGACTAGTCGTATGGAGATACGAGCTAGTCATAGACTGATCGAATGAAATCATAGAGTGGTCAAAACCTGGTCGTAAGAAGTTACGAACTGGTCGTGACCGAGTGCGAACTGGTCGTATAGAAATAGGACCCGGTCATAAGTGATGAGGACCTAGTCGTAGATCATATTGCATTAAGGTTCATCCGATATAATTTGTGTGTATTCAGGAATTGTTATGTCCTGCTAGGTACCGCTATGACTCGTGGTCGGAAAGGGTTTCCGAGTCACAACCGATTACACATAAACCTAACGGGTCACACACTTAACAGATTGGAACAAACCAGTACGAATACGATTCGTCAAACGTGTTCAAATAGGATCTGATACGGGGCACTATATAAGGAGATGCTTGAGGCTATCGGGGTGACACACGTGAGTTGTTTCATCGAAACCCTAGCCGCCATCTTCCTGAGAGCTCTGTTGTGCGACTTGGTGCTAGCACACCGGCGTACAGCTGTTCCTTCTCTAGACATGTGGATACTGTAGAGGCACTACTGCGGTTGCTGTTGCGCTGAGGACGATCCGTGATCTTCACTAGGAACGTTGGAGATTGCTGGAGGAGACAATCGTCTACGAGGACGTTGGGCGATCGACTACGACCACTTCATCGACGCGCTCTTCGTTGGACCAAGCTGCTCCGACTCTTCTTCCACTGCACTGCGCGTCAATTGGTAAGGATCTGTGATCATCTAACTTGCTTGGCATCCTGGTTTACGTGGTAGAAATTTTGAATTGTTGCTCGCATAGCCTACCCGTATCCCTACAGTGGTATCAGAGCCATCCTGCATAGTTTTTTATCTAGATCGGTCGCATATACTGGATATGTGGCAGTAGTAGATTAGATCTATTATTGGTTTGGTCTAATAACCTAGATTGGTTCATATGGATGAAACGATCTAGGCACTAGTCGATAGGATCGATCAATGTTCGGCGATAGTAAATGGTTTTTGAGGAGGCACAAATTAAGAGCACCAGTTGATTTACTCGACTTGTTTTTCGGCTACCTTGCATGATACTCCTACGGTCGGAATTCCGCCATCGGAGTATGTCGCAGTGTGTGGCCGTATCAAGGTAGTGATCAGATTGGTTCGGAACAGGGTTAATATGATTAATCCGATAATTTCCAATGCTCAGATATGTGAATAAGATTCATGTCTCGGGAAAATTTTCCGAGAACGCTGCCCTCGACCAGCGAGGGGCGTTGTCCCTTTGAACCCCGCCCGCTAACTAGCTAGCGAGACCACCGTGCTGGATATTCGTACTGTGTGTTATACATAGTATGTGTTCATCTCACCCGATAGAATTGGATTCTATGCATAACTCATTTTTACAAGGTTTGATGTGAATAGTATGACATATTGTGTATGTGATGCATGAATGGATTTTCATGGTCTGCGTGTCATGTTATGAGATAGACTTCGAGCTACATATTATTGTATAATGGTCTGCGTACCGACTTGTAATGCTTGAAATGATCCTATGTAATTCTTTACTAGCTTTTAGGAGTAAATGCTTAGTAGATGAATACAGTCGAGGACTTCAAGTATGGTGGTCAGAGAACAGGAAGCATGCCGATGGAGACCGACATGTTAAGGGCCATACTATTTCACAGTTTAATTTGATCATCTATGAATATTTGTGCTTATTCTTGTTATGCTATTTGATCATGTTTTATCATTAGATGTTTTGATATGATAAAGTAGTATTACTCAGAAAAAATTAAGTAAAATTGACGCCTTTCCAATTGCTGCACCTATCACGATTTTGATCGTTAATTGGCAGGTCTACCAAAGTAGGGTGTCATTAACTATCTTAATAAGATGGGGTGGGTGTTGGACACACACATGCATAGTATTGGTTTGACTTGACAAGGCTATCAAAATAGTTTTGGGCCTTGAGGCATGGTGTTGGTAACCGGGGCATAAAGATGCCACCCAACAAACAAGAGTCATATGCGATATGATTGGCAAGAGGTTGCCTACCTTAAATCACTAGGTTTCTAGCAATGATGCCAAAGCTCACTAGATCTTAATAATTTATGGATCTTGAACTCACTATATGTTGTTGGAGGGAAACATGATTTACAGTGGGAGTATCTTTTATTATCTATTGTTAGTTGAGTTCGACCACTGGTCGTATGGTGATACAACCAGATCTAGACAAGTCGTATGGTGATATGAGCAGGTCGTAGACTAGTCGAACATAACCACTGACATGAGTGATTAATAGAAGGTCTTTCATAAACGTAGTGCTAAATCTTTGCATATATTTTCTATTGTAGATCATGACACCTACTACTTCTTCTGCACCTACCTTTAATTTGCGATCTATTCTTGAAAAGGAAAAGTTGAATGGTTCAAATTTCATTGACTGCTTTCGTAATTTAAGAATCGTTCTCAAGTAAGAAAAGAAGGAATATATTTTAGAGAGTCTCTATCCCGAGGAACCGAATGCTGATGCTACTTGAGCTGAAAAGAATGCTTATGAGAAGCATTGCATTGACGCAGTCGATGTCCACTGCCTAATGCTTGCAACCATGAACTCTGAGCTTCAGAAGCAATATGAGACCACGGATGCTTAAAATATGATTGTGAGTCTGAAAGGTATATTTCAGGATCAAGCAAGGGCAGAGAGGTTCAACACCTCTAAGGCATTGTTTTCTTGCGAGCTATCGTAAGGTAACCCTCGGTCCTCATGTGATCAAAATGATTGGTCTCATTGAGAGCTTGGAAAAGCTTGGTTTCCCCCTTAGTCAAGAGTTGGCTACTGATGTGATTCTCCAATCGCTCCCTACGAGCTTTGAGCCTGTCATACTGAATTTTCATATGAATGGTATGGAGAAATCAATGACTGAGTTATATGGTATGCTTAAGGGTGCTGAGGAGAGCATTAAAAAAAGTTTCAATCATGTGATGATGGTTCAAAAGACTACAGCCTTCAAGAAGAAGGGTAAGTCGGGAAAGGAAAAAGGCAAAGAAAAGACTAAAGATGAGATCGAAAGTCTCAAGACTAAGCTTAAGAAGCTTAAACTGGGTCCTAAGCCTGACACAGAATGTTACCATTGTCATGAGACTAGGCATTGGAAGAGAAATTGCAAGAAGTACTTGGCAGAAACCAAAAAGAACAAAGGAAGTATGACTTCTAATTCAGGTATAAATGTTATACAAATTAATCTTGCCACCTCTCCGACCAGTTCTTAGGTATTCGATACCGGATCGGTTGCTCATATTTGTAATTCGATGCAGGGACTGATAAGGAGTAGAAGCTTGGCAAGAGGAGATGTTGATCTTTACGTAGGCAATGGAGCAAGAGTTGCTGCATTAGCTATTGGCACTTTACCATTAGCTTTACCTTCAGGATTAGTCATGGATTTAAATAATTGTTATTATGTTCCAGCCTTAAGCAAAAACATTATTTCTGCTTCATGCTTAGGAGCAGAAGGTTATGAATTCTGAATAAAGAACAAATGTTGTTCAATTTATTTTGAAGATATGCTTTATGGCCATGCTTCATTGATAAATGGATTGTATATTTTGAATCTTGAGGATATGCATATTTATAACGTTAATGCTAAGAGACTTCAACCCAATGAAATGAATCATACTTTTATCTGGCATTGTCGACTAGGTCATATGAATGAGAAGCGCATGATGAAGCTCCATAAAGATAGTCTTCTAACCTCATTTGATTTTGAATCATTTGAAACATGTGAATCTTGTTTACTTGGCAAGATGACAAAGGCACCTTTCACGACTAGAGGTGAAAGGGCGAGTGACATGTTGCCCTTATACATTCGGATGTATGTGGACCAATTAGCACTTTAGCCAGAGATGGTTTTCAGTACTTCATAACTTTTACTGATGATTTCAGCAGATATGGTTATGTCTACTTGATGAGACATAAGCTAGAATCCTTTGAAATGTTCAAAGAATTTCAGAATGAGGTACAAAATCAACTTAGCAAGACAATCAAATGTCTGCGATCTGATTATGGAGGTGAATATTTGAGCTATGAGTTTGGTGTTCATCTAAAGAAATGTGGAATTGTTCTACAACTCACTCCGCCGGGAACGCCTAAATGGAATGGGGTGTCTGAACAACGGAACCGAACATTATTGGACATGGTTCGGTCAATGATGAGCCAATCTGATCTTTCATTGCAGTTCTGGGGATACACTCTAGAAATAGAGGTTTTCACTTTAAATAGGGTTCCATAAAAAACAATGGAGAAGACATTATATGAGATATGGACCGAGAAGTGTCTCGGTTTGTCTTTTCTCAAGGTATGGGGTTGTGAGGCATATGCCAAACGTTTGACATCTGATAAGCTCACACCCATGTCTGATAAGTGCTTTTTTGTGGGGTATCTTAAGGAAACTAAAGGATATTACTTTTATAAATGGGATGAAAACAAAGTATTTGTTACCCGTAATGGTGTCTTTTTTGGAGAAAAAGTTTCTTTACAAAGGAGTCAATGGGAGCAAGGTGCAACTCTAAGAAATTTGAAAAACATCTGAAAATGTTTCAACTCTTGCTGAACCTCTACAGGATGAACAAAATATTGTTGAACCTGTAGATGAAGCATCAGCCCCACGTAGATCTAAAAGGCCACGTCAATTGCCTGTAAGGTATGGGCATGACGTTTTATTATTGAATAATGATGAGCCTAATACTTATTCGGAAGCGATGATAGACCCAGACTCTGAGTCATGGCTTGAGGCCATGAAATCCAAAATAAAGTCCATGCATGACAATCAAGTTTGAAACTTGGTTGATGCACCTAGTGGTGTTAAAACCATTGAATGTAAGTGGATTTTTAAGAGAAAGATAGATATAGATGAAAATGTTCACGTTCATAAGGCACGACTAGTTGCGAAGGGTTTCAGACAAATTCAAGGTGTTGATTATGATGAAACCTTCTCTCTTGTCTCTATGCTTAAGTCCGAATCATTCTAGCTATTGCTGCATATTTTAATTATGAGATATGACATATGTATGTCAAAATGGCTTTCCTGAATGGAAACCTAAGTGAGGATGTGTACATGACACAGCTTGAGGGTTTTGTTGATCCAAAGGAAGCTAGAAAGGTATGCAAGCTTAAGAAGTTCATCTATGGATTAAAGCAAGCATCTCGGAGTTGGAACATTTGTTTTGATGAAGTGGTCAAAGGGTTTGACTTTATCAAGAACGAAGAAGAACCTTGTGTTTACAAGAAGGTTAGTGGGAGTAAGCTTGTGTTTCTGATATTGTATGTGGATGACATACTACTGGTCGAAAATGATATTTCAATGTTTGAATCTGTTAAATCTTCATTGAGAAATAGTTTCTCAATAAAAGATTTAGGAGATGCAGCATATATTCTTGGTATAAGGATCTATAGAGATAGATCTAAAAAGCTAATTGGATTAAGCCAAGATATGTATATTGACAAGGTGTTGAAACGGTTCAACTTGCAAGATTCTAAGAAGGGTTTCTTGTCCATATTGCATGGTATTAATCTTAGCAAGACTCAGTGTCCTACGACCACTGATGAGCGAGACAAAATTAGTAGAATTTCATATGCTTTGGCTATCGGATATATCATGTATGTCATGCTGTGTACACGACCAGATGTGTCGTATGCTCTAAGTGTTACGAGCAGATATCAATCCGATCCAGGTGAAGGTCACTGGATAGCAATCAAGAATATCCTTAAGTACTTGAGAAGGACTAAGGATGCATTCCTTGTATTTGGTGGTGAGGAAGAGCTGGTCGTAAATGGTTACACCGATGCTAGCTTCCAAACCGACAAGGATGATTTCAGATCGCAATCAGGATTTGTGCTTTGTTTGAATGGAGGAGCAGTAAGTTAGAAGAGTTCCAAGCAGGGAACGGTTGCTGATTCTACGACAAAGGCTGAGTACATTGCAGCTTCGGAAGCTACAAAAGAGGCTGTGTGGATTAAAAAGTTCATTAAGGAACTGGGTGTGGTTTTGAGTGCTTCCAGTCCAATGGATCTCTATTGTGATAATAGTAGAGCCATTGCACAAGCAAAGGAGCCTAGATCGCATCAAAAGTCCAAACACATACTTCGGCGATATCACATTATTCGTGAGATCGTTGAGAGAGGTGATGTGAAGATATGCAAAGTGCACACAGATTTGAATATTACTGATCTGTTGACAAAGCCTCTCCCGCAACATAAGCATGAGGCGCACATAAAAGCTATGGGTATTTGATACCTATATGATTGACTCTAGTGCAAGTGGGAGACTGTTGGTGATATGCCCTAGAGGCAATCATAGAGATGATTGTATCATATCTATGGTTACGAGTTATTGAATAAATGTTATTCTGTTCCTTGAATGAATCGTTAGTTATGAAGATCAACGAGTATGTGACTTGTTGGTGAAACTCTTTAACTTATATGATGTCGTTCTAAAAGTATCCCTGGTCAAATGTCACTGGTCGGAACACCAGTGACTCTACGACCATCACATATATTGATTGATGACCATGTTTTACCGGTCATGGATATAGGGATATCAAATCAATAATGTGGAGATCATGTGGATATGATCATAATCTTAGTGTGTTGAACAATTGGCAATAGCGCCGAGGTGTTTGGAGAAACCCTCGTTTTCGGTGAAGTTCCTGTGCTGTCAGGTCTGAGGCGGTCTGACCGGCCTTGGTGGCGGTTAGACCGGCCGTGCCTTTGGTTGTTTTGCTTGTGAGTGGCTGGCGGTCCGACCGGCCAGGGTAGCGGTCCGACCGGCCAGTGTGGCGGTCGACCGCCATCACCGAGCGGCCGACCGGCCATGAAAGTGGCTTTGGATTTTTGAGCTGGGCCAAAAATAGAGGGTGTAGGCAAGAGAGGAGGTTCTACTGCTCTTGGTCCCATAATTTTTGGAGCCTCCAAGCAAAAGTTCTATTCGTTTGAGATTTCCAGAGAGCTTGCGGATTTCCATGTTGGAATTTGGCTGTCTTGACCGCGGTTGGGCCGGCGGAGGCGGTCGACCGACCAAGGGTGGCGGTCGACCGTTTTGATTTGTTCGCCGCCCGCAGCCGGCGATGTGTGTTTGTTAGGTCAAGTTCATGTTCATTAGTGCATATGTGTTGCAGGATGCATGTTTTGGCTAACGTGGGTCAAGTTGTGAAGAACTTGTTCCCCGATTCGTGTTTGCTTGTCTATTGCTGTGCAGGTGGCTTGCAGGTCTATGACGGTCAACGGCGAGGAGGATCGGGACTAAGCTTGGAGAGCTGAGGTCCAGAACGATCAAGGATACCGGGTGAGGTCAAAGGACTCAAACGGGGCGCAGGATGGACATGGGTGACCGAACGGGCGCCGGCATCGTTGGATCAGCGGCGCGGAGTCGCTGCAAGTGCTCGCAGGTGCGGTGGGATCCGGACGGGAGAGACTTGACGACATGGAGCCGTTGATCAACCTACACGTGGCGAAGTAGGCGATTGCTTCACCAGGATTGGACTTGGTCTTTTAGAGAAAGATCGAGACAGGGGTATTTTGGTAATTTCATCAAATACCGCCTTGGTGACTTTTGGCTAAACCGCGGCGCGGGTCAGCGCATGGTGAAGCGGTTTAGGTCAATCGATGATGAAGACGGCGCTTTAAAATGCGTGCGTGTGTTAACCCATTGTGTGTTAGGGTTTAATGGGTGCCATAATGGAATATTCTCTATTAATGGGTGCCATAATGGAATATTATCTAGAATCTAGCCTCCACTATAAATAGAGGAGGGTGCTGGCCAGCACCTCCTTAACCCTTCAATTGGAAACCCTAGCTTTGGTTGTTAGGGCTTGGAGAGATTAGTGGGAGGTTAGGGTTCTAGAGATGGATTGATTTGAGTGCTCATGTGGTGAGCTTTGTCCTCCTAGATTGGAGTGGCTGTAAACAACAATCTATCCTCTATCCAATCAATCCAAGGAAAGATTTAACTAGATGAATCTCTATATCGTTTTTGTGTTCATCCTCTCTATTTGAGATTTTAGGGGTTTCTTTGATTCATGAGTTTTTGCTTGGTTTCTTCTCTTGATCTAGCTTGCTGTGACATGTGGGAACACATCTAGGATCATCTTTATCATCAATCACCCACGAGCAAGTCTCTAGATCAAGTTTTCGTTTTTGCTCGGTTTTGAACCCTCCTTCGGTAAAATGGAAAAAGGTCAAAACTTTGATGTGGATCTACTCAATCGTTGCTTGGAATAGGTTCGTAATATCCTTAGGAAGGTGTGTTCCAAATTTGGTCAAGTTTGGCCGAGTAGATCAAAAGTTAGATCGATTTTAGTTTCGGTTTTCGGGCCGTTTTCAGCTCTGTCTGTGCTTCATTGTCGGAGCGGTCGATCGCCATTTGAGAGGTCGATCATTGGAATCGGTCGACCGCCCCTGTGAGAGGTCTGACCGATCCAATCGGTCTGACCGCCATGTATTGAGAGGTCTGACCGCCCGAGTCTTTAAGGACTGAGATTTGGTGTTTTTGATCTATTCTCTTTGGGGTTTTGATTGGATTCAATACAAGTCTTTCACTGTGCTTGTTGATTGATCTTCATAGCTTTCATAGCTATTGGAGTAAACATCGTGTTGAATCCGATCATTTGTGAAAAAGTTGAGCGTGCTCCTATTCACCCCCCTCTAGTCGCCTTTCCGGTTCAACAAATAATGTGAACACATGTTAGAGAACATGGGGTCGGATTGATCCACCTTGAGACACTATTGAGATTGTTATGATTCTATGTGTCATTAGTTGGTCTCAAGAAATGACGATGTATAATCCTTAGACCTGAGATCAGCATGGTTCTCTACATGTGTAATAGCACTTTTAGGGATTGCTAAACGCTACTCGTAACTAGGTAGTTATAAAGGTAGCTTTCGGGCATGCTATGAAACATACGGAGGGATGTGACTGGTCAAATATGGGATTTGCCCTTCCTAACATAACGAGAGATGTCTCTGGACCCCTCGAAGTGGTCGGATAAAGAAAGTGCATGGCCATGCCACTAGTGGTCGAAGTGTTCGACCACATAAGGTTATCCGACAACTCGATCGAGAAAGTATTGAATAGTCCATGAAAGACATAATATCTCACCTGGAGTTCAAACAAATATCGTGAGGCAAAAGTAGAATACTAGAGTAGGTCGCTTAGTTCGATCAGTTACAGACTAGTCGTATGGAGATACGAGCTAGTTGTAGACTGGTTGAACGAAATCACAGAGTGGTCGAAACCTGGTCGTAAGGAGTTACGAACTGGTCATGACCGAGTTCCATTGGACTGGACCTAGTCGTAAGTGATGAGGACCTAGTCGTAGATCATATTGCATTAGGGTTCGTCCGATATAATTTGTGTGTATTTATGAATCGTTATGTCCTGCTAGGTACCGCTACGACTTGTAGTCGGAAAGGGTTTCTGAGTCACAACCAATTACACATAAACCTAACGGGTCACACACTTAACGGGTTGGAACAAACCAGTACGAATATGATTTGTCAAACATGTTCAGATAGGATTCGACACGGGGCACTATATAAGGAGATACTTGAGGCTATCGGGAGGACACACGTGAGTTGTTCCACCGAAACCTTAGCCGCCATCTTCCTAAGATCTCTACTGTACGACTTGGTGCTAGCACACCAGCGTACGGCTGTTCCTTCTCTGGATGTATGGATACCGTAGAGGCACTACTGCGGTTACTGTTGCGCTAAGGATGATCCGTGATCTTCACTAGGAACGTTGGAGGTTGCTGGAGGAGACAATCGTCTACGAGGACGTTGGGCGATAGACTACGACCACTTCATCGACGTGCTCTTCGTTGGACTAGGCTGCTCCGACTCTTCTTCTGCTGCACTGTGCGTTTATTGGTAATGATCTGTGATCATCTAACTTGTTTGGCATCCTGGTTTACGTGGTAGAAATTTTAAATTGTTGCTAGTGTAACCTACTCGTATCCCTACAGAGGGTGGCGACCAATGAGGGGGCAACGTCCCTGATTGGCCCCTATCCCTGTCTCCCTCATCATTCTCTCCTC
Organism: Ampelocalamus luodianensis; assembly: GCA_036346255.1. Lineage (NCBI taxonomy): Eukaryota > Viridiplantae > Streptophyta > Magnoliopsida > Poales > Poaceae > Ampelocalamus > Ampelocalamus luodianensis. The sequence continues at coordinate 66,186,053 of CM070617.1, forward strand.
ACCTGTGAGCCAGCATCTGGCAACGATGAGTCCGACAATAGGCGATGAGCTCTTGTCAAACTCCAATGATGGATGGTGGTGGCTTCAACCATCGTCTTTGTCACCGGCGACAGGATCTAGCAGACCTAGTGATGCCGAGCTCGGATCTGGCGGCACCGACGCCGGCAAGCTCATATCTGGGCCAGGCGTGAACAGGGCAGTGTGGGCCAGGATCCGGTGGCGAGGAGGTTGTTGATGGACAAAGAGCTTCGACCCTGACTTAATGTTCTTTCTCACCTTCGACCGAGCTCAAATCCGAAATCCGACTAATGCTCACTAGAGACCTCAAAACCAGCAGCATTGAGCTCAGATCCGACGGCGTATTCCTCTCCTCCAGCCAAGATGTGACGACGTCTTCCTCTCCACTGGCCACCTTCGGTGCATGCAGCAGGGCCGACCGAGCCATATGCCCTAGGTCAAGGGGTGTACCGGTCATTTCACGTGGGGTATAATGCGAAAAGGAATTAGAAATTAGGAAAATGATAGAAAATGGCAAAAAATCAATCCAGATATTCAAGATGGGGCAAATAATCAACAGCATAAAAAACAAATACAAATCGTAGAAGTTATATGGAAGATGGAGCATATGAGCCGGGGTGGACGGCGAACTGGAAGATCGGGCTGTTGGTACAGAATCAAACGGTTCACATCCAAGTTTTCAATAGTTAGGCTGTTTTCATGTGATACGCTCTCTGGCATTTCTCCACTTCTCCGTTGCATGTAGGGCTACGAATTTCTTCCCAATTTCGTGAAGATTTTTTTCTTTTTTGTTTCGAGAGGATGCATGAAGAATTCTTGCAAGCAGCAAGCGTGAGTGTAGTCTTTCGTCTGCTAGCTCCATGTAGCCAATAGAGTCCATCGTCATATTGGTCCTACGCGGCCTTACATGCAAGTCACGCCTCCAGACAGCAGATTTTATTTCTCCGAGTCTAACCTTGAATGTGTTTAATAGTTCTACTCCATCTCTTTCTTTGTACGGTGGAATATCGACAGGCATAAGATTACCACATCTACATTTAATCCAAGCCGCAGATATAAAACAATAGAAACAATTAGATGCTCACGATGTTTTTTTATATATTAACGTGGGGATTTCTAGCTATTTTTCCTTTTTCAACTAACATAGTAATTTTTATATTTTCTCATAGAATTAACGTGGATGTTTATAGAGGAGCCTCCAATTAATATGGATAGATAGATATGTAGAAGTATTTTACGGCGATGCCTTTTTTCTCATAATTTTGGCAAAAAGTGAATAGGTCCAACATTCAAATATAGGCATGATGTGCTTGGCCCCATGTTTCAATGGGGCTAAACTTGGGGAACAGACATTAATTCCTAATCCCCTGATCAGCTGTCACTTTGTCTACTAAGTGCATGTATAAAAGTTTGTCTCTTAACGTTATCTTTAAAGGCTTCAACTCATCTAGAGACAACCTTAGAAACAACATTTTCACTAATTTATCTATAAAATTATCATTTTCAACACGACTTCTCTTATTACTCACTCACCATTTGCGTTGGTTTGTGTGCTCAACTTGTCTCTTATATAAGAGATGACACATTCTCTCTCTTCACATCTTCTCTCCTCCGACTAGACTTTTGAGTGACATAATAGGTAAGAGACGACTGAGGTAACCATTATTTAAGATACCCTAATAGATTGAAATTACCTATTCGTGTTGCTTAGTTCGTCCATATTTCCAACCTCTTCTGCACGCGTATCACATGTAGCCCAACATCCTAGATAGTACTCTACTATGTGGCCTTCTTCACGATCTTATCCGTGTAACCACAGAAACTCCGTGATATTGTACGTGACACACATACAGATGGACATACAGCCCCTTGTGGGCCATAGGCCCACCAAACCCCTATCGAAAGCACTAGCTAGTACTGGCCTACCGTACCTTACCACATTACCTCACAGCAACGGAAATACACTACAGTATATGGCATTAGGAAATGATATCCACAGTCGATCAAATCAAATATCGTACATACTATTAGGAAACGATATTCAACATCGATCAAAAATTAAATATCGAGATCAATAGCTACAGTAATACAATAATGCAGAGGTTCGAGATCCCACAACACCAAGCCAATAACAGCTACACAAGTAGGGACGACAATTGTGCCCGATTACCAGTGTACCCTCGAGTAAATACCCTAATGGAGCCGGGTATGGGCTGTTTTTTTTTTGTCCACGGGCGAGAATACAGGGGAAACTCTCTGCCTATCAGGTAAACGGGCATGGGCATGGGTGAGCTCCACCCGTACCCATCTCGCCCATTTACCCGCGATATGGACTGATAGGTGGGTCCACTAAAACCCTAGGGTTAGTCACTCACTGCTCACTCTCACATAGTCACATACTCTCACTCTCTCCCCAACCCCAATTCCCATTTCCCAGCTGCTACCCACGAGCACAAAGCGCCGAAGCCCCAATTCCTCCATTCCATCTCCCGGCCGGCTGCCTCACACGTCATCCTCCCGGCCGACTGCCGCTGCTCCTCCTCCTCCTCTAGATTCGCCCTGTCTTCCTCACGGCCGGCTGCCACCCCCCTGCCTTGTCGTCGCTCCTCCTCCCGGCTGACCTTCTCCTCCTCCAGATCCACCCCGCCGTTGACCTCAAAGCTCGACCGAGGTTTTACTGAACCAGGTGAACATGTGCATAGCTTCGTTCTTGCGTGGTTTTTTTTATTGATAGTGCTGTAGTTCTTACGCATCCTAGTAGGTGGTTGCTCATGCTTATTTGTGCCATTTCGTATGCAGGATCTAGTACATGTTTATTTAGTGCCGCTAAAATGTTTTAGATGCCATCATGACTCTGGACTTTGGAGGCATATACTATTGTTTATTTGTTTATGTGGTTGAATTTTCCTAGGGAGTGGGCTCATTTCTTGACTTGAATCATGTATATAGCGGTGCTCTAGGGGTGTGAACTGCTTCTTGTGCCTCTTGGTAGCATGCTTAATTGCCTTGACAATTCATTCTTCAGACAGAAGTAGTACTCCTAGCACATCAAGGAGTACTACCACGAGTTCCCTTGATAATTCATTCTTCAAACAAGCAGCCTTGACAATTCATTCTTCAGACAGATCGAATATGATTGATTGATCAAACACTACTACACAAAAGGGTCATCACAAACGGTTCTAAACCGTCATCACAGACGGTTTTTGAACCATATGGATTTGTGTGTAGTCAATTATCCTAGACGGTTCTTGTTCAGAACCGTCTGTGATAACTTTTTCACAGACGATTTTTAGTAAAAAAAACATCTGTGATAGTTTTTTCTATTGCAAAAAATTGAATTCTGAGCTAAACCAATCAATTGTTGGATAGTTGGACCTGAGTATCTGCATATGGTTGATTACACAATTTGGAATGAAAGAAAACTCAAACTGGATGGCGAACGTGCAGCGAAAACGGGTGCTGAAACTTCAGAGGCAGTTTGAGGCCCTAAATGACATTTTTTTGGATTTTTTTTCACTTTTCTAGAGCCTCGTGAATGAATCTAACCTCGACTTATGGATTTTCGGATTGAACTTTTCGTTAGTTTTCAAATGAGCTAAAGAACGTCGCAATCCAAATGCAAAAGTTATGGCTGTTTTACCAGACAGTGCGCAATCTAAGGTGGAGGCTGGCGGCGATGTTGAGGGAGGCTGAGGGCGCCGAGGTTCGGGGAGGCTAGCGACTACGAGGCCGGGGCGAGGTAGAGGAGGCCGGGGGTGACGAAGTGGAGGCGGCCAGGGGCGACGAGCCGACGATGTCAGGGGAGCCCATGGGCTATGAGGTCAGGGAGGCCGCTGGTGACGACGAGGCCGGGGCGAGGTGGAGGAGGCTACAGGACACGAGCTCGGGGGAGGCCACGGGCGATGAGCTCGGTGGCGGCACTCGGTTAGAGGAGAGATAGCAAAGGAGGAGATGGATGTGTGAGGTGTGAGGCGGCACTCGGTTAATATAAAGCGAGTTTCGGTAGCCCGCTCATTAAGTCTAAATTTTTGTTTCAACCCAATAAAACAAAAGTATCAGAGACGGTTCTTATTAAGAACTGTCTATGATGTTGCACTATCACAGACGGTTTATAAATAGAACCGTATGTGATAATTTATAGACGGTTCTTAAGGAACCTTCTGTGATAATTACAAAGAATCCGTCTGTGATGAGACATCAAGTATAGCCTATTTTGTGGTAGTAAAACAAGTAGCTCACCTTGACAATTCATTCTTTAGTTAGAAGTCAGAAGTAGAATTTTATTTGCAGCAAAAATGTTTATGTTCTACGGACTATGCTCCAAGCAAGATATTTATCATTGGCCAATATGACTGGTATATCGAACATACTGAACAGTTTGGTGAAAATATTTATCTCCTGTTTGCGTCGGATATGGCCAAGAGCCTTTATGTAACAAACACTAGTTGCTAGTAAGAAAAGTATTGGCGTAGTAAAAACCAAAAATGAGCTGGGTTGCTATTTGGAAGAAGAATTTTTTTCTTGCACAGATGAGGAATTTGATATACTAGGTTGGTGGAAGGTGGCTAGGACACGTTATCCTATATTGCGGATGATTGCCCATGATATCTTGGCTATTCCAAAATAACAGTAGCTTCTGAATCAGCTTTTAGTACTAGTGATAGAGTGCTAAGCGAACATCGCAGTCGTCTCACTCCAGCTATATTGGAGGCATTGATGTGCTCATAAAGTTGGCTTAAGAATGACCTTAAAGGTATGCAACTAATGATGTAAATATTTTAAATTTTTTTATGTGATTAGAAGCTAACGATGTAATGCAATATTTACTTTTTAGGTAAAGGAGAAGTTGAGGGTTTATGGGCATACTTTGAAGATATTGAAGAGGAGTTTAAAGATTGTTGTTCAATGTTGATCGTCGACCCTGATTAGCAAACTGGTTTATAAACATATTTTTCATCTATTTATTAAATGGTTGAAATTGAATTATTTTTGTATGTTCTATTTTTGTTACAAACTTAATTTGTTTATGTGTGTGGAATTATATCAGTTTGTATTTTCCCGTCTTCTTGCTATGCATGCTTCGGGACTCCTCCCATTCGTTCCCCTCCCTTCCACTCCGTCCCCGCCGCCGCCGCCGCCGCCGCTATACCCAGCGCCGCCGATCCTCCCCGGCGCCCGCGAGGCCCCCTCCTCCCCTTGTTAGCGTCGCCGCCGCCAGTGAGCCAGCCTTCTCCGCTTGCTTCTTGCTTCCTCGCCCTCGCCCTCTCCCTTGCCTGGTCCGTTTCGCCATCAGCCTCGCTCGCGACGCCGATGAGCTCCATCGGTCCGGGCCTCCTTCCTCTCTCCCATCGCCCTCCCATCTGCGTTCAGATCTGATTCACCCGTCTCTGGACCTGCGGGACGAGCAGCAGCAAGAAGATCGGCCCGTTCATCGGGCATCCCCGTCGCCCCTTACCCTGGCCGCTGCTCACGATCTCCAGCCACTCCCGATCTGCCTCCTTCCTCTCTCCCCTCGCCCTCCCATCTGCCCCACCCCCGCTCTCTCTGCATGGCCGCATGTGCTGCGGCGGCTGCGCCCGGTGTCGTCCATCCCCCATTCACCGTCCGCGCCTCCCGATCCATTTAGATTTGCTGGCGTTAGGTTCGACCTCCTGTGGTGGCCTCCGTGAGTTTCCCTGTCTCTCTTCTTCTTGCTTTATGTACAGGCTACGTATAAGAAGTGTGTCCATATATTTCGTTAGCTCATTATCACTACATCACTTCTTTCCAGATCAGAGTGTTCATCATGAATTTAGTTTTCCCTCTCAGACGTGCAGAGGATTTCATACCATTAGTTGGTCCCAGTGCAAAACAAAGTTACAAAGGATCTATTACTTTCAGTTTTGCTTAGATCGGATTATTTAGAAGGGTGTGGGCTTCTTAAAAAGTTCTAACTATTTTGTTTACTAAGTGATGAATCAAATTTGGAAAACAATGGTTTGTCACATTGATGGAATATAAGAAGTGTGTCCGTACATTTATTTAGTTCATTATCACTGCATCAGTTCTCTCCAGATCGCTGTGTTCATCATGAATTTAGTTTGCCCTCTCAGACACGCTGAGGATTTCATACCATTAATTGGTTCCAGTGCAGGACAAAGTTACAGAGGATCTATTACTTTCAGTTTTGGCTAGATCAGATTATTCAGAAGGATATGAGTTTCACAACCGATATATCACGATATACTGCTAGACACACAGGTATGCCCCTCAATGCTAAATATCGCATTGTCCTCATGCTCTATTTACAGTCTTCATAGCAGTAGGACTGTTCATCTGGAATATTGCAAGAGTCCTTTTATTATGGACTTTCTTATGAGGAATTGGTTCATGTTCATGATTGTAACTTTCATCGTCCAGGTACAGTTAGGGGTGAAAATGGATCGGATAGTTTTCGACCGATCCGGACGGAAACGGATTCGGATTGTCTCGGATCGTAAACGAATACGGTAGGCATGCTATCCGGCGGATACGGATACGGATACGAATACGGATTATCCGGATTTCAGCCCAAAAGAGGATTTTGGCCCAAAAGAGAAAAGGAGGTTTTAATTGATTTCCGAATTTCAGAAAATACAACAAATCAAATAGCCTTTTAGAAAATAGCAAATAGAGTTAAAAATTCTAGAAAAATCACAGAAATTCTTTGAATTATTTTGAACTTAATAAAATGAATTTCAACTTAAAGTTCATTTTTATTTTTGCACATAAATTATTTTTAATTTATGAAAAATAGGAAAACCTTTTTAAAATCTAGAAAATTCAAAAAATTAATTAAAATTCACTTTAAATCCAATAAAATCCAGAAAACTCAATAATTTTTTTTTTGACATTAAAACTAGGAAATTAAATAATTGACTTTATTTTATTATTTTTTCTTTTTAACCAAGAAAACTTTTTTAAATATCAGAAAATCTAATAAAATAATAATTTTTTAAATTTTATTTTTGGTAACATACTTTAGGATGTTACAGTCATTTGCGTATAGATTAACCATCTAGCCTGATCGATGTTAGTGTGAATTAAGTTTTATGTATGTGATGAACTAAGGGTGGATGCGTGATGACTTTTGACTTTGTGAGTTATGACTTATGAGTTAAATATGGTAAACTAAGTGTTATATTTGTGATGAACTAGTTAATGCGGTTTGCTAGTGCCAATGTTATGTGTGGTTGCTGAAAATATGAATAATTCATGAATGTTTGTATCAAATAAACTAGTTATATGTTTTCGTTAATTTCTGGCATACAATTTAAAGGGTTTTTATGTTCCGAAAAATATCCGCGACCGTATTCGTTTCGATTCGTATTCGGTATTATTCATATCCGTATTCGAATCCGGGGTATTCGTATTCGAATCCGGAAAAAAACATGAAAACAAATATGGCAGAGCTATTATCCGTTCGTATTCGATCCGTTTTCACCCCTAGGTACAATGCATGCTTTCACGAGAATTTTATGCCTTAGTATGCCAATGGCAGGAGATGTGCACTTCCTTTGCTGCTGCTGGTGCTCATGTCCTCATTTCATATTTGTTTGATACGGATTTCCTACTCTCTTGTATGGAAAACCTGGAAAATGGCAAAATTGTTGCCATTCCTAATTACGACTTCAAAACATATGAGAGTGTCTCACGTGCAAGGAAGGTACCGCTTGCCGTTTATTCATATTTGTATGACCTTATTCTTAAGAGCGGCCCTAATTTTATGGCTATCGCCAGGTTAATCCTTCAGATGTAATTATTTTGGAAGGAATTTAGGTTTTCTAGGATTCGCATGTCCGGGATTTGATGAACATGAGGACCTTTGACGATACAGGTATTAATAGTTGCATTGTAAGCTCATGATATCTTCTTGTTTCTCACTCTTGCCTATTCCTCCTGACCACTGGTTGTGGTTTACTGCTAGGACATTTAGTTTCACATCCATGTTTTTACATGTGCTCAGTGTCAAGTTTTCAGAAATTGATGCTTTACAAGCATTTCTTTCTCTCCTATTCCATTTGCATTAAAAGTATATTACACAACGTTATTTATATTTTCCCTCCTTTCTTGAGTGAAACTTACTCTCTATGAATTGTTTTCATTTACAGATCCATGTTCTTTTAAAAGTATATGTTATTGCAAAATCACAGGTGCATATGCACATGTTTATTGTGTTGTTGCCTTTTGCCAGTCATATGCTTATGAATGAGCTTCCTTATCATATTGTTGGAGCTGATGATAGCGTTTTCTTACAGATTCATGTTTTCCTAAAAAAAGAGGATAGGATAGCAAAATTTCGTACAAAATTCTGTTGAGTTGATCCTTCAATCTAAACAACCGTCAAAGGAACTTGCCCTTAGAAGTGAGTTTAGCTGTTCCAATCACTATACTTTAGTTGGTTCCATTGTTACTGTCATTACTACCTCAAACAATCTTAACGCCTTCAAGACTGCACAGATAGACCATGTGCAACTTGCTCCCTAGTATAATTCAAGGGACAGTGGGAACTGCAGGATGTGTAGTACTGCAACTTGTAGGCATCTTCTTCTCTTCTTCTTCACTCGGTAGCAGCGAGCATATCAATGCCGGTGAAGGTGTTCGGGCCTCCGGGGTTCGTGAACGTGTCGCGGGTGCCGGTGTGCCCGGAGGAGGTTGGCGCCATGTACAAGGTCATCAAAGTCAACGTCGTTGCCGGTGAGCACAAGAACCCTGAGCACCTCCTCCGAAATGTAACCTCAACTTCTGAATTCTCTCTGGTCGCTTGTCTTTCTTCTCTCCTGTCATCATGGTCAGCTCTTAGACATGTAGGGAAGGAGAGGTCGTACTTGGTTTGGTTAATTGGTTTGTAATGTTTTTTTTTCCTCGCAGCCGTTAGGAAAATTCCCGGCTTTCCAGGATGGGGATCTCGTACTCTTCGGTAAGCTTCACTTAATTACTAACTTCCTCCGACCTTGTAATGATTTTCACTGACCTGCAGTGGCTAGTTATACTGGTGTGTTACACGTGTCATGTAGCTAAATCCATGGTTCTAGTGTATCGCTTACAAAGATTTTTTTATATTTAAAAGCTACTCAAACTTTCCGAATGAAGCTGTGTTTATTTGGCTAAGCTGGGGTTTGAAGTTTTCTAGGAGAATTGGTGAGGGGGAAATAAGGTGTGAAGTGTGGAAGCCGCCAAATAGGGAAGATAACTGTTCGCAAGTATTGCTGTTGTCAGATCAATGTCAACAAAAATAAAACAGCACTTTAACACTTGTGAAGTGTTTTCTGAAAACTACCTCATATCAAACCTATCCAAAAAATAGCTTGAGTACATTTTTGGATAAGCGGTCATGAATAAAACCACTTGTCGATGCCCAATATGATAAAGAGGATTTAGAGAGAAGCTAGTAGTAGGCGTCGTTCTTGAAGGACGTTGCGCTTCTTGGAGTTTCGTGTGAAGGGAATGCATTTAGAGCACGCTTAAATTCATTCCTATCTCGGTACAAAACTAATTGGTGATCGAAGAGAAAAAAATAGGACACGTTGTAACCGAATATATAGGATGAGTAACAATTTTTTTATTTTAAATGACAATCGTTTATTAAATTAAACCTAGAGATATTGTGAGATGTGGATGCAGATTTTTTTAGATACGTGTGTATGCAAATTTTGTAGTTCGTACGCATGCAACAGATTTATTTTTCAAAAATTTAAAAGATAGATATCTATATAGATCACAGAATTTTCGCTGATATGGTTAATTAGACTTGGATACTTCGATACATTGCAGTGTGTTAAGTATAGACGACTATACAGTTAAGGTGATGACTCGTGGAGTCATGATATGTTAAAAAGAAAAATCAATATATCTAAAAAAATACTAACCTTCCAACTAACATAAAAAAATGTGGCTGAGGTGATGGCAAGGAAAGGAGGATGAGGATGATAAAAAAACTAGCCTCCGGCACATAGGCGACTACTGGGCTAGAACCTAGAAGAACCTGGAAGGTTAGTATTTTTTTAGGTATATTGATTTTTCTCCTTGATATACCATGACTCCTTGAGTTATCACTGTAACCGTATGGTCGTCTATGTTTAACACGTTGCTATGGATTAAGTACCCAAGTCTAATTAATCATATCAACAAAAATTATTTGGTCTATATGGATCTCTCTTCTCTAAATTCCTAAAAATTAAATCTGTTGTATGCTTGCGATCTACAAAATCTACATGCGCACGCGTCTAAAAATATGCATGCATAGCGCACAATATCTCTAGGTTTGTTTTGATAAACTGGTTGTCGTTTAAAATAAAAAAAGTTTGTTACTCGTCTCATATATTCGGTTACGACGTCTTCTATTTTTTCTCTTCAATTACCAACTAGTTTTGTACAGAGATATGAATGTATTTAAGTGTACTCTAAATCCATTCCCAACTAGTACATTTTTGGAGATTTCATCAGCTTCACTGATCTCAACCATTTCTCACACATTCTACTTCATGGCGACGCCTCCTTACGCGTCTCTGTTCGACTCGTACCCTCATGTGAAGGCGTGGTGGGAGAAGCTGATATCGAGGCCCTCCATTAAGCAGCTCACTGAAAACATACCTACACAGTTTTAGTTTAAGTTAGTTGTCTAGAGCATATTTTGGGGCCAGACTGAGCATATTTTGGGGCCAGACTTTCTGTTGTATGTCGTGATTCATGGGCGCAGCTTAGTATGCACTTCATTCCAATAAAATTGCTGCAGAATTGCACACGCGTGCAATCTGAAGGTCGATTATCTTTGGCTTCTCCTTAGGCACCTTCGTTTGACTTGTAACCTCATGCATTTTGAAGCCTTGATGTAAGAGACGGTGGATTTCTGGTCTGGAGATTATCTTAAAGGTGGATTTCTGGTCTGGAGATTATCTTAAAGGCGGATTTCTGGTCGGTATCATTCTTGATTTATGGAACTCAATGTGCACTTTGTTCCTATAAACTGACAGCCAAATTGCACACAGGAGTGCAATTTGGCTGTTGGCTCTGTTTGATCACGTACGATGGAAATCATTTGGTTGCGAACTCTTCTAGAGCCACGTTCCAAATTGCATTAGAACGTTGATCTCCAACCTTCTTTTACATGCCACTGCCTCGGAGCCAGGCTGACCACACCGATTCACGCCACTTGCCGTGCCACCCTTACTTCCCAATTAAGTTCTCTTTTTAGGAAAAAAAATTCTCCGGAGGAGGGCCTAAAACCCCTCCAATAGAGGCCCCCTTCTAGATTTTGTCACGTAGCACAACACAAATCTTGAAAACCCACCTCCTTCCCTCTATTGCCATGAGGACTTGCTGGTTTGCTGCTCCTGTCTTCGCGGTTGTTAGAGCGGGCGCCGCCTACGCAGACCGAGAAGTCGATGGAAGTGACAAGTAGGCCAAAATCCGGGTCTAGCTTCGCCGGCGACGGCTCCATCGGGATGAAGCGGGATTCAACGGAGGCGGTGGAGCTCTCCTCGACGGCCTCTTTGGGCTTCCCCTTCTGCGTGTTGTTGGCGAGGAGCACCGGTGCTAGTGGAGCTACGTGGAGTCCTCATCACCCCTGGCACCACCGCTGGCGGTGGCAGCGGCGGCGGTGTATAGTCCAGATAGTAAACATTTTGCTAATCTTTCTCAGGGCTTTGCAGGATGCTGATAGGAATATTGATTAATAAAGGCAGCAATGCACATTTGGCAACTTATGGCAAAAACACACTTAGACACGGCAACAGGGGTTCTTTTGATCCACAATTACAGGTTCTTTTCTAGAGCAAAGGCATGTGCAAACATCGTAGTATGATGCTAACAGCGAGCATAACGAGCGTTCTTTTAAGGAAAAAAATGTTTTAGGCTTGTAGCTACTCTGCTTCAAATGTACATCTTTTGCACCACGTATTGCTATTGAAGAGAGAGGAGGCAAGAAGCTTAATTGGAGTTCTTGCTGCTCACCTCTGTGGGTGGCTGGAGGCAACCGTACCCAGCGAGGTGGTTGCGGTGGCCCCTCCTCCGCTTTGGCCCTCTCGCTCATCACTGTGGCCCCGGCTGCCGCGGGGACAGCGCCGCCGGCTGCAGGTCTCATCACTGTGGCCCCGGCTGCAGGCCGCGGGGACAGCGCCGCCAGCTGCGTCTTAGGCCCAAGGCTGAGCCCCAGATCGAGCTCCTCCTCCTCCTACGCCGCCGCAGTTGGAGGTGGCTCGTCGGAGGCAAACGGCGCGGTGGGTCCTACGCTCCGCGCATCGTGTTGCTCTGGTTTCTTGGCTGTGTGTGTGTGTGTTTAGAGAAGAAGACACGAGGGAGGAAAGGAGGAGGCTGCCACCGCTAGCGGTGGTTCTAGGGGCGATGAGGACTTCGCGTAGCTCCACCAGCGCTGGCTGCTCCTCGCCGACGACACGCAGAAAGGGAAGCCCGAAGAGGCTGTCGAGGAGGAGAGCTCCGCCACCTCCGTTGAATCCCACTTCATCCCGACGGAGCCATCGCCGGCGAAGCTGAACCTGGATTTTGGCCTGCTTGTCACTTCCGTCGACTTTTCGGTTTGCACAGGCGGTGCCGGCTCTGACAATAGCGAAGACAGGAGCAGCAAGCCAGCAAGTCCTCATGGCGATAGGGGGAAGGAGGTGGGTTTTCAAGATTTGTGCTGTGCTACGTGGCAAAATCTAGAGGGGGGCCTGTACTGAAGGGTTTTAGGCCCTCCCTTCGAGAAATTTTTCCCCTCTTTTTAGTCATTTTTTCTCTCTCTCCTAGGGTGTTGTGATGGCGGTGTGTTGGGACCCAGACTTGTTAGATTCTAAACTCACATGTGTTTACTGTGCTAGTCTCATGATCAATAGCTATCACACAGATTCAACAAAACTCGTATCACATCCACACACGAGTAAATAAAATAGGATGATAAGAGGAAAGCAGGGCCGTGCCTGAGAATTTAGGGGCCTTGTGCTAAATTTAAAATTCAGCATCGTAGTTTAGAAAAGTCAATTACCAAAAAAAAATTATAATTAGGCCCTAACATTAGCTCTTCACTTCTTTTTTTGTCACCTGATTTTAGAAGAGACGGATGAAAGCTAGAACAACACCCAGATGCGAAGAAATAAAATTGAATAATAATAGTAGGTCTTCAAATTTTAGTAACACAACCAAAGTTGTAGACTCCTAGCTCAACAGTGCCAAGTGGTTACGAGACGGGACTAGGCAAACTAATTAATGTGGTGCATATTGCTCCGTAGACCGTGATGTAGCATGAAAGGCCCGCTTCGGCGACCAAGTAGTGTAGCACCTGAGCCAATTGATATGCAAAGATTAGGAGAATGAGACAAGAACATAAATTATGTGTTCAAGTTCAAAAAGAAAACCACAATAAACAAATGACAATGGAGTGGATTGATTCATTGCCATCAATGGGGTTATTTAGGGAAATGATGAGTTAGTTAGGAGGAGAATTAGGAGAGGAGGGTTAATTTTCACAAGCAAATAAGAGATAGAAATAGTAGTTATATGAAAGCAAAGGGGAATGAAGACAGTAATAGAGAGGCCGTGAAAGTTTTCAGTAAGAAGGCAATAAAAAGGTTTGCTTAACTCTTTATCTCACACAAGAATGATTTTCTTGAGATATTAACACCTAGTAATTGAAGATTAAATCAAAATTAGAGACACCCTAACTTTTAGGGTCATGTGCAGTTGAGCACTTTGCTCCTACCCTTGGTACGGGCCTATCGGAAAGCTGCGAAAATAAGGGAGAGGAAGAGTTGAATTATATTGCCGCTGGTTACATGAGCAGGAGGGAGGAGGAACGACGCGAGTAATGGACGGTGGGGAAAAGAAGGGAACTGACCTGGATTTATTTGAAGTAAATATGTGACGCAGAAGTTGAATCTAATGGCCAGAGCAATTTCTGATGATGCGGCTCACTCACAGATCAGGAAATTATCTTTAATTGCAATAAGTGAGGACCAATTGTATAATCTTACAGGATTTGGTAGTAAAGTTTCGTTAATCTGCATATAATTACTATGGTTATTGATTAATTTGGGTGCAATTTTGTATCAAGTCTTAGGCCGTCACACCTCAGTCCAGGGCGTAGCTATTTTCTGGTTCCACCACTATCAACATTCAGGCACCTAATTGGAATTTGTTGCACATATGTTTCGTATTGCTATATGGTTGTACTAAACATAACATTTGATTCATATGTTATTTTATCCATTCATACTAACTACGCTTAATGAGTTTTAAAAAGTAGCAATTGACATGTCAGGCACTATCATCAGTCCCTTTTCCCTAGGCTCGGATTCGTGGTAGCTAGCACTACAGAGCTGTATCATTTATTTGATGCACCAATCTTTCAAAATATTGCTAGCATTCTGACTGTAGTGCAATGCGATCGTCAGGTCATCTTTTTGGTTTAATGTTCAACATTGCATATAAAAATCAAAGAGATCTTCGATTGAAATAGGGCTGTTCAAACACGGCTATTGCAGGTTGGCAAAAACCGTTTGATTGAACTACCATTCGAGCAGTTTGAGTTGTACATGAGGTAGCTGGTTGAAGTGTTGCATGCATACAAAGGTTGACACGGGCTGAGAAAACCAAAATTGTCGTCTGGTAGCTAGATTGAAAGCTCTCTTAGTCAAAACCATCAGGAAATTATTCTGAGAAATGACGTCTGCATGGTTTGAGAGCAGAGTGGTAACATCTTTTATCCCACTTATCAAGGCGACATATCCTGTATACATGTCCTATTCGGTGGACATATGCACATAGCCAATCTCAACCCTTTCTTCTCAAATCCACAGCCGAGCCACCTCCCACCTCCCACTTGTGGCTTCTTTGCGAGAACCCCTAGCACTTTCATCTTCTTTCTTCCTTCGGCACCAGCAGCAGCCCGAGCTCCCCTCATTCCATTCCCTACCCACGCCACGAGCCAGGGTTCCCCACGCCTGTGTTTGTAATGTCCCATTTGTCTTAGAGTTTTTGCCAGTTTTCAAAATAAAAAAGAAACCATTCGGTTTATTGGTTTGCTTAAGCTTAACTTGGAACTTTGAAAATATTAGAGGTTTAACTTGAACTAACTAAACTTCAACTAAGTCCAGTTGTTTGGTGCTCTTTGCTTGTTGGAGTTCTCTGGTGTTCCTTGGCTTTAGGCCCCCTTCTTTCTTTTGCTCTGTGTGCCTTTAGGACTTGCTCCTCCTTTCTAGGACCTCTTTTGTGTTTGGACCTCTCTCTTGGTCCAGGCCTCCTTTGCGTTGGACCTCCCTTTTGGGTTTAGACTAGGGGTGGGCGTGGGTCGGTCTGCTCCAACGGTTCACTGAACCGCCCCTAAAATTCTAGTAATATGGGTCAACGGTTCGGTCCAACAAAAGAAATGGTTCAAATGGATCAAAACCTATTGGTTCCTGAGCATTGAGTGGGTTGACCCTTTTCTTGCTTATCTTATGCGCCTCTGATGCTCCCTTTTCCAATTCCCCACCACCACTGCTAACAAGACAGCAGCGCGCCTGAGCCAATTGTGGTAGCAGCAGACGACGATGGTGGGTGCGGTAAACGACGGACGACGAGTGCGACGACGGCGCCGTGCTTGTGTCAGAGTTTCTGAGTTTCTAAACTTCCTGAGAATCATCATTTCTGCAGATTCAGACTAGAATAAAAACACTCAATGCTTGACGAAAGTATTCAAAATCGAGAAGTGAATTTTGCGCTGCAGATCTTGCAGTCTTTTTGTATTTTCGTTTTCTTATACAGACTCAGAAGATTACATGTTGACTCTGTTTCAGAATAGCTACAGTTAGCTTTAGAAACGGACTCGACCAAGGAAACGAACTCTGTTTCCAAAACCAAACAAACTGCTACTAGACAGAACAAACGTCCTAATCTGTTTCCAATAGGAAACAAACTATGAATCAACAATCTATACTAGCTAACTTATCTCAAACAGATTGCTTAACAATTTTGCAAACTGACTGAAACTGAAACTAAAAAACAAGAACATAAAACTGACACAACTAGCTTATATCAACAGCTTGGGCACAACGGCCATAGTTAAACGTCGGTGGAATCGAAAACCTGAGCGAGTCACGAGCATCTTAGCGGCATGTGGATGCTAGTGGGGCGGACGACGACGAGGATGGTGCACCGTGCTGGCCTGGCATCGTCGACCGGCGGTGGTGCAAGAGTGGCATCGGGGCAGCGCAACTACAGTGCATCCCAGGTCCAAGGAGGAAGAAGCTTCGATTCGGCGACTTCAAGGGCAAGGAACTGAAATCGAGAGAGGGGGAAGGATGATTTGACGGGCGACGAAGTTGGCGAGCCGCGGTTGTGGCCAGAGACGGTGAAGGCGATAGTGTTCTGGCTCGGCTACGAATGAGATATCAACAAGTGGATATGTTTCGAGGGATTGTAGAACGCATTTGGACGCGGTTAGAAGAATGAGCGGCTCACCCGCCCGGCGGGAACGACGTGGTGGAGCTTGGCCGCACACTGCTGGGCTTGGGGATGAGGCCCTGTGCAGCAGGTTCCAGTGATTGAGAGGACGAGATTCCAGGCTCCCTCTCTCTGGCGATTGCGCAAGCGAAGGGGTTCGGCCCGCAAGATCCAATGGATCATGGGGATCACCTTAGCTTCCTCATAAGGGTCAGCCCACATGCTCTAACAAAACCTATGGTTTGCTACGGTTAGGTTCAGAGCGAACCACTTCGAACCATTCCCACCCCTAGTTTAGACCACCCTCCTGATCTAGACTTTCCTTTGGCTATGACTTTCCCTTGTTGGTCACGACCAAACCCCAATGTTTTCTCAGTTCGGGTTTGTGTTTCAAACCTCTTTGATTCCTGAGATTCAAGTTCTGGTTGAGTTTCTCCTTTCTCAGGACTTCCTTTGGTTCATCCTAGCTGTTAGGATCCCCTTGGACCTCCTTCTTTGGACTTCCCTTTGTTAGATCTTGACCGTCAAGACCTCCCTCTGTTAGATCTTGACCGTTAGGACCTCTATTTGTTAGATCTTGACCGTCAGGACCTCCTCTGTTAGATCTTGACCGTCAGACCTCTCTTTGTTAGATCTTGACCGTCATGACCTCCCCTTGAATTGATCTGACCGTCTAGACCTCCCCCTCTTTTGGGCCTCCCCTTCCTTAGGATCTCCTTGTCCTTAAGACCTCCCTATGGTACTTTTGTAAAGACCACTTTTGCGGTTGAGACCACCTCGTGGTCAAGACATCTGGTCTTTTTGTAAAGACCACCTTTGCGTTGAGACCACCTCGTAGTCAAGACCTCTAGTCTTTTTGCAAATACCACCTTTGCAGGTTGAGACCACCCTTGTGGTCAAGACCTGAGGTCTTTTTGCAAAGACCACCTTTGCGGGTTGAGACCACCTCTTTGTCTGGTCTGTTCACCCAAGTTTGACTGACCCCACTTATCAGTCCTGCTCATTTTCTCAATTCCTCCGCCTCAAAAGCTTGTGCGCATTTAATGGCTGTTGTATCACATTAAATGTGGTCACATCTAAGATACTTCGTTTCCTCATTTTGATGGCATGTATTGTCTTATCTTTGCCCTGTCGTTCACTTACCCTTGACACGTTTGCCCTGAGCCCCTCAGTGTTTTCTCCACCATCTCTGGCCATAAGTAGCCCGACGTGTGCCTCCCTTCATCCCCTTCTTCCTCATTTTCCCAACTTCTTTGCCCTCGCCTAGACTTCTCCGTGCTTGTGCCGGAAGCTTCACTCTCCTTTGGGTTGGACCTCCCTTTTCGCTAGGACCTCCTGCTTTCTGGGTTTTTGAGTTGAGTTCGTTTAAGTTCCTTTAAGTCTTTTAAGTTCTTTCGCTCCGAGTTTTTCTTGTTTATTTGGTTCTTTGCGAACGTGTAGGTCTTGAGTTCGAAGAGGAGTACTTGGACCCAGCAGTCTCTGCCGAAGCCTCACCACTTCTCAACGAAGGCAAGTCGAGGCCTTTGATCATGTTGAACCTAGCATTTCAAAGATACACTATTTTACCTTTACATGCATCGCTATTTTTATAAGAAATGGTTTGTGCAGTAGCTATTTTTCTACTGGACATTATGCCTCCTTGGATAATTGTACTCGGCATGTTGACATGATCCCCTTGGACAACTTAGAATGGGTATTTTAGTTGGTATTGTTTGATATCGCCAACATGTGACCGTATGTTTATGCTTAGCCTTGCTTTAGAACCGCTGGTCTTGAGAATCTTGTTGTTTTCTTAATAATCTTGACTAATTGAACTATGGAAGTATGGTGAGATGCCAACAGTGGTGGGATGCCACCGTTGTGTCGATTGTGGTGTGATGCCGCTTTTGTTAAAACTTGTGGTGCCAAGACTAGGGTGGTCTTTTGGCCGGGTTGAACCAAAAACCGTTTTCTCACCTGAGGAAGTGATCGTGCAGTAAAGGGGAGGTGCTATACGCACTGTGGGATGAGGTTGTCTTCCTTGGGTAGTTTAAGAGCTTAACTTTGTGTTCCTTTGATCCGGGTATTCTTGTGCAACCATAAGACCATTTATAGGGGTGGTCTGGGCCAAATAATTAGCAATAAAATGGTTCGGTTCTGTTGTGGTGGAGCGTGCTGATTCGCATGGCGCAAGAGGGGGCCACTGGGATGGCGAAACCTTAGCGGGCAGCTTCGAGCCAAATCAAAGCTTTGTAAAGGCCTTATCGCGCTCTCTGGACTGCTCACCTTCGGAAGTGAGCAAGGGTTTCGATGGGAACCCGGCCCGCTAGAGAGGTCGTGAATTGTGAGTAAAGTTGTACACCTCTACAGAGTATAAGAATCTATTCGAATAGTCAAGTCCTTGGTCATGGACATTTGCCTGGTGATTTGCGCAAGAGGTAGCTTTTCAGAAGAGGTCCTGTGGAGCCCTAGCGTGGTCCAAGGTGCTCCTGAGTTGGTGCTCTGGGAAGTCTTGGAGCCCTAGGGTGGTATTTGGGAACTCTGGAGTTGGTGTTCCATAGTGGTCGTGGGGGTGGTTCTGGATGTGGGTGCGGCCAGACCTCCCACGAGTGGTCTTGGGAGTGAGTTGGCGCTCATGATCTCCTTTTAAACAAATGTACTTATGTATTACTCTTTTAACTTGAGCTTTACAATCTATTTATGTTATTCACTGTCAAATATTGCTTTATGCAACTAACCCTACAGCTCTCCATTGTCAATACCAATGCATGAATAATACTTGCATACATGTCCTCTGCGATTTGCTGAGTACATTCAACGTACTCATGGTTTTAAGCTCTCTGTTTGAGCAGTGGCCGAAGATGATCCAGGTCAAGGCTGCTCAGACCTCTTCGAGGAGGAGTTCTTTGATGACCCGACCTTCTAGGAGACGTCCTCTACTCGACAGCCTGTGGGCTTGCCGGATAGCTTCAAGCGCTTTTGGTGGTTCCGCTGTGAGGTTTTATTGTCGGTTTTTGTAAGCCTTCGTTGGCAACCTCTGTAAACAACCTTGGCCATAAGGCCCTTGTCTAATATAAGTCTTCTTTGCCTGCTACTCCTGTTGTTGGACTGTGTGGTTGTGATTTCACCTATGTTATTTTGTGCGAGCTAGCTTCGGTTCCTAGGACTAGCTCAGTGCACTAAGACTAGACCTCCGAGAGGTCTTTGTGATCTCCTGGGAGATCCTGGAGGACCTCGTCTTAGGGTGTTCTTGGATGATCTTCTAGACCTTTGGGTGGTCCTGTCGGACCTCCCTAAGAGCCCCGGGAGATCTTCTTAATACATCCCGAGAGAAGTCTTAACATGCCTCCCCCTGCGCCGCCTGCTGGAGCCCCTACGACGCCACCCCTGTGCTCGCCGGAGCCAAGCCGAGCCCCCACAACTCCGCCCCCATGCCTCCCCCTGTGCCTCCGCCCCCGCACCTCCTCCATGATTTGAATTTGAAGCTTCCTTTTGGTGAAATGGATGTTCTTGAGGAGAACCTGGAGCTGATCAAAAGACAGTTAGGCCTTGAGCATGTAGAGGTATTGTCCGCATCTGATGAAGCTGCTCATGGGCAAAGCTGGCAGCCATGTTTCTGTGATGAAAAAGACCCCACCTTCCCCTGGTGAGCTGGTTGCAATATTCATGAGCAAGCAAGTGTTTGAAGCCCAAAACTGAGCTCAAGTCACACCATTATTTTGGAGTAGGCCAGTGTTAACAGGAGTTCGTTAAGATGCTCCTTTCTTATTTCTGTGGACATGTTAAAGTTACTTTAGCTTGGAGCTTTTACAGTACCCTCATTGTTTTATGAAAAAATGAATTTTGCTCTTCCCTGTAATAGAGTGGTGCTTAGCACAGGGTTTGTTAAACTGATGCTGCTTTTGGCATGATTGAAGGAGTAGATAAGTAGAAGTTGTTGCGCATTTGTATCAGAAAATTTATTGTGTATTTTGGGAGTTGAAATGTATGTGGCAGAAGTATGTTAAACTCAATAATGTATGATTTCAATTCTTGTATGAGTGAATGAGTTGCATGTTTTGTGTTGTATGAATGAGCTGCATGCTTTTTCTTGATACTTGAAATGTCTAAACTAGAAATCATAGCAGTGTGCCAGAATTCGTTGGAGGCAATGGAAGCAAAAATCATGGCAGTGTGTGCCAGATTTCGTTGGGGGGCAATGGAAGCAACATCCTAATACTTGAAATCATAGCACTATGTGTGCCTGATACAAGTCAATGGAGGCAATGGAAGCACTCTGACATGTTGAGTGAACCGAAACAAGAAACAAAACAAGAAACTGATATTCATGTTGCATTTTCTGATTGCATACATCAAGAAACAAAACTAAAATTTGCAAATACCTGATACTGTAGCATTACTTTATCCATACATCAAAGCAATATTACATGTCCATCAACATGCAGCCACCTCCTAACATTGCTAACAAGAAACTGATTGCATACATCAATAAAACATGACATTGAGGCCCTTGCTTCCATTCACATCCATACAACAAAATCTTAGTTCATACATTTTTGAAATTAAAAGAACAAAGCTTCAATATGAGAACCGAACAAGCTTCACATTCAGTAGCCTTTTGCCCTACAAAGCTTAAATATTTTCTAGAATAGAACAAGCTTCACATTCAGTAGCACTTCATCCTAACAAACTTGAATAAGCAAAATGGAACCATCTGGACTGTTTAGCCACCTTGGAGGCCCTACAAAGCAAATATGAGAACCAGATTTGAGAGGCATTCAGAGCCATCAATGTTGAGTACTACTTCCAGGAAAAAATTGATTCAAAACACATAGTATATTCTTAGAGGCATTAGTGTCAATTCATAACTGAAGGTAGCTAGCAAACACATTCCAACACAAAAAGGATCTGTATAAGTTTAGGAGAACAAACTGGATTATGTGACTGTAACCACATTCATAAAAGCAAAAGGCATAAGGTTTGAGGTACATGCTTCCATTAGGACAACACAAAAACTAGAATTTTTACAACATAGTAGTAATACATCTCGATGGAACTAACATGAATATTAATCTTCACTAATACAGGGGAACTTGCCAATCTTCTTGCTTCCAAAAACCATTCAAATCAATCAAAACAAAAGGAAATCGCCCAAATCTTTGGCATGGAGCAAGTGCTAGCTCACATGAAGCACACGTCGACGACTCAGAGTGCACCTCTATGTGTGGCTTATTCTTCTCCAATCGTGTTCGCCGGGGATGGCCATAGGGGAGGAATCTTCACTAATATAGGGGAACTTGCCAATATTCTTCTTGCTTCTAGAAACCGCTCAAATCAATCAAAACAAAAAAATCGCCAAATCTTTGGCATGGAGCAAGTGGTAGCCCACATGAAGCACACGTCGATGACTCAGAGTGCAGAGGTGCGACGGAGACTCGGTGGGGGCGGCTTAGTGCAGTGTAGTGCTGTGGAGACTCGGCAGGGGCAGCTTGGCGTAGTGCAGTGCGCAGGGAGGGGACTCAGTGTAGGCGGGAGCGTAGGGTGCGGCGCGGCGCAGCGCGGCCCTCAAGAGGGGAGGCGGCGCATGGAGCGATGACGCGGCGTGGCGCAGCTGCGTGCCTCCAAACCCTAGCGTGGCGCTCGGGAGGGGAGGTGGCGCATGGAGCGGTGTCGCGGAGGAAAACCTAGCGTGCTACGAAGCAGTAAGAGGATGAGAGCGGGGGGAGGGGCGAGTCTCACGAGAAGTGGCATCGGGCCTGGGGAGGGGTTCGCAAAGTGGCGGTGGGTGGGAGGGAGGCTCGATCATGGCCACTGGATTCGCGATGGAGTGCCCGGATCAGCCATGTCCATATATTCACAAAGCACAACATGTGCACCAGATATGCCACCCTTATCCAATAGCACGTTCCTGAAAACAAGGCAAATGATCTGCATCCGTACATTGATCAACTTCAAAGAACATCCTCTCTTTTTTTCTTTTATTTTGAAACGAGAGGCGAAAGATGCCTCTAGCATTCATGAAGGAGAGAGGGAATAGGGAATTAGTTCAAAACAATAAGAGTCCACAGGAAAGGAAGGTAAAAAGATACAACCGAGTTTTAAGGTCCTGGTAAAATGGATAGGAGACATTTAGCACCCGCGAGGCTCCATGCCCTCACTTCGTCTTTTATTTTGGAAAGGAGGTGTGACGACGTCGTGCTTTTGTTTTTGAAGACCCTCTCGTTTCTCTCCTTCCAAATTTCCTAGGTCACTAGGAGCAGCAAGGTAGCGGTGGCCTTTCTACACACTTCCCTCGAATGGAGGATTGTGTTCCACCATTGATGATTAGTGGTTTGCATTGCCTAGTGGATGGCTAGAGACTTTAAGGCCTAGTCAGTCAGAAAGCATGTTCCATATGCGTGTGGAGTATCTGTAGGTGGTGAAAATGTGCAACACTATTTTCGGGAGCTACCGGCAAAGGACACAAATGTGACGCCCCGTGTCATTACCCCAGAGGTAAACACACTTAGGCATACAGATTACTATTTGTTTGCTCAGTAGAACACTGTTCCAACGAATAGTAAGCCTTTACCAGAGTCACGCAGCAGAACAATAAGATAGAATTGTATATCTTTATTTCAGTAATAGCCACGCAAGGCTATGGTTCTTAATACAAGTATTATACAAATACCCAAGGGAACTTCCCGCTCTTATGCTTGTCCGCCTCATCCGGCACCGACCTATTCATCCCACGAGTCAAAATAACTCCCAACTCGCCCTGGTCCTCTTAGTCAAAGCCTTCTCCTCCAGCTGTTGGTTCGGTACCTGCAAGTCCTTCGTCTCACTCGGGATAATTCCCGGCCGGACTAGAATCTACAAAGGAGAATACTAACAATGTTGACTACAAATTAATGTACTAAGCAAGCATTAATAGCAAAAGATGCACATGATGCACTATCTCTGTTGGTTATCACAGCTTCTAAATCATCTCACTTCAGAAAATAGATCACAACAATTAGGTGGCAGATTTTAGTACTGAAAACACTACTAGTCACTCGGAGAGACGATAGGCCCCCTGTGGTTCCCGTAGACTCCAATCCAGGAGACTGGCATGAATTCATGATTTAGTTTAGCACTGCGCAGGCTTTGTACCACTTTACCCATAGCTATTCTGAACTCTCTGAAAATAGGGTTCACCGCATTGCCTTTGATACGGATTCGAGATCAGAATACAGAACGTTTTCCAGGTTACGTGAATTAATTTCTCCACCCATCACCTTCCGTCGGTGCAGATTTAGTCACGGTGCTGACCTCGTCGTCCATCGAGTTCTGGTAATGTTTGTTGAGGCAGCTTCTATTCTGCATTCAACACTCCACCTTAGCGCTATAGCGCCTTGGATCCCCCACTTCTGGACTTCCCCCACCGGTCCTGGGTTTCTCCATCACACTCACACATAGTACTTACCCATTGTGGAGAGCATAGTCACGTAACAGGGTAGCATTTTCTGCCTGCCGAAACGGAAAATGGTTGGCACTGAATTTACGGCATCTGACCGAGCAAGAGTTTTGTTGGTCCTTATATTGTAACCATATGTAAAAAGGGGTCCACCTCTTACCTCATCATCATCATCATCATCGTTTTCCCCTGCCAGGGCCCCCTTTTTACCCACCTAGTAAGTCTCATTTCTTTTCCAATCATCTCTTTTTTCAATCATTTTAATCATCTTCATCTCAATCATTTTATTTAGGTTTTGAGAAACAATTTTGATGCAATACTTATAATAGTGCAAGATAGGGTTTATGTTTAAATTAACTATATTTATGTTCAAGAGAATCTCTTGCCTTCGTAGAAGTAGGAAATGTGGGTGCCGAAGAAATTTTGGTCAGCTGCTCCTGTCAGTGCTGGTTCGTCTTCTGTAGCAAATTGGCAACACGAATAATAATATAAGTAAATACATATTTGATTTGGGTGATAATAGGAATACATAAGTTAGTGGCGACTACAAGTTAGCACATTTTAATTAACTAAAACTTTTTTGAGACCTAAGCGAAGTTAGCACTTCCCGAAATAGTTGCTCTACTGTTTACGTGCACTGAGGTCGAAAACCCAAGGTTCCCGCTTAACTAAATAAATTAACCTGATTAAACTGCTCTCAACGCCCGACTAAATACTAGCGACGCACAAGATTACTACACATGCAAGCTAGCCTATTAACAAAAGGAATAACAGCTACACAACCTGCTTTAGCAATAAAACCACAAATTGATTTTAGGTTGGTTAAATTGACAGGATCCCAGTGAAATTGTTTAGTCGCAAGAATTAAACAGTTAGCAACTAATTTACTAGCAACTACCACAGAAACAACATGAATCTCAACAAATAAATGAAATCTACCCATTCCTAATATTACCCCTAAATCTAAAGTCCTAAACCTAACCCTAACTCCACTCTAAACTCCCCTAATCTCGTCCTAATCTCTCTCTTCTCTCCCCTTACTACCCCACTCGGCCGTCCCTACTCAACACACGCACACCGTCCTCACACTACCCCTCCCTCGATTCCCCTTCTTCCTCCCTTCGGCTTCAAGGCACCACGGCCCCTGCTCGGGTCCTCTCTAGCCGGCCCTCACGCGCACGGCTCAGCTCGGTCCAGCCACCGGCGCTGACCCCTCCAGCTCGGCTTGGTCCAGCTCCCCCTCGGTCGTCTCCTCCTGGCACGGCCAGAGGCCAGCGCCACTGCGCCCTCGCCTCTCCTCGGCTCAGTCCCCGCCGACCTGAGGCTGCCTCCCTGGCCTCCTCCTTGCTTCCGCTGCTTAGATCTATTGGTCCAGGGGACTTCGACCCGGCCGGCTCGGCCTCCTGGCCGTCGGCGCCATAGCACATATGCTCCCCCTACCAACGCTCATCTAAGGTTTAGCTAAATGCTCAAATGATTTGGTTCCTATTATGCATGAATGTTGGTTAAGATGGTGCGGATCTGAGAGGGAAGGGCTGCTAGAGGTAGGAGAAGGCTGTTACACAGGCATGAGGTACTCACCTAAAGCTCAAAGGTGCCAATGCTTTTACCTGATGGGTGGAACTGAGATGATTTGGGGTCGATGGTAGGAATGCTGGTCGGCGCTGGAGGTGGTGCTGCCGGCGGTTAGCAGGATGGGTGGCCGGCCTTGGTGATGCCGGTCGCTTGGATCTCTCGGTCTCCAGTGGCTGGCTCTTGCGCTTGGACTAAGAAGAAGAAATGGGGGAGGGATGAATGAGGGGGCGGGAAATGGGGAATGAATCGGTGGGAAAGGATAGGACGACTTGTTGTGCTTGTGATGTTCTTCTTCTTCTACTGAGAAAAAGGGGGCTTTGCAGACCGAATAGGAGGGGGCAAGGAAAAGGCTCCAGGGGGAATGAATCAGTGCTTGGGAGTTGAAGTTGTGTTGCTATGCGAATGGAAAAAGAAGCGAGAAGGGAATGCAGGGATGCTGCCTAATTTAATGATGCACTATGCTTCTATATTTGGTTGATGTAAAATGCACTCTTGTAACAATGCAATTGCTGATTATTCATCTAATGCAAATGGCAATGCATTTTAATTACCGACTTGATTCTACTGTTGTGCTGAATGATGAGATTGCATGAATGATGCGATATGATTGAGCTACTTAATAATGATCTAATACTATCGTTAACTCACCACTTCTAATTACCAATTACTGTTACGAGATTAGGGCTAATTAACGCGGGTTCTCACATCCTACCCCACTTAGAAACAAATTTCGCCCCTGAAATTAAAATCTCACTTGAACAGGTTGGGGTAGACTTCGCGCAGTTCTTCCTCCTTCTCCAATGTAGCTTCTCGCACTGGGTGATTTTTCCATAGCACCTTGCAGAAGCGTATCACCCTGTTCCTTAACTGGTGGTCTTCTGTCGCTAGAATCTTCGCTGGGCGTTCTTCATAAGTTAAATCATCTTGCAGAGGTATGTCGAGGTTGGTTAGATGCTGCGAGGGTTCTCTTAGACATTTTTGAAGTTGAGAGACATGAAATACATCATGAGCTCGCGAAAGCTAGGTTGGTAGCTCCAGTCTATATGCTAGGGTGCCCTTACGCTCTATAATCCGAAAGGGTCCCACGTAACGCGGACTTAGCTTCCCTTTTAGTCCAAATCGACGTACTCCACGCATAGGTGATATCTTTAGATATACATAATCTCCGACTTCGAACTGGAGGTCTTTCCTGTGCTTATCAGCATGGCTCTTTTGCCTACTCTGGGCAATCTCGAGGCGTTCTCGAATTAATTGAATCTTCTCATCGTTCTCCCGTACCAGTTCAGGTCCTAACAGCGGTCTTTCTCCGACTTCATACCAACATATTGGTGATCTACACTTTCTGCCGTAGAGAGCTTCGTACGGGGCCATTTGACTGCTAGACTGATAGCTGTTATTGTATGCAAACTCTGCTAGGGCTAGACAGTTTTCCCATAATTCCCTGAAGTTCAGCACACATGCTCTTAGCATATCTTCTAGGATTTGATTTACCCACTCAGTCTGCCCATCAGTTTGTGGATGATAGGCCGTGCTGAAATTGTGGGTGGTGCCCAAGGCAGTATGTAAGCTCTTCCAGAAACCAAAAACAAGCACTGATCCTCTATCTGATGTGATGGTCTTCGGTACTCCTTGTAGAGTAGCTATTCTTTCTATATAGAGCTCAGCAAGTTATTTATTGAGTATTTCTGATTAGTGGCGATGAAATGGGCTGACTTGGTAAGACGATCCATGAAAACCCAAATGACCTCTTTCTTTTTGAGGGTGAGAGAAAGACCGGTTATGAAGTCCATGCAGATATCCTCCCATTTTCATTCAGGTATTTCCAGTGGTTTTAGCAGTCCTACGGGACGGTGGTGTGCGGCTTTGACCTTTTGGCAGGTGTCACATTAGCCTACATACCATGCTATGGTCCACTTCATGCTTGGCCCCAAAAAGTTTCCTTCAAGTTTCGATACCTTTTCGTACATGCCTGGATGTATAGTGTACTGAGTTTCATGAGTTTCACGCAGGATGGTCGCCTTGATTTGGGGTTGGTCGGGAACGTAGATCTTAGCTTGCCACCATAAGACTCCGGAGTTGTCTATCTGGAACTCAGAGGGTTGGCCTGACTTGATGCGTTGGATTTCTTCGGTGATGAAGGGATCTGAAAGTTGGTGTTCCTGGCTTTGATCACGGAGAGTGGAATGGAATACCATAGCGGCCAGGGATGTGTAACGGTAAACTGGGAGTGTTGCTTAGTGGCAGGTGAGGGCATGGCCCGTGCCACCTTGGGTGATTTGTGGCTGCTCAAAGCAGGATGCAGCTTGAAGCCCACTTTCTGATTGACTTGGGCTGCTTCAAATAAAACCCTGATCTCAATCATAGCAGCGAATTGATCGCGTGCACCAACTCTCATCATTCACATATTCATTTACCCCAAGTCTAAACCAACTTTTACTTGTATTCCGAGTTAAATCATTGCTAAGATTTATATGGTCAAAACAATATCATAGCCTTATTTAAATCGTAATTGAACCTTTGGCTAACTTCCCTAATTTCAATCTTGTTGTCACTGCTAAAATTAGTAAGCCAAGCATCCATCTTAGAGTCATACTTTCCAAGTTAATCTATTCTGCCAATTTATCTACCACATCATTGCTTACATTAGTCCACCGATAACTATGACTCAACCAAGCACTATTACTCCATTAACTCTACCAATTTCATCAATTCTTTATAATTCAACCTATGCACCTGAATTCTAATCATAACTTACTATATTAATCCAATCCTCCTTCTTTATTCATTATCTAAACCCGATCAGATTGACAATACAGGACTTCCCACGATCACTAACCATACATATCGATCCCATTCCATTATCCAATTAAATCCAACAAATCTGACATAACCAAATTATCCAATTAATTCCACAGAGTTTACTCATATGTTAAGATTAAACTAATTCACAAAAAATTAACCTCAGGTATTGGTAGGAAGGTTCAACCGTTTCGCCTTTCAATCACTGCTCTTACTGGATCAATTCCTCAGTACTAACTCTCCAATAGTTACTAAAATCCATTTAAATCTACCAAGATATGTTTATATAATCAAATCAAGATTTATTTCTATATTCCAACAAAGATATACTTCTATAATCCAACCTTAATATATTCTAGTATTCAACAAAGATATTTCTATAATCCAACGATAATATATTCCTGATAATCCCATCATGATATAATCCTATAGTCTAATAATGATGAAATCCGATACTCCCACTCCAACAAATTATGAAATCCCACCATCTAATCTTCAACAATAAGCTATCCCGTAATTCAATATCCCTAACTCCAATAATCGAACACATGCATTCCTGTACTCTACTAGCCAACATTCATTTCTATACCCGATAATAATCCAACTACTCAATAAGCATGTACTCCTACTGATCCAATGCTCATCAATTCAATATCTACAACAATCTATTTTCATAATTCAACATTCGTTGGTCTAATATCCACTAATCCAATAACAATGTATGGTTATAGTCCCACATCTAGTATCCAGCAATTATCTACTCCTACGATTCCACCTCCAACAATTTATTACTTCAGTATCCAATAATAATTTATTTCTATAGTCTAAAATTCCCCAACGATGTGTTTCTGATAATCCAATATCCGCAATCGTGTAATCCTTTGATCCGATATTCAGCAGTCATGCCATCCTTTGTCAGATGGCGTCCTCTACACTTTGCACAACTACGAGCTATGGCAATAGCTGCTGTGGGACTATGGATCTTTGGAAGAATGGATTGAAAATTCTTGACCTGAGTGGTCTATATCAAGGTGGTGGTTGTTGTGGCATGCTTGGACAAAGTCCATAGGTAGGTGGTGGATGAGGATGGCTGGCTGCTGGTGTTGTGGTTGTTCTGGATTGGCTAGGTGTTGCCTTGTTAAGGTCTGCTGGTAGATTTGTCGTTGATGTGTCCTGCGGCAATCGTCCAAATTTTATTTCAGAATCTTGATCACCGTGTCTTCGTCCCTCCATCCTTCTGCATGGAGATGGATGGTCCAGTATTTCTTGGTGTGCCTGAGTTATATTTTGGAGCCCTTGATCTTGCAGCCAGGAAAGATAAGAAATTGTAGTCTAAGTCCTGAAGAGATGCAAGATTTGACCCCACTAGGTTGTTGTGTACTTGAAGGGCTCGCAGTAAGTTTGATAGGTGGAAAGAGTGGGTGCTTGGGTGTTTCCTGGTGGGGCCTCCTATAATGACGGGTCACCAGAGTCTTGGGAAGGAGTGACTGATTTCCTAATGGTGATTCATCCTGTGGAGACCAATCCTTATCATATGTCTACTTGTAGTCAGCAGCTGAGGGACTGTGGTCCTCAACCGCAATCGAATCTTGCACAGAGGATAACCACTGGTCAAGCTTTGTTGGAGGGACTATGCTTGCAGACTGATTTCCAATTGTGGCTAACGGTGCTTGTCAAGGATGGGTACCGTCCAGCATATCATGTTCGCTGTAACCACAGGCATGCTAGAAGGCTTTCCCTGAAGTCTGCCCATTTTTATAATATCGACCCCTTACAACTGACCTGGCGTCCTGTAGGGAATGTGTTAAGGAATTGGTATGCATTAGCGGGGTATTTGTAGCCTTTTATGTTGATGAGTCCTCTCGTTGGGCAGGGGGATTAGGTATATTCCGTAGAGTAGCAGCCTCTCATGCTATTGTTTGATGATGAAGCTCGTCAGCCAAAGAGCATATTATCTACATCCATGGACCAGATGAAGATGATATGGAAGCCGGAGAGAAATACGGGACTTTGGATAATTTGAGTATCTGTTGGTGAATTAAGTCACTTAGCCCATGAATTCTATGGTGGCCACTAGGAGCCTGCTGGTAAATGCATGCTTGCTCATGGCTATGGTGGATCTTTGCATAGGTATAGAGATGTTGGAGTGGCTTTCTAAATGGACAACCTTGGATGATCCTAGCTGGTTATTTTGCACCCGTATCTGACTTAACATAGTCAAGATGTGGCGAGAGTTTGCTATCATTTGGTTATGACCAGAAAGGTTCTTGTACTTATATCAGTTTTTAATCTAAGTAGTAGAACTTATATGTCTGGTTGGTTGATATTTTCCCTTGCTGTTGACAAACCCTTTTGCGCATTAATGCTATATATGCAGTCAACATGCATATCTGCTCCTTGGATGAGTCCAGTTAACCCAGGGGATGTGATTTGTTAGCGCAACATGGCTTGTTCGTAAATTCATGAGGTTAGCTGCGTGTCATTCCTTCTGGGTATTGGGAACCACCGGTTGGCTTGTGGTGCTGAGGGAAAGGTTTTCAAAGTCTTTGAAGCCTCTTCATCATTCTTTAAGACCTGATAGTAAGCAACTTTGTCGAAACTTGACGACTCTGATTATTCTGACAGTGTGCAAATCCTTGGAGCAATTATGTCTGTCCTAGGTCGTTCACAGGAATCTGGAGGGGGGGTTGTTAGTAATTTGGTTGTATTAGTTGTTATACTTGTGGTAATTAGCAATTTTGGGTAGTCTTGCGGTTAGTTTTTTTTTTATATATATATTAGTTCTTCACGATTCAGCAGTCGCTTGTGGTGGGGAAGAGATTATCATATTAATCTGACAGAGCTGCCCCGCGGGTGAGTTGTGTTAAGCCATACACAGGTACCCAAATAACACCAAGAAACATAGAGATACAAAAAGATCCAAATCCTATACTACCTGAGTCTCTCGTGCTCAGTCACGCTTGAGATCCCGTTCTCAAGACCGCCTAAACCACGTGTTTGGGACCGCTCAGAGCTTGCCTCTGAGTGCGACCTACACTACCCTGGATCCACGTGCCCAAGTACACTAGAGATCCCGTTCTCAAGACCGCCCAACTACGTGTTGGGAAATGCTCAGGGCTCATTCCTGAGTACGCCCAGGATTTCGTTCCTGGGTATGCCAGAGCTACACACTCGGAGTGCCACGGACCACTCGTCCGGGAAAACTGATGTGCAGAAAAGGGGATAAGACATCTTTTTACTCCGTCAGCCATTAGCTGTATTTTCTTTAAGTAGTTACCGATTTCACTTGAGATGTTGACGGGTCGTATTGGTTATAAAGATTAAGAGGTAAGGAAACTAATGGGTATGGTCCAAGCTTATCCAGAAATTGAAGAAGCAGGTCCATACCAGAGTTCTACTGCAAGCCTCTAGTCCCGGCATGCAACTTATGATCTTATATTGATGCCTCAACACCTATAGTCTCAAGCATTCTACCCTAGGTTGAATTTCTAGCTAGACAGGTTATTTAGCAGGAATTAACAACACGAATCCTATGATGAAGCACATGTTTCCCCCGTACCCTCTCGATCGGAAGACTGAACCTAAACCTCGTTCGAAGGAATGGTTCTACGTTAGTAGGCTGTCACTTTAAGGAGGAGGAGCTTTTTAATATAATACTTTTGAAATGGGACGGGAATAGAGATTGATATGGAGATGAGAGTTAATAAGGTAATTAGTGCAATATAGCAAGCGAGAAAGGCACACCTATGTTATTGCTACAGTTTCTATTTTATTAGCGTGGCCCTAACCTATTGCTCTGATACCATCTGTGACGCCCCGTGTCATTAACCCAGAGGTAATCCCAGTTGTGATCGAACGATCTTGACCGAACCCTCTAAACCCGGCCTGGCTCGAGCCACTCTCCGGCTCACAGCGACCGCGCCTCCCCGAGCCACTGATCGCTCGGGCCCGCGTGTCGATCCGCCTCCTTCGCCCCGCTGCTCGTGCGCAGCAAAACACTCCACGCGCCCTCCGCTTATCACCGCCTGGCCACCCCGTGACTCCACCGCCTCCTCGGCGAATCCTTGAGCTCCGCCTCCGACACCACGCCGCCTCGCGTGCCGAGCATATTACCCTCTTCCTCCTCCTTTTTCCCCTCACTTCTCTCTCGTGGCCGTGGGAGAGAAGGAGGCTTTGAGCTCTCCTCGTCCTGGTAAGCGCCGCCTCGGCAATGCCATTCTTTTATTCTTGTACATTGTGTATGGATGTGATTGCTTGTGGGATTGTGGGCATACCAACTCGGTTATTCCCTTTTTATTTTAAGTTTATCTTCCGCTACAATTTATTTGTGTTAATTAGATTTGGTCGATCGGCCCTCTTTTGCAACCTTGTACTATAAGGTGCTATTTAAATGATGTTGCAATTGATTCTTTTATTCTTGTACATTGTGTATGGATGTGATTGCAATGTTGTGTACTAGGATATGTGCATGTTAGCCACTGATCCTTGGGAGCTAGCATGTGACACATGTGAGGACCCCCGAAATCGGATCCGTATCAAGCTAAGTGATTACGCTGTAAACGCAATACTTAACGTGAGACGCACTCGATTCCGAGTGACCCGGATATGTGTCACATGCTAGCTCCCAAGGATCAGTACAACATGCACATATCCTAGTACACAACATTGCAATCACATCCATACACAATGTACAAGAGTAAAAGAATCAATTACAACCTCATTTAGATAGCACCTTATAGTACAAGGTTGCGAAAGAGGACCGATCGGCCAGATCTAATTAACACAAATAAATTGCAGCTGAAGATAAACTTAAAATATAAAGGAATAACCGAGTTGGTATGCCCACAATCCCACAAGCAACCAACTGAGTTAAACCCGTTGCACCTGTCTGTTCTCACCGAACAAATAGACACTGTTAGAGTACAAAGTTGTACTCGCGAGACTTTCAAAAGAAATAAAGGATGCATGTAAGTATCAAAGGAAGGCTACTACACTAGTCAATTTTTAGCATAAAGCAAGTTTTGAATATAGATAAACAATAAAGATTCTAACTAGCCATTTGTAAAACATTTAAAAAACATTTTATAGCAGTAAGTAATGATCATTAATGGTATAATCTCCAATTATAAACAACACACGAACATCCCATTCGTGGCACAACTCAAACCTCAACAAATTTAACGTGCGAACAACGCGTTCAAGAATACATTTCAGATTTGAACAAACTAACATAAGGACATAACATTTCCAACCATAACCCAAACTTATATTTCCAAAAGCTAATCAGGCTCGCTTTCCACAAGTGTTGTCCATAACCTAGACGGGGCTATTCGAATAGATTTAGTTACTCTGCAGAGTTGTACAGCTTTACCCACACGATATGCACTCCTCTTAATGTCGGCCAATGCACTCTTCCATAGGAGTGTGACTGAGGTAGCATAACGAGGCCTTTACAATGTCATGTCCTAACTAGCAAACCACCCGAGGAACAAACCCGTGGGAGTCAAAATGCCTCCTAACCACAGTGAACCTCGCACGTAAGTAAGTCCCTATCCAACAAGAGACCCTTAAGAGCAAGTAAGGCGACCCTTAACATGCCCCCGCCAGATTGACAAGAGAACAATTACAAATAACAATAACAATTGCCAACCCGATTGTGTTCTGATAGCTAACACACAACAAATTAGTTAGCCAAGCCTTCGCCATTATCCCGCTGTGGTTGCACGTAAGA
This sequence comes from Ampelocalamus luodianensis, assembly GCA_036346255.1. Lineage (NCBI taxonomy): Eukaryota > Viridiplantae > Streptophyta > Magnoliopsida > Poales > Poaceae > Ampelocalamus > Ampelocalamus luodianensis. The sequence goes on from CM070617.1 coordinate 66,220,024, forward strand.
CTTGGTTCATCACACCACGCACTGGTCCTTAAACACTCGGACGGGGCTACACAATTCCATAACAACAACAACAACAATATTTCATGATCGCCCTACACCCGTCCAAGTTAAGAACATAAAACCCATGCGAAGATCTGAATACATTCCTCAAATCCAACATAATCCAATCCATAAAATCCTCAAGGTTCATTAAGATTCAATTCGATCCATCGGCCGATGGACTAGCTCCATCAACCGCTTTACTACAACTACTAGCATGGCTAAGCATCGTTCTACAAACTAGCAAACAACCCATATAACATATAACCTTAGTCATTCAAGGTAAAAGGGTAATCAACATTTAAAGGAGGGCTAATGCAGCAATTAGGAGATTAACTACTTCTACCCATAAACATATATTCCAAAATAGCATGCAATTGCGATAATAAAACTCACAAAAACATTTAAGAACCACGGGAACAATATGATCAAGAGGAGGGTGCTCGCACTTTGTCAGATCACTTGTTCATTCTCGAGTTATAATCATAATACTCTCACGAATATATCGTTATCGTCGAAAACCTAATAAAAGACGATATTGCAATAAATATCGAATAAAGCCAAAAATTCAAAGTACTTAAAAATGCATGAAATTTATACAGTAAGTAGTCATGATTTTAGGTGATATAATTAGTTCATTTAGAGTTCATATGGCTATTAGAAGTTAATAAAATTTCCAACCATTTATATTAACCAAGTCACTCACCTACTGTTCTTTTTAATCAACCACTGATTATCTTCTCTATCAGTATTTCATAAAACATGATTTGTTATGTAACTAATCTTCTTACAAGCCCAGAGTTCCAATTTGCTAATTACAATGCTCACTTGACTAATTAGCTTACTAGCTGTTTGTACTAAAATGTTACTAACCTACTGCCAACTCAAATCTTCAACTACATACCTTCTCTGTTTCAAATTTTGATAAAGGAAAACTGCTTTTTGAACTGCAATGTTGCCAACTAAAATTTCTTTAACTAACAATCTTTAAATTGGTTAATGCCCTTCAGTGAACTAATGGACAACAATAACACTTGTTATCATTTGATAATTGATTTAGCAAATGGGTTTTACTGACAAAGCGTTTTTCTAGCTTACTGTCATTGCTTAGCTAGCTCAGATTATCTTTTCTGCCAACGCATTTCATTTCATAAAAGGATTTGCTATACTAAGGCAATCGTTAAATGAGTTTTTGTCATTTGATTCAATTATCCTTTGTCAAATGTACTTCCATGAGTTGTATTAGTGCATCGTCATTTAAATTCCTCCTATGAACACTTCTCTGCTTATGTATAAGGCAAATGCATAACTTCCGATCCGAGGTGCTTCGGCTTCTTCCTTCAAATATCAATTTCAAAAGGTTAAGTTGTTTGAGTGACCTAGCTGACATTCAAACTATTGGTTAGCATTAGATAGTTGGCTTTGCAATTGGGGTCTCATCGACACTTTCAATTTTCATCTAAACTCTTTTCGATCAAACAACTGCTCAATCAATGACAAAAGAAACATCTTCTCGAGCTGAAATGCCATTGTCGAAACTTCCACCAAAATCAACTTTTACTTTTGTGAAATCATTAGAGTGTCCCAATTAATAGATACATCATTTGTTAGCAATAATCTTGATTGACTTTACAAGGGGTTCTCTTGTCGGTTCATGCTCAGAACGATGAGAGAAGGCGCAACACTGAGGAGGCTCGGGTGGCTCAGGGCGATGCAAGCCACCGGCGGGTGGATGGATGGCGGCGTCCATGAATGGCAAAAATGGAACCGTGGGGTGGAGAAGAACCGGTGTGCGAGGTGGCTCGACCGGAGGGGAATGTGGCGCGCATGCGGCAGAGGCGCGGCCGGCCGTGGAGGTGGAAAGGTGAGGCGGCGCTCGGTGGGAGTAAGGGCTAAAATAGGAGGAGCTTGAGTACCACCAAGGTGTAGGGATCTCACCGGAGGGGTCACTGGTGGAGGGAAGTGTCCGAGGAGGGCTAGCGGTAGGAGCCGGCGGCGGCGCGACGAGGGCGTCGTGGAGGTAGCAGCCTGGTGGCGGAGGGCTCCAGTGGGAAGTTGGGGAAGGTAGAGTAGGCCACGGCGGTGCTCCTCGTACGAATAATTGACGTAGGGCTCGCCGGGGACGATGCGGCGGTGCGGGCGGCACTTATGGCCGGGGCCGGGGAAGAAAGCGCCGCATACCGTCGATACCGAGCAAAAACTCAATTAGACGACCGGATCGCCAAAGATAATGAGGCGAACGATATTGACAAGGTCGTGCAAGACAAGCTCACCCAAGGTGCGTAGGGGCACAATGGCGCACGGTGGCCGCGCTCTGGAACCCGCAAGGACACGATGGGGTCCCGGATCTACAAACCAAGAGGCGAATCGGGTTAGGGTAAATGGAAACGGCGAGCTTCAAGGAGTTTAATGGAGGCAAAGATGGCCGGCCATCAAGAAAACGACTCTAGAGCTTCCTCTTCCACGGCCAGAAGAGAAGTGAGAAAATGGGGAGGAGAGGGGTTTTGAGCGGAAAGAAGACGGAGGAAGGAGCGGCGCCACGAGGCGAGCCAGGATCGGCCCGGGAGGGCGGTGAGTGACGGCGCCGACGGAGCGAGAGCAGAGCGCAGCCGCGACGTGGCGAAGCTGCTTCGCGCGCGCCAACGGGAGGAAGAAGGTTCGGCAGCGGCCCGGCCGTCGGCGCGCGAAGGAGCTGGTGCGGTTGGACCAATCGGCGCGCGGAGGCTCGGTCGGTCCGATTGTTTTGTCCGACCACACGATCACAATCTGACGGTCGAGGGCTTTAGATTCCACCGTGCAGCTAGGCGGTTAGGTTGGACCGCGTGGGTTTGGGTCCGGTGCGGTCGAACAGCTGGTGGGCTCGAGTCCATGCTACAGTGTTGGGTTATTAGAAATCCAGATTTGACTAATTAAACAACAGTTTGATCGAGGCTTTAAATATAGAAATAAAAATCCTAAAAATGTGAAATAAATCACAGGGGTTCCTGGGACATCCTAGTGTTCACAAAAAATTTTAAAGTCACTGTTCATAATATAATTTGTGTAAAATAAATTCAAACTTAGTCAAGGTCTTTGTAATGGGTTTGAATTTTCTGGGGTTGAATTTTGTTCCCAAAAATTTGGTAAAAATTATATTTATTCAAGATAATTATTATAGTATTTGAATAAATTATTTTCAGATGATGATCAAAGGTTTTTGTTCCTGTTTTTAATTTGGAGTTTATATTTGAAGTGTATGTTTAATAATTGATTTAAATTTTCCAAGTACAATATTTGATGCAAATGATTCCAAAATACCATGCATGCTGATAAGATGCATACTAAACCCATTAATTAATTTGGGGATGTTACAACACATATCCAGGTCACTCGGAATCGTGTACGTCTCACGTTAAGTGTTGCGTTTACGGCGTAATCACTTAGCTTGATACAGATCCGATCTCGGGGGTCCTCACAGCTCCTGACCAAAGAAAGCGCCTTCTTCTATTGTCTAGTCTCTTTAGGACACTTTTGGGGGCCTTAGTGGAGGTAAGGAAATAAACTGCTTGGGATGTGAGGACAAATTTCACTAAAGTTGCCCTTCCAACTGGAGTGAGGAGCTTCCCTTTCCATGCGGCTAGCTTGGCCGCCACCTTGTCTTCAAGGGGATGGAAGTATTTGATATAGTCTCTTTATAGCTAATGGAAGGCCTAGGTGCTTCATTGGGAGATTTGTTTGTAAGGCCGGAAGTTTTGTAGGATCTCCTAGAGATCAAGCATGTCGCATCTAATGGCCACCATGGATCTCTTATGGAGATTAGTTTTGAGGCCGGTGGCTTCGCTGAAATTGTGAAGGATCCTCGCTAGAGCTTGGAGGTTTGCTTGTTAGGGGCTATGAAGATGGCCGCATCATCTGTGTATAGAGATGTTCTGATCCTGGCAGGCTAACTTCTTAGCTTTTGAAGGGTCCCTCGCTCGGTCGCCAGGTCTAGGAGCTGTTGGAGTGGATCAATCGCTAGGATGAAAAGAAGAGGGGAGGGGGTCCCTATCACGGTCCGGCTAGCTTTGGGCTTTGTCATGGGCCGTGGGCTTACGAAGCAAGCATGGGATCTAGTGGAGACTACAAAGGGCAGGTGAGACCAATGAAAAAAAGGCATCGAAGAACATTGAACCGAAGGCTCTCTTCTTCCTCCAGCAGCTTCTCCTTCCCAGATCCCCTTTCTTTATATTCCCTGTCCCTGCTCATTCTTCTTTGTATTGATTGCTCTCCTCAGTACTGATTCCATTTCCTAATTTGCAACCCCAAGAACTGGTGAATTGTGTTGGTTTGGATCCTTACTTCTTGCCCCCTGGTGTTCATCGCGAGTTCATCCATCGGGTACGTAACAATTGGTATCAGAGCCGTTTCGATCTGCAACTCGCAACCAGCACCCGCAATCGAGATGGAGCAGCAACTCCAGAAGCTGACCCAGGCGATCTTGGCGCGAGGTGAGTTGCTCGAGCAGCTGCAAATCTAGTGCGCAACCATCCTAGCCTCGGTGGAGGAGATGAAGCCCATCCGCCAGAGGTCAAGACGAGACCAAGCCGGCCGAGCGATCGTCTCGACCCGCCGCGCAGAGGTGCCCTGGCCGGTGACTCCCACCGGCAGCCTCTCGCCGAGGTCGCCGCCACCGGTGAGCCGATGCCCCGATGCCCACCGGTGTTCGGCGAATTGTCCCAACGACGACACCGACTCGCAGACGCTCGCATTCATGTCTGACGCGCCCCGGTCCTCCTCAACATCCGCCTCGCCGACGCCGCAAAGATCAGCCTCGAGCCGACGGACGCCACCATTCGCACGCGGACGGCACCGGTGAACTCACCTCACACCCGGCCGCACCGCCGCCCACCCCGCCGACTTGGGCGACGAGCACGCATCTAATCGCCCAACGGTCGCTTGGGAGAACGCAAGGTGTTCGGCGTAATGCGGCACCGATGGCGTCTCTTATGGCTTCTCCACCAACGCCTCGTCCTCACCACCGCCGCCCCGACGAGTCTTCCACCATCGCACCGCCGTGGTGGATAGAGCAACCGTCAAGAGAACGAGCCCATCGCTTATTGATCCTTGCGCTTGGGAACCGTGTGGTGCTATGGGGTTTAGGCAACAATGGCCTTCGCCGCCAGATGGGTGTCATGGGTCGTGAAGTGGAGCCAACAAGAGAGGATGGAGTATAGAGGAGAAGAACATGTTGAGGATGGGCCGAGAGCTTGCCTCGAGAGAAGATGTATAAGGTCTTTGCAGACAGCGGAAGAGGAATGGCAATCCAGAGTCGCTGGGGATGAGATCGAGCTGGATATCGACAAAATGGATGTCGAGACGCAGTGGGAGCTCGATCGATTCGTAGACGCAGTGGGAGCTCGATCGATTCGTCAACAACTTCAAGAAGGCGCTCAACAAGAGCCGACGAGCTGCAAATGTGAATGGCGACTCCGACGAGATGGTTTTGGTAAAGTATGCCCGGGCTTCAAAAGAGGCTGAAGAAGTCTCCAAGGAGATTGAAGTATCTGGTGGCCAGGCCGTTATTTTCGGTGGAGATGTTTCTACAGAAGCTGATGTTGAATATATAATAGAAACTGATGTTGATACATGGGGAACAATTGATGTACTAGTAAACCAGACAGGGAGTCACGGTGAAGCTCATCCTATGGATTCTGTAGTGTCGGTTGTTGTCAAGACTGGAGGAGACCAGCAGATGAAGGATTGCTGTAGCAATGCCCAGCGAAGACAGGCTTTAGTTCATGTTGCCTGGAAGATGCCTAAGAATGCTCATGTACATTTTATGTTGGGTTTGCCTAAGAACGCTCATGTACATTTTATGTTGGGTTTGATGTACCAAAGGCTTGGTCAGCCACAGAAGGCAATATTAGCATATGAAAAGTCATCTGAAATATTGTTACAAGACGAAGAAGAAGTGCGGGGGCCTGATTTGCTCTCATCAGTGAGGGTATACCATGCTCAGTGCATTTCGCAAACTAGCATGGGTGATAGTTTTGATGAAGAGCTTGAAATTGGTGAGCTGGATGAAATCCTCATTAAACTGAAGAGTTCAGTTGAGTCGGACCCCAGGCAGGCAGCTGTTTGGAATATCCTTGGTTTAGTTCTTCTTCCGGGTGGTCAACTTCAGAGTGCTATCTCAGTTTTTTCTTCTCTCACGGCTGTTGCTCCAGATTATCTGGACTCCCTTGCGAATCTTGGTGTTGCATATATTCAAAGTGGGAATCTAGAGCTGTCTGCAAAATGCTCTCAAGAGCTTGTTCTGAAAGATCGAAACCACCCAGGTGCTCTGGTGAACTACGCAGCTCTCCTTCTATGTAAATATGGATCTTTGGCTGCAGGGGCAGGAGGTAATGTCAGCGCAGGCTCTTATCTGCATCAGAAAGAAGCCTTAGTTGTTGCAAAAGAGTGCTTACTTGCAGCAGCGAAGGCTGATCCTAAAGCTGCATTAGTTTGGGTTAATCTTGCAAATGCATATCACATGGCTGGTGAACATAGAAATTCAAAGAGGTGTTTGGAGCAGGCAGCAAAATTGGAACCCAATCATATGCCTGCTCGGTATGCTATTGCAGTTCACTGTATCAGAGATGCTATTAGGTCACAGCGTTCTGACGATCAACTTCTCTGGGCTGCAACTGAAATGGCAAAGGTTCTAAAAGGAGGAGACCCTTCAGCAGTTGATGCCCCAATCACATGGGCAGGGTTGGCAATGACTCACAAGGCACAACATGAACTTGCAGCTGCTTATGATACTGAACAAATCAATCTAAATGAGAATCAGGGACAAGGCACTGCATTTGCAACTGATGCTACTGATGTAATGATTCAATCAAAGGCACAAGTAGTACTTGGAATGGTCAAACTGGCAGAACTTGAAGGCCACACTTCTCGTGTCCTTTCCTTGGTAATGTCTATGGTGACAGTCCTTATACTGAGGTCACCGCATGCAATGAGAGCAGGCTATGGTAATCTAGCGATACAAGCAGTGTTAGTGCAGCATAAGCATGGTGGTGATTGCGTTCAAGTCAGGTAGGACATGGAGGTTCTTCTGGTACCATAGGATCCCGGTGGCAATGATGACTATTCCTTTGTATCGGCTTGGGGTCAAACCTCATTTAAGGAGGGAGGAATGTCACGGGCAGCTAGCTTTGGGCTTTGTCATGGGCCGTGGGCTTAAGAAGCAAGCATGGGATCTAGTGAGACTACAAAGGGCAGGTGAGACCAATGAAAAAAGGCATCGAAGAACATTGAACCGAAGGCTCTCTTCTTCCTCCAGCTGCTTCTCCTTCCCAGATCCCCTTTCTCTATATTCCCGCATCCATTTTGTCGATATCCAGCTCGATCTCATCCCCAAGCAGCTCTGGATTGCCATTCCTCTTCCGCACAATCTGCAGCACCTCCAGGGTTGGGTTAGAATTGAAATGGCTGCTTGCAGCTTGCTCTTCTAGCAGCGATGGCCTGTTCATGACCGACCTCGATGGTAACATCGTCGCCATCCCCAATCCCTCTGGTCGCGGCCCGGGCTACCGCTACTTCGGCGCCGCCAAGAAGCTCCCCGGCGTCTGCGAGCTCTTCGACAAGCCCCCCGAGACCCGCAAGCGCCGCACCCTCTACGAGATTCACAAGCGCATAAACGCGCGACGGAGGGGCCGACGTACGGCCTAGCAGCGTCGCAGCAGAGCCGGAGGAACTCGGTGTATGGCACGGCAGCACCTTCCGCGCCTCCTCCACCGTCAGGCTCGCATCCGCCCCCACCTCTACCTCCTGCGCTGGTGCCAGCGGAATGAGCCCGTCGAGGTTGATGCGCGGGAACGCGACGCTGAGGTCCCGGATCCGGTCGGGCAGGGGCATGAAGCCGCGGTCGGGCGGCACCACGGCCCGGAACGCCGACCGCTCCTGCAGGAAGCGCCGCAGCCTGTACGCTGGCGCCGCCGCCACCGCCGAGCGCTGCGCCACGGCTCTTCTCAGCGCGGCCGCGCGTTGCTGCTGCTGCTGCTGCTCGAAGCTCCGAATTCGAGGGGAGAACTGGAAAAGAAGAGGGAGGAATCGAGCAGACGGATGGATTTGTGGAGGAAGGAAGGGTGAGCCACGATAGAAATGGAGAAGCAAAAGAAAAGGAATGAGGAAGAATGCAGAGAGCGACACAGGAGGCCAGGACTAAAACGGCCGACCCTTAGGGTTGAAACGGGCCATGTTGGGTTGGGTTTTAATAAATTTGATTGGATTAGGTTGGGTTGGGCTGTCTATTAGAATTCTTGGGTTAGGGTAGGGCTTGGGCTGGATCCTACCCCATTACCAGGCCTATGTGCAGTTGGAGTTTTGCCTCGGAGAAGATGTTGGTACTCCACGCTTAGTCTTTGGGTTGTTTTCTGCAACCGGCTGAACATGATGTGGCAAGGTTCCAGCCTTCCACTTCCACGTGGGTGCACGGCTCAGTCCATGCATTTGGACCACCCCCATGAAACCCGACATTTTGATCCAGAAGTTTTCACATTTGAATGCTCTACGCTTGGATTGTCCACTATCGTTCAAGAGGAGGGGGCAATGATCCGATAGTGACGTGGAGAGGGCCTGTAGGGCATGAGTGTCGAAAGCTAGGTCCCATTCCTTGTTGCAGGAAACACTATCAAGCTTGACCAAGGTCGACGATTCGCGTTCATTGCTCCCGGTGAACCTCCTATTCTGCAGGCGTATTTCTGCTAGCTCATAAAAGTTTTTGTGTTTCTAAAGTGGTTCATCAATCGTTGGTTTAGATTCCTGTTGTTTTTGTTGCTCGCTCGGTAAATCTGGTTGAAGTCCCCGCCGAGAGCTATCCATTGCTGTCTGGGAGGCGGTTTGAGCACTCGCAATTCTTTGAAGAATGACGCCTTGTGTTGGCTCTAGCTCGGTCCATATACCGTGGTAAGGAGGAAGGTGGTGGCGCACTCTAGCACCTGGATCGAGGCTGTCAATCAGTGCTCGCCCACCAGGATGTCTGTTAGGTCGACAGAGTTGTCGTTCCACAGAAGAAGAATTCCACGCCTCGTGCTGTCGGGCGGCCTATGTGCAAAGTTGTGTAATCGGTGGCATCCTAGATAGAAGGTCTGGCTCTGATCTATGGTTTGTAGTCTTGTTTCCTGGAGGCACACAATTTGACAGGCTGTGTTCGCTATGGTTTCGTGCACTGTTGTTCTTCGAGCAATGTTGTTTAGGCCTCGAACGTTCCAGTAGAGAAAGCTGATTTTTGAGCTTGTCACGAGTGGGGGGATCATGGGAAGATATTAACAAACAAAACACCATTACAAATGATCAATGGACTATGACAATTAGGGTTTAGTTGAATTCTTCATTTTGCAACTTAAATCGTTAACCCTACCAATACTTTAATGGCGGTAGATCACACCTCTAGATAGACATGGCATTACTAAATGAGTTAATCAAATGGTCAACAAGGATTAGTAGGTAAGAGCCCATAGGCCTTGTATAGTAGTTACCTACTTAACTAGAAGTCGTCATTAGCAGATGCTATAGCTAAGGATCAACCTAGGGTAATAGTTTACTTTAGCATATGCCACGAAACGTAAGTAGTAAGACTAAGTAAAGATCACCTTAAAGATGAAACCCAAACCTGCAGACACCTCTAATCAAGTTATAAAGTTGATGTCTAGCTAATGCTAGGTATATTTTCACCTAGCCCATGGAACTTCCTTGATAAATCTAAAATAATAAAAGAAATCATTAAGTAAATTAGACCACATGTGTCGGTGAGACTTATGTCTACCATATACGAATCTTGAACCCATGCATAGGTCTCAACCGACTATCATGGAATTTCATTGATAAATAGGCAATAATAACAAAAAAATCGTTAGATTAGCTAGGCACAACATGATAGTAGCGATGGGATGTTCCTAAGTGGATATAGTAGTTTAACCACCAATCAACATCATGTAGACTTTGGCTATCATCCACTACTATCCGTTCCCAGTAGAAGTACAAATCGTGATCCAAGGGTGGATCAGAGAATCATACCTAACAAGGTGATCTCTCACATCCAAGTAACCAAAGAGGAATATTCCTATGAATATTCTCTTCCTTTTGTTGGATTCATAACTCTTGCACCAACGGACATTCCGAGAGCCCGATCCCTCTCACATTAACTCGGATCAAACAGTTACCTAACCCTAAGTCTAATTAGCAACCCAAAATCCCACCCTTAGACTAAACAAATAAGGCTTGGGTGTATCTATTTGGTCTGAAGTATTTTCTTCATTCTAGGTATTTCTTGATGTACTTCATTCCATATCTGATGTATTTCCTTCATCAACTCCACTCGGGTATGTTTAGTTTCATCTATAATACTACCTTCTTTCAAGGTACCGGTAGATATGCTTAGTTCTGTTTGAAGTATTTTCTGCTTCAAATACTCTTGGGTTGATTGACCTTCATTTGAAGTGTTTCTTTTGTTTACTTGCCTTTGGATTTATTAGATTTTATTTGGTTACTTTCAAACGTTATCGAGTTTAATTGTACTTTGCATAATTTGAATAAGAAGCCACGACGGAGCAACAGTTCAAGCAAGAGCAAGAACAAGACCATGGTTATCAGGACATCGAGCAAGACGAGTCAACACTTTGATCATGTTGAACCTATTTTTGAAATGCAATTTATATTATTTAAAATTATGAAAATACGTTGCTATGATTTATTCAATTATTTTGACCTAGCTCATTGATAATATCTTAATGTTAATTGAGTATAACCTTTCCATCCTTGAACTTGGACAATATCCTTTGTCACCAAAAAACTAGTAGTATACATACTAGATACTAAGTCTGTATTAAGTGTCATGCTTAGCCCTACTTAGATATATTGACATGTGGGCAATGGTTTGCCCCGACATCATTCAAAACTTAAAACTAGATTTGGGTAATCGAGGTTGGAGCCTGGCTGCTATGTTAAACTAGAAAATTATTTCAAAACAAAAGAAACATAAAAAATAGATTTTGACCTAGGCGGCTAGAAAGCGTGGCGAGTGCAGATAAAAGCACGATAGAGTGGGTGTAGGGATGTACCACCCGAGTCAATCAAGGACCGAGTTCTAGTAATAGACTTCTCGAGTAAAAACAGTGTAACCACAAGACTATAAAGGGTACGACCGACAAACTAATTTATTTGCCTCAGCGTGGCTTTGCCATTGGGGTGTGTGTGGCGTGGGTAGAGGAAATTTTTAAATAATCCATTTTTATTGCGAATTACAGAAATAATACTCCATTTTTTTTCAGTAATAATACATTGTTGCTCTACGGTTGAGCGACATGAGCTAGTCGCCCAACAGTTACGCGCCAAGTGTCTAAGTCACTCAATCGTTGGGCGACTTGATGTAGTAGCCCAATGGTGGAGCGACTTGGACACTTGGCGCGCAACTGTTGGGCGACTAGCCCAAGTTGCCCAACCGTGGGGCGATTTGAATGAATAATTATATTAATCTAAAGAAAATATTTGCGGGGGAATAAATGACAATTTTTGTAGGTAATGCATTTAGCAAATATTGTTTGTAGATTAATTTCTTTTGGAAACAAAAGGGCAGACAAGATTGGTTGGTTCATTTGTGATTTTCATAGATTCTGAAAGGTACAAATCTGTTAGACTTGCAATAACCTTTTTGATCGTCGTATGTTGTTGTAGTGCAATAAATTTCTGAAGAATTTTGTGAGGACATTTGAGGTAACAATGATTCGTAAATAGGAAGGTAAGTGATATTGCGATGCAAGAGAATTCATACTCGATGGAGAATTTTGGATAAAAGGGGGAACGATAACGACATGATAGTTGATCCGATGCACAAGAGAATTCATACTCGGCGTTGTACTCCTCGCCTTACGTAGAGATAAGTTATATTACAGTGCACGAGTTATATTAATAGTTATGAAGTAAAATAGGAAAACAACTAATACAAGTACACAAAGCACAACGAAGACCCCCTACTAGCCACCCGCTACACCACCCATAGCACCTCCTCCGTCGTCGCCACATCCCACCCCCAGTCTACGCCCACTTGTATGGCCCCGCTTGGGCTTCCTCAGCGCGGGGTGCCGGGGCTGGGGGCCCGACAGGGAGAGGCGGACAGGAGCCCTACTGACCCGTGCTCCCAAGGCCTTGCGGGTCGACTCCACCTGTGTCTACGTGCCCACTGGGGGACTACTGAGCTGCGACCCGGTAAGAACCTCGACAGGTGCGGGCGGAGGTGCTCCCCTGAACTCCCCCGGGTCATCCATGAAGAAGGCATTCACATCCTGCTGGTCCTGCTGGGCGTTCTCCTGCGGGGAGAGGTCAACTCGGGTGGAGCACGAAACCTGCAGGACACATATTGTTTATTCATGCAATATATCGACGCTTACATACGTGAGGAGAGGAAACGTACCTTCGTCGTGGGCCATGGCGCGCGACCAAGGGTCATACCCGCCGTACTACCCATACATGTCGGGGAAGAATGGATACTACCCTAGTGCTGTTGGGTAGGGGTCCAGGAACAACGGTGATGGCGGTTGTGGTGGCGGTGCGTAGCCACGTGCCCACCCGGACCCTCCGTCCTGGCCCGGCTGTGGCGGCTGTGGGTAGCCACATGGACGTGCCCCTCTGGAGCCTCCTAACTGGCCTGCAGGACGTGCTAGCCTCAGCGTATGCGTCAACATGGCCACCTCCTGGACCGTCCTACAAGACGTCAAGGTCACAGCATGTCTCGCCCCACTGTAGACCCGACAGGCAAACTACAACAGCTTGTCATGTGTCACCTCCGCACCGTGGGCGACCCTATCAAGGATTGTCCTGGAGTCCCTCGCCATCCCGACGTTGATGTCTGTCTGCAAGGAGTACATGAAAGCGTCAAATTTGTAATTGAGGTAACTGCACTTAGACATTTTGAAACACGATAGTACGTACCGCGAGATGCACGTTTCGCACGAAGTGTACAAGGTACACGTTAGTTAGGGCTGGTACGTGAGCGGGGGGAGGGTCGACAATATGCACCAACCTGGTGCGTGTCTGTAGAGCGTACCAGCGTAGGTACTCGTCGTATGCACTGGGGTCATACGGGGCGCCCTCCTGCATGTAGTCCTAGAGGGCGTCCGCCCACTGCGCTAGCCACGACTCCATCTTCGCCGCCCACTGTGTCCTGTAGCCATCCCTCCTACTATGCCTGTGAAACGTACCACTACAATTAGAAGTCATCGTAACAGAACTGGCAAAAAAACTACGAACATGTGTTGTGTGTAACTCACGCGTGAGCTGAGTCGGGCACCTGCGCCTTGATGGGAACTAGAACAACCTGGTAGAGGCCAAACTGGCGCATCACCCTATGCACCGTGTAGTCCTCAATGAACACGTCGAAGATGAGCTTCTTCCACATCAGCCAGTACACCCAGTCGCGCCAGCACAGTGAGGACAGCCCTGCGGGAGCATGGTCCTCCATGTCCTAATTAGAGTACGGCTCCCAGTGCACGTCATCAGCGGTGAGGCGATCGAGCTTCTTAACGAAGTGCTCATACATACGTGTGACATGCACATGTTCATACTATGCCTACGAGCTAGAACAATAGTTATAAAGGATGATCCATAATACGACTAAAGTAAACATAGAAGGGGGTACGTACCTGTCTACGGCACCAAAGGGGCCCTATGGTCGGCCTATCCACAACGCCCTGTGGTACATGTTCGCACGGTACGGACTGGAGTCTAGCAGCACGGGTCGTCCGAGGGAGAAGTGCTCGAACGGACACAGTTGAAGCAGTAGGGGCAGCCTGTGAGGATAGAGGCTGGCTTCGTCCGGTAGCACGTCTCGCACATGCCGCGGTAAGTCACGGCAAGTATAGCTGATCCCTAGCTGATCTGCAACTCCTCCCCATCGATGATGGCCCTCGCATACCCCATGAGGCGGCATCGACGAAGTCACAGTGGCTGCTGGTAAACAGTACCCAGTCGAAGAACCACAGCAAGTACGCCTCGAGCTGCTGTGACACCTGGTAGTCGGTGGGCTCTGGGACCATCCGCTCGACCTATGTACAAACGAATAATTAGTAAGCCCATCATATGGCAATAATAGTGTATCACTTAACATGGAAAATAAGTAGCATACGTACCCGGAACTGCAAAAGCCACCGCAGGGGCAAGCCATGCCGCTATCGCTCCTGGAAGTCGTAGTACACTAGCGTGGCCTCGGCCACAAGAACCCCCTGAAATCTGCCCAGCAGGTCATCGCGCCAGTTGGCAGGCGCTTCTAGCGGGGAGGCAATGGCTCCCGTGATAGGTAGGCCGAGAAGCAACGCGACATCCTGCAGAGTGGGGGCCATCTCCCCGAATGGGAGGTGGAAGGTGTGCATCTCGGGCCGCCACCGGTCCACCAGGGCTGTCAGCAGCGACCGTTTGAACAGGAACCGTCGTGACCACTCTAGGCCGGCCTGGACCTCCCCATTGTCCTCGACCAGAGCGCCGTCCTCTTCAGTGGCATCCACCATCCACGCGAGAGGTAGAAAACCAGCATGGTGCAACCTGCAAAGCATGAAGAAGTAAGTACACAGTGGACATATGACACAAAGAAGTGGTACAGTTTGCAGATAAACCTATCTACCCAGCGTGGGTCCAGCCTCCAAACCCGTCGGGGTGTCCGCGTACGAACCACCCCCAAGTCAGTTGTGTTGTCCCCGCGAACCGGATGCGGGACACGATGGCTCGCGCGGTGTTGCGTGTCGACTAACCGGTCCAGCAGGCCGAAATGCCAGTCCGAACCACCAAAGTCGTGAGCCATACCAGCAAATCAATTTCAAGTTAGCAATTACGATACAATTAGTGGTTTCAATTATCTATAGCGTACCTCCCTAAATTTTCAACAAGATATTATGGAATAATTGCACAATTATTAATAATATGTTCACACATATTTAAAACTTATTTACCAATGTTAGCAATTATTATCATCAACACTCCAATGTTAGCTGATTGGGAAAAAAGCGCAACTAATTATATATAAACATTAAGTATCATGTCAATACAATATTTATAATGCCTGGTTTACCCAACGCTAACATTCGTTCAACCGATAATTACTTAATAGCCTAATCTTTACCATCACTGCTACACCCCAACACAAAATTTCTAGCTCCACCACTGATAATATGACACTACACATTACGCATCTAAAGATTTTAGAAGCTAACCTAACATTATTTTATTTTCTAATAATATGTCACTACACATGTTGTTCTTTGTTAACCTACCATGGTTTAGAAAGTTAATCTACAAAATAATGCTGGAGATTCACCGTCGTCGTCGTCGATGCGAAGACCCTTTCTTTCCCCTCTCCCTCTCCCTTTCCTCTCTTTCTATCCCCCTCCTCTTTTTCCCTTCCTCTCTTCTCCTCTTTCCCTTCTCTCTTCTCCTCCCTCGCTCTGCACTCTCTAGAAAGAAATGGCGAACTGCAGAGGGCCGAGCCGCGCGCGCGGGTATAACGCCCTTAGTCGCCCAACGGTTGGGCGACTAGGGCCATGGGTTCAGCGACAGGTGGCCAAGACATTCAACCGTTCAGCGACTAGGAGCCAAAGGGTCTAGTCGCCCAACGGTTAGCGACTTGGACACTTGGGGCGCAACCGTTGGATGACTAGCCCAAGTCGCCAAACCATGGAGCGACAAGGTATTATTACTATAAAACGGAGTATTATTTCTATAATTCGCAATAAAAATAGATTATTTTAAAAAAAATCATGGATAGAGGGTAATGAAGCCACAAGAAAACTATAAGGCGCAAGTGGGAGACCTCTCGGGCGAGGCCGATGGAGGTGATACCTAGAGGGTGGGGGTTATGTTGAGGTGGGGCATTGTAAATGCCTTGTGATGATTATCTTAGTTTCACGCCTACGGTTGCGAGTTGACAGTATAAGACGATTGTCTCTTGTGGGTAAAGTGTACAACCTCTATAGAGTGTAAACTGTCTGAACAGTAGTGCCCACGGTTATGGGTGGTGTTGAGTACTTACTAGAAGTAGCTTTCATTTTTATAAAATAATTTATGGGTGTGATGAAAAGATGGGTTGCAGCTTAGATATTTGAGATGACCTTGTTGAGAACCAGTAGGAAGCACAGGATATCTGAGAAAGAACATGAGTATTGGGTGGACAGAGCCACTCACTGATATAGGAGGTTGGAGCCTCCACTAGTATTTTACAATAATACTCAATTTTGTTAAAACCTGTATTAATTAAAAATGTTAGGCATTAGGATTTGCATACTATTTAATCTATTTCAATAAGTGGCTTTATGCAAACAAAGGAAGCACAAACCATTCCTTTGATGAGCCTTGTATATTATATAACTGCATAATGTGAGTTGGCTTATGGAGTACGGTTGTGTACTCATACTCGCTCAATATTATTATTTAGTAAGTGTAAGCAAAGAAGGCTATGCGGGCACTTATAAGCATCCGCCAGGACTAAAAATCAAGGAGGCCAAGGGCTAGGTCGCGGCCCCAGTCAATTGCCTGTGGATATATCGTGAGGGTTCCACGTGTTGCACTTTAAATTCCGCTTCCACTGCTGATTCTTTAAAGGTATTTAGTCTATCCGGCCATTTTGAAAATCAAAAGCCGTAAGGTATATTTACGCTTAATTATTATAATGCAATAGTTTTACATTTTTTTGATATATATTTGATATTCAATGATATAACTGTGAGCACTGGCTACTGATACATGGACTAGTGTTGTGAACACAGAAAATTCCAAATTATGAATTTGGGTTCTGGCACAATTGTTCTTATCGCTTACCCTATAGATAAGGTTGAAGTTATCAAGGACTAGCCAACTGCAGATTAGGAGCGGGACTCAATTTCTTCAAGGAAGGCCGCTTTGTCCCCGTCTCGAGATGGGCAGTAAACCACCGTGACGCGGCAAGCTGTGCCGTATTCTCTGAGAGTGATTGTCACTGAAAGGCTATATGTCTCGAGTTGGATCGCCTCTACGGAAATGAAGTCGTCGTTCCACAAGAGCAAGATTCCACCCCGCGTGCCAGAAGCCAGCTTTTGCGCAAAGCTGTTAAGTCTGTGTCCTCCTAGAAAATAGGCAAACGCTTGGTTGACAAATGACAACCTCGAGCTTGGTTTCTTGTAGGCAAGTGAGGTGGCAGGTTGTGGACTTGTGGATGTCCAAGTTTCGTGAACCGTTGTTTGTAACACCCAATTTTCGGTTTTTGCAAGAACCCTAAGTGTGCAAGGAGATCAAACCCCAAGAACTTCCCGAATTGCTCAAAGATTCGAAACCACCCCAAAAGCGCTGAGCTCTTCCTCCCCCAACCCCTAATCCTAGCCCCCCCTTCCCTAGCCCTGCCATCACCATCGCTCACGCCGGCCAGCTGCGCGCCGCATCCGGCCAAGACCACATGCCGCCGCGCCAGCCTCTCGCAGCCGCACCTCTCTCGTCGCCTCCATCTCTCTCTTCACGGGTCTCTCCGTGCATCGCCTCGGTTGCGCGCGCATCTCGATTCTTGCGCCGCTCGTCGTCAACGCCGCCTCCCGATCCAAAGCTTCCCCCGGCTATAAAGAGCCGCGCTCTTCCTCCTTCCGCCGAACCACCCTCGCTTCTTTTTCCCGAGCAAGAAGAAGATCAAGCAAGGAGTCCGAGGGACTTACCTCCGTGAAGGCATCGTGGTCGCCGTCGCCACCACCTCTCGCTTCGCCGCCCGTGAGCTCCGGACCCTTCTTCCCGTGCACCGCCGCTCTCTCGCCGCCTCGCGCGCCCGAGCCCCTCTCCCAGCGCCGCCGCCGCGCGCCGCCACCTCCCGCTTGCCCTAACCTCCCCTCTCGTTTGGCACCAGCCGAGCGCCGCCTTTTCTTCCCTTCTGCCCGGGCCTTGCAGCCGTGAGCGCGCGTGCCTCCACTCAGTCGCACAGCCAAAATCTGGTCGTGGGCCACTTTCGGTTTTTCTTTTTGTTGTTGTTTTTCCTTTCTTTTTCTTTTTAATTCCAAAAGAGAGACTTTAAAATCTCTTTTCTCCCCCATTTCAACTCCAAAAATTGTGAAGTTAGTTTCTAAAAATTTCTAAAATCAAGCTCTTTCTGTTGGTGCTAGTTTGGTTTATTTTGGAGTTCATTTGTGTAGTATTGTTACTTATTTATTTCGTTTGCTCGCTTGTCTCTTTTCCGGTACGATCGATCGCGTAGAGTTCGGAGAAGCCGGAGACCCGCACTTCGATCAAGCTCAAGAGTATCCGAATCACCTAGACCTAGACCCAGGCGAGTCAACACTTTGATCATATTGAACCTACGTTTTATGCAAATTATGTTCTTTTAAATATCAAATTGCATGCTTTAATTCCCTTATGCAAATGTATGTTAAATACCCTAAGGTAGTTAAATGCCAATTTGATGCTTAATTATTAATACACCATCCCTTGATAATTGAATTGCCATACACCCTTGTCACCCTAGTAAATATTTGGTAACTATACTAGTATAGGCTATACTTAAGCGTCATGCTAGTCTTGCTTAAGTATCGGGGTATCATCTACCCCATTCATCATCTTTTGAAATGAACATGATTTTGGGCAGTCATTGGGTGTAAATGACTGAGATGGTTATGATGTTGTATTTTTCCTACCTCTTAAAAACCCTAAAAATTGCTTATCACATCTGGGCGGGTGGTATGATGGATGGTATGTTGGTGGGTGCTAATGCAGCCCAAGGAATGTTGGTTTGTGGATGGTATGTGGTATGAACCGCCCAGATGGTCCCTAAGGACTTAATCCTGTGATGACCTCCCAATGTAAAACAAGAACCGACCACATGTCTATAATGGTGTCGACTGGCTGAATAATTTGTATCCGTTAGTATGAGTTGCACCATGCAGATGACCCGCTACGCCATAAGCCTTTGTGGTTATGGGTTGGGGTGTCGACTTACTGTCTATGTGAACGTAGTCGTGTGGCGCAAGAGGGGGTCTGGGAAAGGGGTTGACGGGTCTACGTGAGCGTAACCCTTCTCAGGTGAAACCTTAGCGGGTGTAACAAATACTGGTGGATGCATTGTAAAGGCCTTGTGACGATCTCCCCTTGACTCACATGTCTACGGAAACATGTGTACATGTCAAGATGATTGTCTCTTGTGGGTAAAGTATACAACCTCTGCAGAGTGTAATAAATCTGCTTCGAATAGCCGTGCTCACGGTCATGGGCGGACATGGGAACTTACAAGAGTTAGTTCATTTATAAAACCTTGTGGGCGGGATAAAATGTGATGGGTCACAGACCTGGTTTTGGTTTTCCCGGTGGATGTACCCAGTGATGTTGAGTGGTGGATGTAACCGCTATCAAAAATAAGCATGAGGTGGAGGTAACCTCTCATCGTTATAAATATTGCACAAGTAATCTCTTTAACAAAATGCAATTTGGTTAAAATGCTAAGTGATAGGACTTTCTAATATTGGTACTCAAAATATTGCTTTGCGCAAATAAATGAACCCGAGCCATCCTTGTTAAGCCTTGCATGTATATTATTGCATACTGTGTGTTGGCTCGCGAGCACGGAAGTTGTGCTCATCCTCGCTCTTTCCCCCAACCCTCAGAACCCGTGGATCATGGAGATTACGTCTACTACGAGGACCAGGACGCCGAGGAGCAAGGACATGAAGAAGAGTAGCATAGTTCGTAGTCCGAGTCTCGCCTCCTCCAGTTGGTTCCGTTGGTACTGTGTACATCCTATATTATCCAAGACTTTGGCTAATATCGGTCGTACACATGGTACCCGATCCGCTGCTCGTGGAGAGACTTGCTCTACCCCTTTTGCTTCCGCTATCGTACTCGATGTTTTGTAATGAACTCATTTGGCCTGATCGGCCCTATTGTAAACTCGACCCGACGTGGTCTATTTGAACTCTAATGCTTGTATTAATGAATGGTTTGGTCTCGCGATGTATGAAATGATTCAGAATGTATCCCGTGAGCGCTATCTATCGATCCAGGAATAGCGCGGTATTTTCACAGAGGATTCTGGATTACGAAATCTGGGTCCGACAGAGCTGGTATCAGAGCATACGACTGTAGGAGCCTTAGTTAGATTGGTCGTTCCCTAAGGTTTTGAATCCTATTTTCAAAACCTAAGAAAAGCTTTGGCAAAAATATAGCGTATCTATTGTTCTTACTCACCCCTCTTAGTTCCTTACTTACCTCCTTTTGTGAGCCTACTCCGTTGCTGGCTCTCTCTTGTTTTAAAATTTTAGACTACCGTATCGTCATCCGATGATCCGTAGGATTTCTTCTCTCATGGTGAGAATGACGACGAGTTTGTCGGTATCCTCCGCAAACTCATGCAGTACCTTGGTTCGTCACCGGCCCATCTTTAGAGGCTGGAAGACCTAGGCTCTGGATCGAGAGTCTAGTTCCTTGGAGGTTGAGTTCATCGCTCACACCTTTCAGACTGAGCATCCCAGGAGCCGTTATTCCGATGTCGTTCAGGACGTAGCGTGCTCCGCCTCGACTCACTTGTGTCGAGTGCACAAGGATCTATTGTTGAGGTCGTCTTTATGTTCCTTCCCGTCTCTCCAAAAGGGAGGGCGCTACCTGAAGATCTTCGACATCAAGAACACCGCCGCGCAGTGCGCCGCCGTGATGCACGCCCCACTCCTCCAGAATGGCCGTCATCCTCGCTGACTGGCGCCACCGCATGTCTTGGACCCCACACCAGAATCGCTGCACGTAAGAGAATGCGACATCCCAGCCCGTCGCCTATCATCAACATTGAAGACTCCAGTTGAGGACGTAGTCTTTCTCGTTCTCGCTCTTGTTCCCTGTTGCCCGACTTTAGTCGCAACCGTTCTTGCTCCCTCTCCCAGGGAACCTGCACCGCCTGTGGTTAGTACCCGATTGAGGAGTAGTTAGCTTAGTTTAGCTAGCAGTACTTGCTAGACAGCCTTTTGGTCTGCAAGCACCTTTTTCCTTCTTTTACCCCAGTCAGTAGACGTTGTGTTTGTATCTTGTGTCATGGCTTAGCCTAGCCTATACGCTATGCTTCAGGAGTCATGTAACACTTAACCCCATTAATATAATGCAGCCGCTCTAGGCTTTGTATTGTATCTGATTCTTTCTCGTTGGTTTTCTTTTGTTGTGCTCTAGAGGGCCAATAAACCCTCATATATCCCCGCTAGTTGTCAACCTCTTCTATTCCCTCAGATGACACCAGAGAGGGTAGTCGCCCAAGGAATTGGTGCCCGTCGCCAGGGATACTTCTATCTTCCTCCCTTGTCCTCTCTCGTCTAGTGTGCTTTTCCCTCTCGCCTATCGTGCTTTCTTCCTCTCATCTATGAAACCTGTGAAGAATTGTTGAAAATTGTTCAAATAGGCAAGTCGTATGGAAGCTATTCTTGTTGGGACTAACTAGTGTGCTGGAAGCCAAGCTAGATAGTTTTAGAAAATAATTGATCGGACTAATTTTGGGAATTGAAGATTTTACGATTTGCCGATGCTCTAAGTTCTTGTGAATACTAAAGTATGATGATAAATAAGCTTTGTTTGAGAATGGTTCAAAGAATAGCAGGTTAGTGGATTATATAAATTATGGAGCATGAAAATAATCGTGAATTTTTTTTTTGACTGTTCATGAAGGATTTAGGAATCTGAAGTACCAATTTGACTATTAGGAGAAATTAGATTTGCATCGAATCTTGAGTTGATTACGATGTTGGTTGGAAACTTGGAATTAAGATATGTGTGCATTGAAGGTACAGAGTAGAATGCGAAGAAGATTGGATTTTCATAATGAATCATAATATTGATTTTGGTAGAGTGGATCGGATCAAGAAGTATGGAATTAATTGTGTATGTTGATAACATTGGATTCAATTGAACTGAACAAAGAAGTTGGGATTTAAAAGAAATCTTGGTTGGATTTTAGAGATATGTCTTGATCAGATTATAGAAGGATGTAATTGCGGGATGTTGGATCATACAAACATATAATTGCTGAAAATAGAATTGTATAATTAAAGGATACCTTATTGATATGGGAGATAGTCCAAATAATTATTGGATAAATGATGATAAAATAATCTGGCAGATTAAATTTGAATTCATGAATTACAAGCAGTCTTTTAGAGGGTTCTTTAATAAAGATATTGGATTTGTACAAAGAAATTCTGGAAGGTCACAATTGATAATTATGCTTGAGGAATTAAGTGAATGATGTCATGGATTTAGTCAAGAATTTTGGAGAAAACAATTGCGCGAATATAATCCTTGGAGAATTTCGTTCCAAAACGGGATAGGATGGAATCTAGCATGATCTTGTAGTTTATTGGGTTGAAAGATGCGATTATTGCCACTAGATTTTGTGGATTTATGAATTGGACAAATCATGCAATCGAAGTGGTGAATCTATTGGATTAATTAAGCATATGCCTAAGAAAGATTTGGGAATTATGTTATTGTATCAATAGAATGAAAGATTAGTTAAATGTCTGGATTTTTAGGTGGCTTTATGCTATGCTGGAATGGAGGACTCCAATAATAATGAGACTTAGAGCCAGCAATTTGGGAGAAATTTTTTTATAGCTTTTTAGTTGGCACCCAGTACATGGTTGTGAACCAAAGGGCAAGGCATCGCCACGAGTTGGACCTACCATCGCACTGCTCGAGGTGCACAACATCTTTACTTCGGGCCGTAGTAGAAGGAAATGTCCAGTACCAAGAGCGCACTCCGCCGGCCGCCGCCTTCAACCGCATCTCACTTATCTAGAACATCCAATCAAGATTCTTGACGCCTTGGAGAACCAAACCGCACGCTAGATCATCCATTTGTGCATAGTGCAATGGAGCAACCACTCGAGAGAGAAGCCACTTGGGAACGCGAAGATCACCGGTTGATTACCCCTACCGTTCTTCTCGAGGAGCTTGAATCTCGGGGTCGAGATTCTTTTTAAGGTGGGTAGGTTTTGTAACACCCAATTTTCGGTTTTTGCAAGAACCCTAAGTGTGCAAGGAGATCAAACCCCAAGAACTTCCCGAATTGCTCAAAGATTCGAAACCACCCCAAAAGCGCCGAGCTCTTCCTCCCCCAAAAACCCCTAATCCTAGCCCCCTTCCCTAGCCCCGCCATCACCATCGCCTCGCGCCTGGCCGCGTCGCGCGCATCCGGCCAAGACCGCCGCCGCGCCAGCCGCCGCCGCACGCACCTCTCCGTCGCTCCATCTCTCTCTTCACGGGTCTCTCCGTGCATCGCTTCTCGCTTCAAGGCCGCGCATCCTCGCTTCTTGCGCCGCTCCGTCGCCAACGGCCGCCTCCCCCCGGATCCAAAGCTTCCCCCCTCCGGCTATAAAGAGCCGCGCTCTTCCTCCTTCCGCCAACCACCCCCTCGCTTCTTTTTCCCGAGCAAGAAGAAGATCAAGCAAGGAGTCCGAGGGACTTACCTCCGTGAAGGCATCGTGGTCGCCGCCGCCACCACCTCCGGTTCGCCGCCATGAGCTCCTGGACCCCTTCTTCCCGCACCGCCGCCTCCTCGGCCGCCTCCGTCGCGCCCGAGCCCTCTCTCGCCGCGCCGCGCCGCCGCCGCCACCTCCCGCTTGCCCTAACCCCTCCCCTCTCGCTTGGCACCCAGCCGAGCGCCCGCCTCTTTCTTCCCTTCTACTGGCCTGGGCCTTGCAGTGCCGTGGAGCGCGTGCCTCCGCCCGAGTCGCGCCAGGCCAAAATCTGGTCGTGGGCCACTTTCGGTTTTTCTTTTTGTTGTTGTTTTTCCTTTCTTTTTCTTTTTAATTCCAAAAGAGAGACTTTAAAATCTCTTTTCTCCCCCATTTCAACTCCAAAATTGTGAAGTTAGTTTCTAAAAATTTCTAAAATCAAGCTCTTTCATTGGTGCTAGTTTGGTTTATTTTGGAGTTCATTTGTGTAGTATTGTTACTTATTTATTTCGTTTGCTCGCTTGTCTCTTTTCCGGTACGATCGATCGCGTAGAGTTCGGAGAAGCCGGAGACCCGCACTTCGATCAAGCTCAAGAGTATCCGAATCACCTAGACCTAGACCCAGGCGAGTCAACACTTTGATCATATTGAACCTACGTTTTATGCAAAATATGTTCTTTTAAATATCAAATTGCATGTTTTAATTCCCTTATGCAAATGTATGTTAAATACCCTAAGGTAGTTAAATGCCAATTTGATGCTTAATTATTAATACACCATCCCTTGGTAATTGAATTGCCATACACCCTTGTCACCCTAGTAAATATTTGGTAACTATACTAGTATAGGCTATACTTGAGCGTCATGCTAGTCTTGCTTAAGTATCGGGGTATCATCTACCCCATTCATCATCTTTTGAAATGAACATGATTTTGGGCAGTCATTGGGTGTAAATGACTGAGATGGTTATGATGTTGTATTTTTCCTACCTCTTAAAAACCCTAAAAATTGCTTATCACATCTGGGCGGGTGGTATGATGGATGGTATGTTGGTGGGTGCTAATGCAGCCCAAGGAATGTTGGTTTGTGGATGGTATGTGGTATGAACCGCCCAAATGGTCCCTAAGGACTTAATCCTGTGATAACCTCCCAATGTAAAACAGTACAACCACATGTCTATAATGGTGTCGACCTGGCTGAATAATTTGTATCCGTTAGTATGAGTTGCACAGTGAGATGACCCGCCACGCCATAAGCCTTTGTGGTTATGGGTTGGGGTGTACGACTTACGGGTCTATGTGAACGTAAGCCGTGTGGCGCAAGAGGGGGTCTGGGAAAGGGGTTGACGGGTCTACGTGAGCGTAACCCTTCTCAGGTGAAACCTTAGCGGGTGTAACAAATCTGTGGATGCATTGTAAAGGCCTTGTGACGATCTCCCATTGACTCACATGTCTACTAAACATGTGTACATGTCAAGATGATTGTCTCTTGTGGGTAAAGTGTACAACCTCTGCAGAGTGTAATAAACTGTTCGAATAGCCGTGCCTACTGGCCATGAGCGAACATGGGAACTTACAAGAGTTAGTTCTGTTTATAAAACCTGTGGGCGGGATAAAATGTGATGGGTCGTTGTGACTCGTTTTGGTTTTCCCGGTGGATGTACCTGTTGATGTTGAGTGGTGGATGTAACCGCTATCAAAAATAAGCATGAGGTGGAGGTAACCTCATCTGTTATAAATATTGCACAAGTAATCTCTTTAACAAAATGCAATTTGGTTAAAATGCTAAGTGATAGGACTTTCTAATATTGGTACTCAAAATATTGCTTTGCAAATAAATGAACCCAACCATCCTTGTTAAGCCTTGCATGTATATTATTGCATACTCGTGTGTTGGCTCGCGAGCACGAAGTTGTGCTCATCCTCGCTCTTTCCCCAACCTCGTAACCCGTGGATCATGGAGATTACGTCTACTACGAGGACCGGGACGCGAGGAGCAAGGACATGAAGAAGAGTAGCATAGTTCCGTAGTCCGAGTCTCGCCGCCGTTGGTTCCGTTATACTGTGGTACATCCTATATTATCCATGACTTTGGCTAATATCGGTCGACACATGGTACCCCGCCGCTGTTCGTGGAGAGACTTGCTCTACCCCTTTGCTTCCGCTATCGCACTCGATGTTTTGTAATGAACTCATTTGGCCCGATCGGCCCTATTGTAAACTCGACCCGACGTGGTCTATTTGAACTCTAATGCTTGTATTAATGAATGGTTTGGTCTACGCGATGTATGAAATGATTCAGCAATGTATCCTGTGAGCGCTATCTACTGATCCAGGGAATAGCGCAGTATTTTCACAGAGGATTCTGGATTACGAAATCTGGGTCCGACATTGTTCTTCTAGCTGGCGTGTCGAGCCCTCTCACATTCCAACAAATGACGTTAAAATCTGGTTCCATCATCTGTAATGTGGGTCAATCGAGCCCCTGTTGACGGTGTTTGGGGGCCGTATGGCGGCTGGCTTCCCCCCTACTCGGTGTTGGCGATGACTATGGCCTTGTGGCCAAGATGACTCTGTTAGGTAATCTTTGTATTAGTTTCTAAGTTTAGATTGTTAAGGCAGTTTCTATTTTAGTTTGTTTAGTATTGCTTTCTTGAGTCTGCGTGCAGTCCGAGTAGTAGATGGAGTCCGAGTCAAGTCTGTATACGGAGTCATGCATGGGGTATAAATGCTAGGCCTAGCGCCATGTAACACAAGATTGAGCAAGCAATAGATAAATCAGAAAAACTGCAGTGCAGCACAAAAATCCTGTATCGCCTCTGTTCTTCTTGCGTTCTGTTGTTGCAGCGTGATAGCAAAGCCGTACAGCGTGTCTTGCTTCCGGAGCGCTCTATTTTGTCTTCGATCGGCTGAGTGCATCTTCGAGCTGTTCCAACAGACTCCCTAGGGTCGGCCAAGCTGGGCGTGGCGGGTTTGCAGTCTGTGCTTTCTTGGATGGACTGCCTACGGGGACGTGGCAAGGAGTCTGGCCATTGCTTGAAGCAAAAGCTAAGGGTGGCGTGAAGTGGCGAGGCCCCAGGCCGAGAAGCAGCGTTGAAGGCGTAAGGTGGGGGAGCACAGCTACGACTTGAAACTAGGAGAGTTGCCCAGCAGAATCTTTGCACAGCGAAGACGATACAACTTGCAACAAACATAGGGGTGATGGTCGTTGTCATCATTAATTGTCATTGAGGCCGTGCCACCCTAGGCCGCCGCAACAATAGCCACAGCTCTAGATGAAGCGTCGTCGGCCAGTAGTGTGAGTCATCGGGGTGCGCACTCCATCGACGCCTTCTAGGTCCCTCCCTCCTCGACTGGCGAGCTCGATTAGGGCTTCGTTGACTTGTGTAGTGAGATGGCAATCAAGCTTGAACAGGCTCGAGAGTCGAGAGCATCGTGATGACTTCTTGGGGCAGTGGTCCCTTGTACAAGGCGAGATAGTTCTTGAGGGCTTCATCTGTGAGCCTTTCACCATGAAGCAGCGATACCATCTTGTGTGCAAGGGTCTGTTGCGCCCTATGCATCATCGAGGATGCCCTCCTTTTGAGCGCCAAGCGCGAGCATCGCGGACATTGGATAGGTCGAACTGACGAGTGGTACGTTTGTTCTTGATCGGGGCATTTGCCGGTGTTGTCAGGATTGGTGCTAGCGGTGTGGAGAAGAGCCGTTTGCCTCAAGGTCTTGGCCACGGTGGTTGGGGTCAGTGTGTGGAACTTGGCCCAGAGGTGGCCTGTCGATTGCCTCCGCGCCTTGAGGTGCGTGCTGCTCAACCCTGGAGCACGTGTAAGAGACTAAATCCTTAGTTCTTCACCTTCAAACTATTTCCTCTCAAGTAAGTTTGCAGCACTAATTTACGGTAAACAGCACAATTGTTTGTACCGCATCGTCTCCGTATGAGAATGAAGTACGAAAGGTCTCTCTCTTACTTGCAGCTTCTTCCGGGGATATCCTTGAGGTGACAGGATTACTAGTAATCTAGATGAAGTACGAAAGGTCTCTCTTCCATGGCAGCATCTTCGAGGGAAATCCTTGAGGTGACAGGATGTTGGGTCCGGATTTCCGAATCCAAAACTATTCATGTATATCTGTAGTAGTTTCTGGATCAATAGTTAGTGCATATTACATCATTGAATATCAACATATATCTTACAAACATCAAATAATTGTATAATATTAAACAAAAGAGCAATGACCTTACGATCGAAGTTTACAATTACCGCCCTTTCAAGCTAAACAACTCGAATAAACTGCAGCGGGAGAAGATAACTCCAAGTGATGGTCCATTCATATCCTCATAGGCAATTGACGGGGACTCGTGACCTAGTATTCCGGTGTCCTTCGTTGCAGCTACACACGTAGAAGTTGTAAACCCCTTTGGCAACCTGGAAGGCTTCTGAGATATTTTGAGTGTAGCATGTGAGTACATAAAGTATTCCGCAAGTCTTGGAAAAAATACAATATGAAAGGCTTAACAATGGGGCTTATATGGTTCTTTTGCACAAAACAATATTTAAGTTTAAACAGTTTTCTTAAAGCACATTTGACAAACATAGTTTCAATAATTAAACTAATTATATCACTAGTGGAGGTTCTAGCTACCAACCACTAGTATCAGGGCTCTAGCCACCAAGGTTGAAAGGATAGGGCTCTAGCTGCCAGAATATCTACCCGAGAGTCCCAACTACTCCCGGATTCCCAAAGTTTATTCTTCAAAAGTAAAATCAAAATCTACTATGTGAAAACGCACCTTGCCCACCCATGACTGTGGACACGGCTATTCGAATAATTTTACACTTTGCAGAGGTTGTACAGCTTAACCCACACGAGATAATCGCTTCAATGGGCGTGCAACTAAGCGATTATCACAAGGCCTTTACAATACCATGCTTTAACTCTAACCCGCCCGATGAGCATAACCTCAAGTCATGGACGTCATTTACTATCGACCAGGAGCTCACTATTGTGGGGGATAACGTGTCTGGACATTTACGTTTGTTACCTTCGCCCAGAGCAAGCCCCAACAGACATGGATGTCAACTACCATCATCTACACAATCCCAAAAAGGAACACCTAACAACTACAACCGGCAGGCGTAATGCTAGAACATGGTAAATTAGTTGACCAAGTTCTCTCCGTTCTGAACATGTGGTTTGTACGGTAGTGCTTAGTTTCGATAGTCATAAGTGTCGGTCCTTAATATGACTTGGGTGGAACTTAACACAATACAAGTTTTCGTGCTATAGCTGTACTCATCGGAACTTACCATCCGCCCAAGTCTAAACAGATTTTCACCATTTTATTTTGAAAACCAACGGTAATACCTATTGCCATACATTTCTCAAATTGATTTGCATAAATGGTATTAATAATTCCTACACATCGGATGATAATGATCGATATAGCTTGTCTAAGCAGTTCTACCGTTTTATACTAATTCATCAATAACGTATATCTATAATCCAACAATAATGTATCTGTATAATCCAACAATAATGTATCTCTATAATCCAACAATGATATATTCGTGTAATCCAACAATGATATATTCCTATAATCTAACAAAGATAAATTCCTATGATCTAACAATGATATATCCCTATAACCCAACAATGATGCAATCCGATAATGATGTATTCCAATAATGCAACAATGATATATTTCTATGATCCAACAATGATGTATTTCTACAATCCAATAATGATGTATTCCTACAATCTAACAATGATGCATTTCTATAATTCAATTAATTCCACGAATGTTATGCATTCTACATGATTCAACCAATTCACCAAAATTATCATCATGAATTGTTATGAAAATCCATATTTTTCTTCTTTTAATCGCCACCTTTATTAGATCAATTTCACATTACTAATTTTCCAACAATCACTTACTATAATCAATTTAATTCAACTAAAATTTGGTTTAGATCCAATCTCTCATTTCGATACCAGATAATCAAATTAGTGCTTCATGTTTAGACACTTCTATGATATAATCGGTTCCACCAAGTTAAACTTTATATTCATTCTAAAAAATCTATATAATCAACAAAGATTGGATTCCAATTATTGTATTTATCTATATAATCACTGTATTTATCTAATTCAGCAATATTGTATTCCAATTATCTGACAATAATGTAATCATTACTGATGATTTTATATATTAGGGCAACAATGATTCAAGGATAACAACATAAAATGGGAGTATAATCAAATTAGGATTAACTAACACTCCTAATATTTGAACTTATCATTTTATGTAAATAGCAATGCATAATAGTTTTGGAATTTAAAACAAGATTTAAAATCCATAGGTACAATATGGCCAAAGGAGACTTTCCTTCGTCAAAGGTTGAGGTCAGACATTCCAGTTGATCCAAACTTGCTTCGACAACGTCGGATTCTATACGCGCGAAACGGGATAAAATAAATAACAAAAAATCAAATAAAATTTTAAAATAATAAAATTAGTATGGATAGAAATATATTGAATTTATATGAATTTATAAGGAAGAATCAACTGAATCAGAATTCGTATGAAAGAGAACGAACATCCGGAAGTTTGTGGGATTGGAAAATCATGGAAATTGAGAAAGAGGGGAATATTCCCTTTTGGAAATAAAGGATTAAATCAAAATAGCTAACATTTGGGGGCCAAATGCTAGTGAGAGAGAAGGAGAAATTGATGGTATGACATGTGGGGCCATTCCGTCAGTGAGAGAGGAAGGGAAACAAAGTAGCTGTGCGGCGGTGGTGACGCATGGCACGGCAGCGGATGGTAGCACGGGAGCGGGCGATGACAGCCAAAATGGAACCCGGGAGGGGTTCCCAACCTTCGGGTGGCGGCGGTGCCGACGGAGCGGCATAGCGGCGGCGGCACGGGCGCGCGAGGGCACAACATGACCGGTGGTTTGGCGGCGCTGCGGGGGAGGTGGCACACGCACAAGCGCAATTCGAGCACGAGGCGGCGGGGCAACGACGGTCGGCAGTGGAAAGGAGGTGGCGGCGGTGGGCGAATACGGTGGCGCAACAGCCAAACCAAGATGGGGAAGAGAGGGAGGGGGTCGGGAACATGATATGGCACGAGAGAATGAGCAAGGAACTCACCGAAGACAAAGATTGGGTGGGCAGAGCGGTGGCCGGCTTTGGAGGAGATGACGTGCTCCGGTGATGTCGCGGCATGAATTGAAAAGGGGTTTGAGGGGAATGATTCTTAGTTCTCAGGAACACTTGATGACTCGCATGGATTCTACTGGAACTCACCGGAGCAAAGAGATGGCAAGATGAGGGGTGGCGGCCGGCACTCGAGAAGACGACCTCGTGTGGTAGCAACGAGTGCACAGGAGGTTTGAGCAAAAGGGGGTGAATGTGTTCCCATGACTCTAATTTAAAGGCTTGCGAGGGGAGAGAGCGGACGTGGCACAGCATTGATCAGCAGCGACGGGAATTACGGCTCGTGTTTTAGAAACCGAAGAAACGGCAAGGGAGTAGTGAAGGTGCGCAGTCATGGCGGGGAAGATGGCCAGCTCAAGCACAGCGCAGTGCGGTGCGCACGGCGCTGGTAGGCATAGGTGCAGCTTGGGCGGTGACACGCATGGGACAGAGCGAGCAAAACAGAGGAGGGGGAGAGATGGGCTAGGCTGGTTTGGGCCAAGGACGAGAAGGTGGGGCGATAGAGAAAGAAAAGGAAATGACTTTCGGCTTAAGAAGATTTGAGTAAGAAGATTTGAGGGAGAAATTCAAATTAGAAAAATTGAATTCAAAATCGGTTGAGGTTTGATTTGATTTTTGGAATTGAGATTTGAGTTGAGACAAAATATTCTGAATTGATTTGGAATTCGATTTTAAGGTTTCAGATTGAAATTGAATTCAAGAACACCAAATAAAATCCAACTCTTTTAAATAATTAATTTAAAATTATTTTTACAAGAGAGCAACTTTTGAGATGTTACACAGGATTACTAATAATCTAGATAAGATCGACCAATATACGTCACCATTCACATTCCACAGCTAGTAATAGTATTTCGTTACGGTATCAGCTAGAAGAATAAATCTTTGGAAAGAAGTTGAATTACAAATATCTGCTGAAAAATTCTATATTTAACAATTGATCACTGAATAGTGACAAGTATTTCATGGTGGCGCCACATGAGCAACCAGTCAAACGATAGGTCTAGCCTCTTTTGTGACTCTTTCATGTGCGAGCTCTTTTCACGATCTTATCCGTGCTAACCACATAAACCCCGTCATATAACCATTTTCAGTGTATCGATCGTGACAGCATGCAGCTGCTGACAACCTTGTGGCGGCCACAATTCTACAGCGTTCCTATCAAAACAATAGAACCTCACTATACACATGTCCAAGAGCGATCTGCACTTGCCGGGCTGGGACTGCTATCGGGCCCACCTTGGGCCCACATTTTTTGGTCCTGAGAGCCCAACTGAATTTGCAATATACGACAAGACCTAGCCCTCTCCTTCGCAGCTCCTACTTCACGAAAAGACCCCCTCAGCTGATACTGTGTGAATCTGTAGTGTTCAAAGCATCAGCACATCTTCTCTCAAAACAAAACAAAAAAAAAAGAAGAAGAAGAAAGAATTAGCTCATCACCACCAGCAACAAGCGCCACCCAAACCTGCAACAAAACATTGCATTACTGTTAAGAAGAAGTATGTGGATAAAAGCAGACAGCTAGGACTTTCTCTGCTGTTTTAGTCGTAGATAAAAGTTCAAGCACACATCAAGTGAAGATTGAAACACAATATAGAACTGAATAGATAAAAATAGAGTGGGCCAGCAGACTTTGCTAGTGGAAAATGGAGAACTAATATTTACATTTCACATAGTTCATCATTCCAGAAGACGTGTTTAATCGTTGACCGGTCTTAAGGAGCATGTAAATCTATGGGAAATTGAACACTCAATCTTTCTTGTGAAACTAACATTTAAAGCTCATTCTTCAGATAATGAAAAGGATACATGGGTCAGGATTTTCTTGTCAATTCAACAATACTGTTTGTACATATCTGCACACAAAGCCTCAAGTAATCACGAAAAAGATCGTTCTATACAACATTCTACAGAACACCAGTGATTGATTGATACGCATCCATTCAAACATTATATGCAGCGCTGCGCAAAACATCGACGATAGAACATTACTTCAAGGGGATCAAATTAATGTTTTTGCATATTGATCGAGGTTTTTATTGAAAAGATCACACCTGCAAAAATGAAATATTCAGAGAACTAGTGAATTGAGCTAATCAAGAACCAATGGAACTACAGAGTAACAAAAAGGTACACTACCATCTAATACAACTGATTTTGCTATTTACCACAAGATCTAGTCCTCTCCTTTGCAGTGAGAGGGCGGTGACAGACGTGGTGCATGAGTTACGAGGCTACACCATCCAGACGTATACTGCGTATTTGCATGCTGCGCACTTGCAATGGTACGTTCTGTGTAATAGGTGCATGCTTACTGGGGAATTTTGGACACTATTGGCCCCCTAATGCTCCGTAATTCCTAAACTAGCCTATTAACTCCAAATTTTCACTTTTGCTCCTCGCTGCAGCGTCTGCGTCGTGATCGCAGCCTCACTTTTCAGCGCGCTTTCACCGCAGACACCTGGCTGCCGCCTCACCCGCGGCAATAGCCAAGTGAACGGCGGGTGAGGGCAGCAGCTAGGTGCTGCGGTGGAGGGGCACAACAAGTGAGGAGCTGTGGTCCACGACGGCAGCATGCGTGAG
Source organism: Ampelocalamus luodianensis (assembly GCA_036346255.1). Taxonomy (NCBI): domain Eukaryota; kingdom Viridiplantae; phylum Streptophyta; class Magnoliopsida; order Poales; family Poaceae; genus Ampelocalamus; species Ampelocalamus luodianensis. The sequence continues at coordinate 66,253,280 of CM070617.1, forward strand.
CAGGGGGCCAAAAGTGGAAATTCAGAGCTAACGGGCTAGTTTAGGAATTACGGAGCACTAGGGGGCCAATAGTGTCCAAAATTCCATTTATTTCAGATACAATTGATTATTTGTCTGTCTTTGAATATCTGGATTGATTTTTTTTTGTCATCCCCCACCCCTTTCTATTTGCTAAATCCCTTATCAATTTTAGCCCACGTAAAATCACCGTTACGTCGTTTGACCCAATGCATATGGTTGTGCAGCCTAGTGCCCGCATCGACCACACCAATATGTGACCTGCTTCCCTACTCTGACCATCCCCACGGCTAGCATCCTTCCTCCAACCGATCGATTCAAGGCATCGTGACAGTCCCTGATGTGGATCATAGAATCCTTACAACCGCCCGTGATGTTCGCTTGTAAAGACGTGGTTTCACAAGCAAGCAAACGATAACAAAGAAAAGGCAAACTTTATTACAATAGTTAAGGCTTAATACCACTTTGAAAGCAAGCGCATCCAAGCCCAAACGTAGTATATTACAAAGCAAAAGTGAGCCAAACCACGTGCAAGCTTGGGCGAAAAGAGACCTTAGTACCGTGAGTCGCCACCGCCCCACACTTCTTCCCAAAGTCAGTCACCGACTCTTCCCAAAATTCTCTCGTTGATGTTTAGCAAGAATGAGTACAACTATCAGATTCAAGAAATTGCATGGTAGTTCTATTTAACTACATGCTAGGATTATCAATGGAGGGTATAGTTTTACCAATACGTATATATGTGGAATGCAATAGTTGAATTTAAAGGCTATATAGTAATTAATTTAAAACAGTAAAACGATAATAAGTATAATCATAGGGGTTTATAACATCTGGAGTTACCAATTAACATCTGTAAAAAGTCTACTTATGCCTTGTATATTGGAATCACCCATGAACACAGCTCCATTAACCTGAAGCACGGTGTATTCGAATACTATTGATTATTCACTCGCAGAGTTGCCCAACTTTACCCACAAGATATCTCATGCTCGATCATCATGCAATATACACGCAACACGTTAGCGCATGATCGAAATGAGATAACAAAGCTTTTTCACTGCTCAACCTTTCTAGTCTCTACACGGTAGGTCTTAATCCATACAAACTCGGAGACCACCGCCAACAAAGGAATCCGCACTCGAGTCCGACGGCCCATACCGCTGTAATTCGGAGGGTGCCCTAAACGGTCCACCCCGATCCACCCCATTCGCGCTCTGTCTCTATCACACAAGCAACAGCTGACATCCCGTAGATATTCAATCTGGATGAGCAGGTACTAAGCTAGGAGGAATGACCACGCATGTGGTTGAGCGGTTTTCAGTATCACATTTGGCACAAGGTTCTTGTCCTTACTGTCATCCAAAGGAGGCGATGGCCCAATACCAACTCGTGGCTGTCCACCTCCAGATCTCACTGATGACTCACTTTTAAACGAGTATATTGAATTGTCCAACTTCCTGGACAATTCTCAACTCTCCACCAAAACCTATTGGCCTAAAGCCAATCTTCCTTAACAATATTTAGAAATGAGATTTGTATGATATTGTGGAATAATTTCTATTATTTTATGTGGACTAGGTTTGTCAATGTGAATATGGCTTACAAGAATGGGTGGTTTGATATGTGGAGTGAAGGGTTTTTAACTATTCAACATGGCATTCCAAAGTACTTTATCCTTATTGAAATAATTGGCTAAAATATGCTAATGAAAGTAATAATATAAGATATACGGAATGTAGGTTCAATATGATCAAGGCATGCAACTTGCCTTCCTGCCCGAAGTCCTCGAACTGTCCTACTGCTTCTGTGTCCTGTCCGGTGATGTCCTGAGCTGGCTCGTCGGTGTCGAGATCTAGCACAAGACACGAAAAGCGAAAATAAATATTGGGCTCGACAAGGAATGAGCCTGACACGAATTCAAGTACAACAAAAATATAAAATGAAAAAGAAAGCAACTTAAAGAGGTAAAAGGTTTGACAGGAGCTGGGTATGACTGAATGGATCTATGAATCGGCTTTATGGTTTCGAGACGGTCGAATGGATATAAAATGTCAATTTAGGTTTTGTGAATAGTGACCATTTTAATGCTCATATTTATGAATTAAGTAATAAACATGATTAGTCACTAATCTAGGGTTAGAACAGAATTACATTACTATTTGAACAAAGGTATGGGTAAATAAAGGAATGAACAAGAATCGATTTTTCTGGTGAATGAGAATTGAAATTATCGGCAAGTGAACAAAGGTGGGCTGGGAATAAAATTAAAAAGAATGAACAAAGTTGGCCACAAAGACGCCCGCCGGCCGAGAGGCCCACGGCCCATTCACGCGCGCACGCCTTAAGGCCCGCGCGCTTAGGGCAAAGGAGGGGCGTTGGCGAAGGCCAGGCGCAACGCCTCTGCCGCCGCGCGGCGAGTGAAGGCGGCACGGCTCAATCGCGCGCGCCTGCGACGGCACTCCCGCAGGAGGAGAGGGCGGCGCGGGAAGGGCTCCACCCGGGTAAGGCTTCTTCCTCTCGGGTTTTTGCGTGGGGTGTGTTTTGGGGAAAGGGTTCTAGGGTTTGGGGGTGAGTGACGGCGAGTGAGAGGGCGGCGTCGGTGAAGATCCGGCGGATCTGGGTCGGAGGGGTGGGGGAAAGGTCCGGATGCTTGATTGGGGTTTTGAATCGGAGAGGGGGAAGACGAGATCGGCTTACGGTTTGGGGAAAACCGAAGCGGCGGCGGGCTCTAGCCGGCTTTGGGGACGAAGGGGGTGGAGGTTTGGTGTGGGTTGAGGGGACCGGCGGAGGCGGTTTTATAGCTGAGTAGAGGCGGTGGAAATTGCGGCGCCGGGCGGTGATGTGGCGGTCGAGGCCGTTCGGGAAGGTCGGGAGCACATGGGGGGTGACGCGATTGCGGCGCCGGCGCGGCTGCGGCTTGGGCACACGTGCGCATTGAATGCGAGGTCGGAGGTGGCGCGTCGGGTGGCGACGCACCGCGCGGCTTGTCATGGCGCGGCGAGGCGGTTGTGGCGACGGCTCGCGCGCGCGCGGTAGGGGTGAGCAGGAGGAGGCAGCTCGGCGAGGCGCTCCGGGTGGGCGACGGCCAGTGGGAGGGAAAGCGATGGAGGAGTTTGCCGGATTTTGCTCAAATTTGAACGAAAACGAAAACCAAAACTCAAACTCAAACTGATTTCGGAACTTTGAATTTTGCAGATGTTTCACGTACTCCTCGTCGGGGGCACAGGAGACAAATAGTGGCAGCGCGACGGTTAGAGACGGATAGGGCGGCAACGTCGGAATACTTGGCAAGGACACGAATGAAGCGGCAGAGAGGAGGCTGACGACCAATGAGGGGGGGCAACGTCCCTAGTTCACCCCTATCCCCGTCTCCCTCACCATTCTCTCCTCACTGGTGAGCCAGCATCTGGTGGCGATGAGTCCGACGATAGGCGATGAGCTGTCGTCAAACTCCAGTGATGGATGATGGCGGCTTCGACCATTGTCTTCGTCACCGGCGACATGATCTAGCAGACCTGGCGATGCCGAGCTTGGATCCGGCGGCACTGTCGTTGGCGAGCTTGTATCTGGGCCAGGCATGAATAGGGTAGCGTCGGCCAGATCTAGGCCGGGTAGAATCCAGCGGTGGGGAGGTCGGCGATGGACGGAGAGCTTCGACCCTAACTTAGTGTTCTTTCTCACCTCTGACCGAGCTCAAATCCAAAATCTGGCTAATCCTCGGCGGAGAGCTCAGATCCGGTAGTGTTGAGCTTAGATCTGGCAGCATATTCATCTCCTCCAACCAAGATGTGATGGCGTCTTCCTCTCCACCGACCGCCTTCGGTGCATGCACCAGGGCCGACCGAACCATATGCCCTGGGTTAAAGGGCATAGCGGTCATTTCACGTAGTGTAAAATGCGAAAAGGAATTAAAAATTAGGAAAAGGATGAAAATGACACTAAATCAATTTAGATATCCAAGACGGAGCAAATAATCAGCTGCATAAAAAAAATACAAATAGTAGAAACCATACGAAAGATGGGGCATATGAGCGGGTGTACGGCGAACTGGGAGATCGGGCTGTTTGTACAGAATCGAATGGTTCACATCCAAGTTTTCAATAGTTAGGCTGTTTTCATGTGATACGCTATCTGGCATTTCCACTCTTCTCCTGTTGCATGTAGAGCTACGAATTTCTTCCCAATTGTATGAAGAATTCCGTTTTTTTTTTTTTAGTTTTGAGAGGATGCATGAAGAATTCTTGCAAGAAGCAAGCGTGAGTTTAGTCTTGAAAGAATTCCGTCTGCTAGCTCCTTGTAGGCCCCACCAATAGAACCTATCATCATTTTGGTCCAACTCGGCCTTACATTACATACAAGACAGCAGATTTTATTTCTCCGAGTCTAACCTTGAATGTGTTTAATAGTTCTACTCCATCTCTTTCTTTGTACGGTGGAATATCCAAAGGCTTAAGATTACCACATCTACATTTAATCCAAGCCGCAGATATAAAACAATAGAAACAATTGGATGGTCACGATGTTTTTGTTTTTATATTAATGTGCGGATTTCTAGCTATTTTTCTTTTTTTAACTAACATAGTAATTTTTATATTTTCTCATAGGATTAGGATTAATATGGATGTTTCTGAAGGAACCTCCGATTTGTATGGAAAGATACATAGAAGTATTTTATGGTGATGCCGCATGCACAGTACTTTAAGGTCTTTGTTTTCTCTCTCATAATTTTGGCAAAAAGTGGATAGGTCCAACATGCAAATCTAGGCACGGTGTGCTTGGCCCCATGTTTGAGGCCTTGTTTGGATGCTAGGGGACAAAATTCCAAGAAAGAAAATTTCTAAGGGGGATTTTAAGGGCACATGAAATCCCCCTCAACTTTAAGGAAAAATCTTCCCGCTCGGGAATAAAATCCCTGTTACCATTTGGGAACAACAGGGATGAAAATCCCAGTCATGAAATTTTTTTCAAAAAATTCAAAAAATAATATAAAAATATAAAATTCAGAAACAACACACAACTAAACAAATCAAAGAGATCAGCATTCCTATAGTTATCTTAAAACTAAACATCCAAAAATAATGACACGACGATTCTTTGATTCTGAAAGATGACAGAACAAGGCAGCTAAGTTTACTGGTTGACCACGACCCTCTAAACCGCAATGAATCCACTGGCATCAGGTATCTTGCAGCTTGTTTATTTTGGGAACTACATAAAGCTAGAATGAAACATTCCAGAATTCCAGAATGAACTAACAATCCAGAATGAACTAACAGTAGGTAAGCATCTCAAATGGCAACCGTGCACCAAAATCTGCTAAAACAAAATGCCTCACGATACGAATATCAGCAAAGGAATCTGCCTCATAGTTCTTGCCCAAAAATTTAACAAACTCCATTTTCGGATTCATCAAGTACCTGAAAGTAGATAAGCATCTAGTCAGCGTTTAACATATGATACGAAAAGTACTTGAAAGTAGATAAGCATCTAGTCTACATTTAACATATGATGCGAAATGTCAACGTGGACGAATCTACCAACTTGCTAGTTCAAGGTAAAGATATTACCTGTTATTACTCATTACTTATATTTCACCAAGTCAAACCAGCCCATTGGAATTTTGTGGTGAACAGGCCTTGAAAATACCAATTTGAGTGTAAGAACCTTTTCAGGTTAACATGTAAAAATACAGATAGCTAGTATAAAACAACAGGGTTTGGAAAGAGTATAGCCAAAACCAGAAAATCTTCTTGCCATTCTCTGTCTATCCATTCCTTGTGTGTAGTACACTAGTACTTGGTATTTTCCTTTCATTTTTCTAGTACTCCTTTCACTCCTTCGCGAGTCCTTCCTCAGTCTGTCACCTCTGCATAGCTAGCCTAGATTAACATAATGCTTCCAGGGACTACAGAGAGATTGCTAGCTAAATTGGTGTTCAATTGCATGATGCAAGACAATTTCAATCATAATCTGTTTGCACAATAATGTTAAGACTTAAGACTAACACATTTGTCATGGTTCCCTTGTTCTAAACAATAAACATTGCAAACCCTACTGAAAGTTTGAAACTACAAACCCTACTGATGTTGATAAGGTGCCAACATCACAGATCAAATAGCAGTATAGCACAACAATAAATGGAAGCAAGCTCTGAACAGCATATTTCCATGCCAAACACACAAGGATGTAGCCATATCCATTCCGCAGAACTCAGATCATCTACCAAACACGACGACCCACAAATCACAGCCACTCCATTTCATCACACAACAGGTAAGTAGTAAAATCCGTTTCAAAAAAAAAACCCAGGTAAGTAATAAAAGAAGTACTGTACTGAGGTAGTAATTTAGAAACAGAACAAGCAGAGGAAAACATGAATCTCACCGGGCTGGGGTTTCCGAGCCCGAATCGGAGCTGGCGACGCGAAATCCAGCACACCCACCCCCCACAAAGACCCAATTTTGAGCGGAGGCGACTTGGGTGGGGATGTGGGGGCGGAGGGTGCCTCCCCTTTTCTACTGGGGATCTCGAGCCGAGCCGACGGGGGAGAGAGAGAGCGGGATCTGAGCAAATCGAAGCTAACGACGAAATCAGAGAAGTCATGGATGGAAGAGGGATGGGGTTTCTCACCTCGGATGCGGAGGGAGGGAGGCGCGTGGCGGCGCCGATGCGGAGGGAGGGAGGCGGTCAGGGAGGAGGAAGACGGTCGGGAGGGAGGTGGTCAGGGAGGAGGACCGGACTCGGGGGCGAGACGAGGATAAATTCCCGATCTCCTCAGACGTGGGTTTTCTCCCCGTGGAATAGGTCAGGTTGGTCCGAAATTAACCCCGTCCCTGTGTTATCCAAACATAGCTACAACGCGGATCGGGAAATCCTACCACGGGTGAAATTTTCCCTAGGATTAGGCCGGGATCCCGGCCGGGATTGGCCTTCCCAAACAAGCCCTCAATGTGTAAACTTGGGGGAACAAACCCACGTGAGTTCCCAATCCCCTGATCGTTTGTCACTTTGTCTACTACTACATACCTATTCGTGTTGCTTAGTTGGCCCATCTTTCCCACCTCTTCTGCACGTGTATCACACGTAGCTCAGCATCCTAGATAATACTCTTCCATGTGGCCTTCTTCACGATCTTATCCGTGATAACCACAGAAACTCCGTGATATTGTACGTGACAACATGCAGATGGGCATATAGCCCCTTGTGGGGCCACAGGCTCACTAAACTCCTATCAAAAGCACTAGCTAGTACTGGCCTACCGTACCTTACCACGTTACCTCACGGCAACGGAAATAAATCATCCGTGTTGAAGGATTCAACGTAGATCTACAGTACATTCAGGTAGTGATATCCATCGTCGATCAGGAATCAAATATCGAGATCGATAGCTGCATAATGGTCTATGACGTCTCCGACTTTTGATCTTCCAGGCCATATAATTCAAGGGACAGTGGGGAACTGCACATGTGTAGTACTGAAACTAGTAGACATTTTCTTCTTCTCTTCTTCTTCTTCACTCGGTAGCAGCGAGCATGTCGATGCCGGTGAAGGTGTTCGGGCCTCCGGGGTTCGCGAACGTGTCGCGGGTGCTGGTGTGCCTGGAAGAGGTCGGCGCCAAGTACAAGGTCGTCAACGTCAACGTCGTCGCCGGCGAGCACAAGAGCCCCGAGCACCTCCTCCGAAATGTAACCTCAACTTCTGAATTCTCTCTGGCCACTTATCTTTCTTCTCTCCTGTCATCATCGTCAGCTCTTAGACATGTCGGGAAGGAGTGGTCGTAGTTGGTTTGTTTAGTTCGTTTGTAATGTTTTTTTTTCTCGCAGCCGTTCGGAAAAATCCCGGCTTTCCAGGATGGGGATCTCGTACTCTTCGGTAAGTTTCACTTAATTACTAACTTCCTCCGACCTGCAGTGGCTAGTTATACTGGTGTGGCACACGTGTCATGTAGCTAAATCCATGGTTCGAGTTTCAATAGAAAAACTTGCAAAGATTTTTTATTTAAAGGTTACTCAAACTTTCCGAATGAAGCTGTTTTTATTTGGCTAAGCTGGGGTTTGAAGTTTTCTAGGAGAATTGGTAAAAGGGACAATAAGGTGTGAAGTGTGGAAGCCGCCAAACAGGGAAGGTAACTGTCCGCAAGTATTGCTGTTGTCAGATCAATGTCAACAAAAAAAAAAGAACACCACTTTAACACTTGAGAAGTGTTCTCTGAAAACTACCTCATATCAAACCAATCCAGAAAAGAGCTTTGAGTACATTTTTGGATAAGTGATCACGAATAAAACCCCTTGTCAGAGGCCTTTGTGATAAGCTTCCCTGGATCTGAGAAGTCTCTTTCAAGGCATTGGTATTATTGGTATGATTTGATCGATTTCATAAACCCAAACGAACTTTTTATAAATCCAAGCAAACTTTTCGTAAATCCAAATAAAGCTTTCGTAAATCCAAACAACCTTTTCGTAGGCGTCCTCGGATTGGCCCGGGGATCGAATTGATTATAGACATGTTGTTCATTCATGCTCTCTCATAATTACCGCTTTCAATTTTGGTTAACTTGTGCATTCTCAGAATCACGTGCCATTGCAAAGTACATGCTTCGCAAACACAAGACGGACAGAATCGACTTGCTAAGGGAAGGAAATATGAAAGAAGCAGCCATGGTGGACATGTGGACAGAAGTTGAGGCTCACCATTACAGCCCAGCCATCACGCCTATCGTGTACGAGTGTCTCATATTCCCTCGCCTGCACGGGACTCCGACAAACCAAAAGGTTGTCGACGACAGCGTGGAGAAACTCAAGAAGGTACTCGAGGTTTACGAAGCTCATCTGTCGAAGCACGAGTACTTGGCTGGAGATTTCATCAGCTTCGCTGATCTCAACCATTTCTCATACACATTCTACTTCATGGCGACGCCTTACGCGTCTCTGTTCGACTCGTACCCTCATGTGAAGGCGTGGTGGGAGAAGCTGATATCGAGGCCCTCCATTAAGAAGCTCACTGAAAACATACCTACACAGTTTTAGTTTAAGTTAGTTGTCTAGAGTATATATTGGGAGCAGACTTCTGCTGTATGTCGTGATTCATGGGCGCAGCTTAGTATGCACTTTATTCCAATAAAATTGATGCAGAATTGCACACGCGTGCAATCTGAAGGTCGAGTATGTTTGGCTTCTCCTTAGGCATCTCCGTTTGACTTGTACCCTCATGCATTTTGAGGCCTTGATGTAAGAGACGCTGGATTTCTGGTCTGGAGGTTATCTTGAAGGGATTGTTTAAATACATTGTAATCCGGCTCAATCTCTTCGGATTGACTCAAAATTTAAACTAAAATCTCTTTCAATCCAAAGAAATTGATTCTAATCCCTCCCTATTCAAACAAGCCCGAAGAGGGATTTCTGGTAGGCTGCCCTGGATATTATTTTAAAGGGGGGTTTCTGGTCTGTATCATTCTTAATGTATGGATCTTAATGTGCACTATGTTCCTATAAATTGACAGCAAAATTGCACACTGGAGTGCAATTTGGCTGTTGGCTCTGTTTGATCACGTACAATAGAAATCATTTTGTTGTGAAGTCTTCCAACCATTCTTTTACATGCCACTGCCTCCGAGCCAGGCTGACGACACCGATTCACGCCACTTGCCGTGCCACCCTTGCTTCCCAATTAAGTTCTCTTTTTGGAGTCATTTTTGTTGAGAAACCGTCGCTGACAAGTCCAGTCCGAGCGATTACCTCGTAGACAAATAGATAATCGTAAGAGCGATGCAAGAACACAAGAACGAACAATAGATGAACACAGGTATGAGAGGGGACTGCATGCTTCTCTTTATTGCTCTTTCAATAATGAATTTGTACAATGGTTGGGGGTCCTCCTCCTATATATAGTCTACGGGTGGATGAGGTGCCCACTGAACCGGACTCCTGGCCGGGCCCGGTTTCTTAACACTCCCATTTGGGCTCTCATCCTTCATGTCCATGCCTCGTCAAAACTCCATAAAAACCCAGTGGGAAAAATTTGGAGAAAGAGTATATGAATTATGTTCTATGATGTTGCACGAATTGCCTCATTAAAAACCTTAGCCGAGAAACTTCAGGAAAACTCGTCAAGGGAAAAAGAGTACAATCCACCCAATTTCATTTAATCTTCAAGATTTATTCTTTGGGTACTCGGTCTTCGTGATCAAGATTTAGTAATGAGTTCGTGAAGATTCTCCCCCTGAATTCTGCACTTCTCTAAGTCTCATCATTCCTATTCCACGTATGCACCTTTCAAAACTAGATACTGGAAGTGACTTAGTAAATAAATCTGTAAGATTTTCACATGACTTAGTATGCAGTACTTTAATTTCGTTCATCTTTTGCATTTCATGAGCATAGAAGAACTTGAGGTTGATATGCTTTGTGAGAGGACTCTTCACATAACCCATCTGTACTTATGCAATACAAGCTGCATTATCTTCATAGATAATAGTGGGAGTTTGTGCGGTATTCAATCCACATGACTACTGGATGTGGTGAATCATTCGCCGAAGCCAAGAGCATTCACGTGCGGCCTCGTACAGTGCTATAATTTCTGAGTGGTTCGTCGAAGTTGATACCATGCTTTGCTTAGACGATTTTCATGAAATTGCAGTTCCACCACACAGAAAAACATAGCCTGCTTGTGACTTAGCCGTATGTGGGTCCGATAAGTACCGACATCTCAGATAGCCATCATTGTTAGGTCTTGGTTCTTTCAGAGAATGTACTCAAGGCCTTTACTTCCTTGAAGGTATCGGAAGACGTCCTTTATTCCCTACCAATGCCTTTTGGTAGGTTCTGCACTATACCTTACTAAAAGGTTCACTGCGAAAGCAATGTCCGGTCTAGTGCAGTTTGCTAAATACATGAGTGCTCCAACTGCGCTCAAGTATGAGAATTCGGTCCGTGACTTCCTCCCTCTTCTTTAGGTCCGAACGGGTCCTTGTCTTGCTGCAAGGATCTCCCGATCATTGGCACTTTCGAAGGATATGCCTTTTCAAAGCCGAACCTTTCCAACACCTTCTGAGTGTAGGTTGACTGATGTACTAAAATCCCTTCAGGGGTATGCTCAAGCTGCAAGCCTAAGCAATATTTGGTTTTACCCAAATCTTTCATTTCGAACTCTGACTCCAGGTAAGAGCTTGCTTTTCCAATATCTTCCAAGGTTCCGATGATATTCAGATCATCTACATATACTGAAATTATACAGAATCCATCCTGGGATCGCCGTATAAAAACACAGGGACAATCCTCACTGTTCGTGTAGCCTTTCTTGCAGAGAAAGTCGCTTAAGCGATTATACCACATCCTGCCTGATTGCTTCAGTCCATACAGTGACTTTCTGAGTTGCACACTGTATAAGTTTCTATTTGCTCTGTCTTGGTTCGGGATAGGGATACCTTCATATAAATTTTCAAATCCAAGTTCCCATAAAGGTATGCAGTTACCACATCCATCAATTTCATTTCCAAATTCAGATTTACTGCCATTGAGATTAAGTATCTAAAGGTAGTTCCGCCCATGACCGGGGAATAGGTTTCTTCATAATCGACTCCTGGTCTTTGAGTGAAACCTTGTGCAACAAGCCTTGCTTTATACCTTACAACTTCATTGTTTTCATTTCTCTTTCGAACAAATACCCACTTATGCCCTACTCGGTGCACATAGTGAGGTGTACAGCTTACAGGCCCAAACACCTCTCTTTTGTTCAGAGATATTAATTTTGTTTCTATTTCCTTCTTCTAATCTTTTCAATCTGATCTTTTCTTGCAATCAGCGAGCGATGCAGGCTCTGGATCAAGATCAATGATTGTGGCAATTTTCTTTGCAAAATAAATATCGACATTAGTTGTTGCTCTGTTCATAGATTCTCCCGTGGTCACATAATTTATAGCTATTTCTTCATGGGGCGGTTCTGCTAATGCTTCTACTTGCTCACCGCTGCTTTCAATTGCGGGGGAAAGTCCCTTTAGTTTTTCAGCTCCGATGTGTGCGCACACATCCATGTTGATGTCTCCCTCCATGGGAATATTCAAATCCGGTATGCCTCTTGCTGGAGGTTCCATACCAGTGCCAGATCTCAACTGGCTCCCCTTCTAATTCTGGGGAACTTCAGTGGTCGGCTGTGACAAGTCCTTCTTATCCTTTTTCGTCAGCGCCCCCTACATTTGGGATTCGAGGGGCCGAGTTCTCGCCCTTTATTCTCGAGGCCTGGACGGGATTAGGATACCTTCTATTTTTTTTTGGTATTTCAACCCTCTCCGGTGCATTGCGTGCAGGCACGTGCGACTTGGTCACGCTCTTCAAATCACTAAAGTGGTCAGGCAGTTGATTCGCTAATGCTTGCAAATCGATTATTTTCTGGACTTCTCTATCTGTTTCACTAGTGCGTGGGTCATGTTCATTAATTCCCGTGGCTTGCCACGTTATTTCCCGATATTTTTCATCAAGAGGTTGATTTCCTCCCCCTAATGACGGGAAACTATCCTCATCAAAGATGCTATCAACGAAATGGGCTGTATGCAAATCTCCAGTCATTGGGTCTAGATACCTGATTATGGATGCGCCTCATAACCAACGATATCCCGCACTTTCGGAGAGGGCCCATTGCGTCACATTGCGGTGGTGGTATAGGTACATAAACCTTGCAACCAAACCTTCGGAGATGAGAGATTTTCGGTGTTGACCCTTGCGCTAGTTGCATAGGTGAATGGATGTTGTATGCCGATGGTCTAAAATTGATGAGATTTGCTGCATGCAGGACTGCGTGTCCCCAACACGTAGTTGGTAAATTACAATTCTGTAAAAGCGGTCGGGCAATGAATTTAATTCTTTTAATCAATGCCTCTGCTAGTCCATTCTGAGTATGGACATGTGGTACCGAGTGCTCAACGGTAATTCCCATTGCCATACAATAATCATCAAATCTTTAAAGTAAATTCTCCGGCGTTGTCCATTCTGATGGACTTCACATGATGATCAGGGAAATTATTCTTTATTTTAATTATCTGCGAAATCAGCTATGCAAAAGCATGGTTTCTCGTAGACAATAAGCATACATGCGACCATTTCGAGGAAGCATCGATGAGCACCATAAAGTACCTAAATGGCCCTGACAGGGGCTGAATAGGACCGCAAATATCTCCCTGGATTCGGTCCAGGAATGCAGGGATTTCATCCTTCACTTTCAGAGGAGAATGTTTAGTAATTAATTTCCCGGTGGCACATGCAGGACACACAAAATCTTCTGAATTCGGGAAATTCTTTACATTGATATTATGTTCCTGAGAATTGTTAATTATATTTCTCATCATCCTAAGACCGGGTGGCCTAATCTATCATGCCGAGACGAAAAGTTCGAGCTTCTAAAAGATGTTTTCAGACAAGATAGGTCGCAGTGCCTTAATATGAGTGTAGTATAGCCTGATTCATATGAAGGAAGTCGTTCTAATACCCTTTTCCCATTTTCCTCACGCTTTGTAATGAGTAGGTATTTCTTACCATACTCTTCTTCAGTCTCTACATGGAGACCGTTAGCGCGAATATCTTTAAAACTTAAGAGAGTCCTAGTCGATTCTGGGTACAACAAGGCTTCTTCAATGACCAATGTCGTGCCCATGGGGAGTATAATTGTGGCTCTACCTGAGCCTATTATACAAGTATCGCTGCCGACGATTGTCGTAAGACTGCCAGCATTCTTGCTGATAGACTAGAAGAATTTCGTCTCTCTCAGTATAGTATTTGTTGTGCCACTATCTGCTAAGCACACTTCCTCCATAGGGCGCCACACGCGTTCTGATATGAAAGTATTTATTAATATGGAGCAGAAAACAATCCACACATAAATCATACTTCAAAACAGAACAAACTTGCTTTATTAATACGGGAAAAGTCTTGCTGGACACATCATAAGAATTTATTGCAAATGCTCTTCTAGAGCTTACAACCTTTATTCAATAATTCAAAATTCTAACATAAACTGCAAATGACTGTAAAACTAAGTGCTATGCATGCACTAGATTGAATCAGCGAAGTATGAAGAAACTTCTGCCTGAATCTGATCTACTTCTATCTTCTCTTCTTCGGCAAGTACGGCTGCAGCCGCAGCAATGTCCAACGAAGGAGTGATAGGGACTGCTGCAAGGATGTCCACATCCATAGGTGCAGCCAATGATTGTGGATCTTCTATGTCTGTAATGGTGAGGTGCGCCTCATGTTGTCCTTTGCCCTTCTTCTTTGCCTTAAAAGCATCAATCACGTGCTGCAGTTCACGGCAGACATGTGACCAATGTCCCCAAGTGCCACATTTGTAGCAGTTTTGGTCCTGCTGACCATAGGGCTTCTCATCGCACTTCTTTTGTTCGCCTTTCTTGGCTTGAGCATTCTGCTTAGTCTTGTGACTCATGACCTTACCCTTCTTGCCTCTTTGCTTTGAGTGAGGCTTTCTCACCTTGTAGCTGCTAGCGTTGACTTCATGGCCAACTTTGCTACTAGGTGGCTGCGAGATGTAGTTCTTTCTGAGAACCTCATCTTGAGCTTCCGCAACTTGCATAATATCAATCAGTTCGGCGTATTCCTTGTAGCCGTCCTGACGGTAGTTGCGTGCGGATTGCACCGCATTTGGGTGAAAGGTAGAGAGAGTTTTCTCAATCTTTTCTGCATCTGTGATTATTTTACCACATAGCTGAAGATTGGTACAAATTCTGTGCAAAGCAGAGTTGTACTCCCCCATGGTCTTGTAGTCAGCAAAACGTAGTCGAGTCCATTCTCGCTCGCCGCAAGGCAGATGGTGTACTTCAGTTTCTCGAACCGCTTCTTCAGGGCGGTCCATAAAGCCAGTGCGCTCTTCTTTGCCATATACTCATTCTTGAGAGTTAGGCAAAGGTGGTGTCTGAGAAAATGAAGTGTCTGATCATTCTCCTCAGCAGTTGGAACGGTGTCCTGCGAGGCGCCGAGCCCCATGGCAGCACGGAGCTTCTTGGCTCCCAGTACGATCTTAACATCTGATGCCCAAGTCAAATATTTCTGGCTATGCTGGGCCAGCTCCTCGAACTCCTGTTCAGAATTCCAATCATCTGCATATTCATGCAAGAGGTGCATAAGATTACTACTGTAATGTGCATAAAAGGTTGCAAGGATTCTCATAATGTTCCCGTATTTTTCTACGATTTTTCAAGATTTACTGCTATTTTCAATGATTAAAAGCAATATAAGCAATTACAGATAATCAAAACAGTAAATACAGTAATAAATCGCATAGAAATAACAATAACAAGAATAAACATGCTTCAAATGCGAAAACTGATTCAAAATTTGGATTCCCGATGCCCTTTTCTCCTAGAAAAGTATCTTTTCGGCGAAAACTGCAAATTTCGGGGTTTAAAACGTGAAATCTCAGTTCTGAGAGAATTTTCACGCAATTTTCATATTTTCCAAGGCCTTTTCTGCAAAGTTTCCTCACCGGCGCACTTTTCCTCTTAATGTTTTTTCAAAATTCCGGCCCGAAAAGGGCCGGCCTTCGTGGACCGGCCTTTGGCCCATATCTTGTCGGCCCATATGCGAGGCCCACCCGGCCGGCTTCAAAGACATGGGGTTAGGGTTTCCCCTTGCCCCTTTTTCCCAGGGGGTGGCGGCGGCGGTGCCATGCGCCCGGTAGGGTTTTGCGGCGGCGGCAGCGTGGCGCGCGCGCGGCGCTAGCCGGCCGGCGAGGCGCGGACTTCGTGGCGCGCGAGGCGGGATGCCGGCGCGGGGCGAGGAAATCAGCGGCGGCGCAAATGCGCGTGGTCGAGGCGCCGCTACGGTGGCGTGTCCGGTCCGGAGGCGGAGGGCGGCGGCGCGGCGGCGCACGCAGCGGCTCGAGCGGCGGCGCTTGCGGCGCTGCGAGCGGGGCCGACGGCGGCGCGGCTTCATGCGCGCGTGAGCGGCGGTAGGTGCGCCGCCAGCCGCGGCATCGGCGGCGCTCGCGCGCGGCTCGGCGGCGCGCGGCCGCCGTGGCGACGCAGTTGAGCGGCCGCGACGCCGGGCCCGCGAGGGGCGCATGGCGGGCCGGCGCGTCGGCGGCCGACGCGGCGCGCGCGCCGCGTCGGCGGGGCGGGTGTGGCGGCGCGGGCCACCGGTGGCAATGCCCCTTGTTTTTTTTCTTCTATTTGCTTGCCGGCGTAGCGCCCTTCTGCATCGCTCGCGAGGTGGCGCGCAAGGTTTGCGGCGCCAAGGCGGCGGCGGCGCCCGCGTCGGCCGACGCCGCGGCGGCGGCGACAACGGCTCGGGCCGGTGGGTACCAAGGCGCAAGCACGGGTACGGCCTCCATGGCCCTGCGGGCACCATCGGTGGTGTGGCACCAATTACTGTTCATGCATGTAAAATTGATGCCGATATAATATATTACTTAGACATGCAACGATCTACCGTGCAATCATCATCCGCTCTTTCATGTAATCTATCGATTGGCATTGTGCCGGCGACTCCAAGTCAGCTCGCGATAGATTAGAGCAAATTTGCACTGTAGAAACAATCTAGAAAGCAACAATTGCGAATTGAAAGCAATCTAGAAAAGCGATTCAATCTACGAGTGTCGTTCATCGATGGTTACCTTTTCGATGCGAGGAGAGTCGATCGTGCTGATAACGTGTTGAGGAACCGTCACTGGCAAGTCCAGTCCGAGCGATTACCTCGTAGACAAATAGAGAATCGTAAGAGCGATGCAAGAACACAAGAACGAACAATAGATGAATACAGGTATGAGAGGACTACATGCTTCTTTTTATTGCTCTTTCAATAATGAACTTGTACAATGGCTGGGGGGTCCCCCCTCCTATATATAGTCTACGGGTGGATGAGGTGCCCACCTGGACCCGGACTCCTGGCCGGGCCCGGTTTCTTAACAATTTTCTCTCTCTTAGGGTGTTGAGGGGAAGCACGTGTCGAGACTCATAATTGTTAGATTCTAGAACCACATGTGTTTACTGTATTAGTCCCATGATCAGCAGTTAGCATATATATTCAACAACATTCATATCACATCCATACATGAATAAATAAAACAGGATAGTGCAATATAAATAAATAACCGAAATTAAGTCATACATGACCAAATTTACAATATACGGGCCGACCGGCCAAATATTTCACATAGTATAAAGTTTGCAGCAGGAATAACGATAAAGTGGCACTCAAAAACCAGCAAGCATGCCTCAGGCCTCCTACAGGAAACTGGTTGGATTAAACCCTAGTAATCGACATCATCATCACCGAAACCCGCAACATAAAAGTATCGGATCGATTGACCATTATCCACATCTTTTGAATTTGTTCAACAAGCAATTGTGAGTACAAAGTTGAACTCCGCAAGACTTTATAGCAACGAGTATTGTAACACCCCAAAATTCATTTGCAGCTCAATAGTTTAAAAATATGGGATTTTTTTAAAAAAAATATTGCGCTTCGTCAACGTTTGAATTTTTGAGTCATTAATTGAAACCTCAACCCGAAAAACATAAAATCAAATTCAAACATGAGTTTAAAAAGAAAAGAAAAAGAAAATAAATCAAGAACTCAAGAATGCGGTCTGGCCGAAAGCCACCCGACCCAGCCCGACTTCTTCTTCTTCTTCTTTTTTTTCTTTTCTTTTCTTTCTTTCTTCCCTTTTCTTTTCCTTTCCTTTTCTCCTAATCCCCCCCCACCCACTCGCCCATTCTTCTTCTTTCTCCTTCCTCTGCTCCTTCTCCCGACTACACCCACGCCCGACCACCAACTCCTGCTGGCGCCTGACGTGCCACCTACTTCCATCGCCCTCGCCACCTGCTCGCCTCCCATCACCACTCCTGTAGCCATGCCTCGCCATCGCTCAAGCCTTACTTCACGTCGCCTTCGAGACATTGTCGCCCACTCCACTTCACCCACCGTCGTCCCTTCATGCAACGCTCAGGCCATCGACTCCCCTTCCCATTCCGCCTACTTAAGGGCAGCAATGAGCTCGCCTCGCCCCCTCCTGGCTTTCCCCTTCTCACCTGAGCCCAAGGCGCGCGAACAGAGCAAAATCTCTGCTTCGGCAACGGTTCTGCCACCGAGCATGTTCACTGCCTGGGTGAGTTCCTCGCTGCTTGAAGGGATACGAGTAGGCAGCACTAGCTGGTAATTCAAAAATTCTACCACGTAAACTAGGAAACCATGCAAGCAAAAGATCATAGATTGTTACCACTAGACGCATAGTGCAGCGAAAGAAGAGTTGGAGCAGACTGATCCAACATCAAGCGCATCGATGTAGTGGTCGTAATCGATCGTCAAGCGTCCTCGATGTCGATCCTCCTTGTAAAGATCGTGGATCGTCCTTGTTCAGCACAACAGTAATCGCAGCAGCGCCTCTACGGTATCCATATGTCCAGGGATGGAACACCGTACGCCAGTGTGCTAGCACCAACTCGCACGATAGACCCTTGAGAAGATGGCGGCTAGGTTTTCGGTGATGCAACTCACATCGTCTGTCCCAACAACCTCATGCATCCCCATATAAAGAGCCCATGACGGATCCTATCCGAACTCGTTTGTTCCAACCCGTTAAGTGTGTGACCCAGTAGGTTCATGCGTAATCGATTGTGACTTGAAAACTCTTTTTCGACCATGAGCTAGTCGTTAGCTGTTCCTAGCAGGATATAATGATTCCCGAATACACATAAATTACATCGGACGAACCTTAATGCAATATGATCTATGACTAAATCCTTATTACTTACGACTAGCTAGTATCTATATACGACCAGTTCATATTTAGTCCTGACCAGTTCGTAACTCCTTACGACTAGTTAGTGATTATGTTCGACTAGTCTATGACTAGCTCATATATCCATATGACTAGTCCATATTTGGTCGAACTGAATGACCTACTTATGTATTCTCCATTTGCCTCACGATATCTAGTTGAACTCCAGGTGAGATATTTTGTCATCCATAGACTGTTCAATACTTTCTCAATCAAGTGATAGATAACTTCATGTGATCGACTCTTCGACCACTAGTGGCATGGCTATGCACCTTCTTTATCTGACCACATTGAGGGGCCCAGAGATATCTCTCATGTTTTGTTAGGAGTGGCAAATTCTATATTCGATCAGTCACATCCCTCCGCATATTTCATAGTATACCCAAAACTACCTTTATAACTACCCACTTACGGAGTAGCGTTTGGCAAACCCTAAGTGTACTATTACACATGTAGGAAACCATGCTAATCTCGGGTCTAAGGATTATACATCATCCTTGCTCGAGACCAACTGATGACACATAACATCATAATAACCTCAATAGTGTCTCAAGGTGGGTCAATCCAACACCATGTTCTCTAACATGTGTTCACATTATTGATTCGATATCCTTATATCCATGATTGGTGAAACATGGTCATCAATCAATACATGTGCTGGTTGATAAGTCACTAGTGTTGCAACGAGTGACATCCGACCAGGGATACATTTAGAATGCCATTATATAAGTTAAAGAGTTTCACCAACAAGTCACATACTTGTTAATCTTTATAATTGATAATTCATTCAAGGAATATAATAACATTTATTCTATAACTCATAAACATAGACATGATACAATCATCTCTATGATTGCCTCTTGATCATATCACCAACACCGCCATGGGTCCTCATTTTCTGGACCGCATTGAACCCCATTACCTTGTGCTCACTTCCCCTCCACTTCTTCTTCACAGAGCCACCGTCGACTCTCGTCTTCCTACACTTCGTCTGCTGAGCCTGTTGCGCCGACCCATTCCTCCACGCCATACCACTTCCTCAGTGAGCCCCCGGCTTTGGCATCTTGACCACAGTGTCACCTCAGCGCCATCTTCTGAATTCTCATTGTCCCTTGTCTTTTCTTCCACAAAAACGCCCACCTCGGCCCCGTCTTCTTCCTTGTCACCATCAAGTCCGCGTCGCACCACTGTCTCCCTCCACCGCCCAACTTCGCCACCACGACCGGATTGACCAAGGTAACCGGGTCATTCCGTGTTCTAGGAGCAAGAGTAGCTATAGCACCCGCCGATTGGGGTCGTAGGGAACCGAGGTGCCACCGCACCGCCTCCCCTTCATCCCCGGCGTCGGCCTCCGTGGGCAGCCATGCACAAAGCACTATGCACTGTGCGGGATATGCGTATAGGACCCCTTAGGTGCATAGATAGTGGTGCGCACCCCCGTCGGCGGGATTAGCCACTAGCCGACTGGATCCACCATGGACCAGATCACCGCCACCCCTACAAGCCGCCATGGCCCTCTCCGCCGGCACCATCAGGGCCGCTGAAGTCGCGACATCCCATTTTTGGGCAACTCAGGATGATCCCGAGGCCCGGCTCGCCAGCATCGCGTGCGGCCAGTGTGCACCCGGAGCTTCCCCTATCTCAGATGGATTGGGGGAGAACATTGGTTTATTGTGGCAAGGTTATTAAGCCATAATGGCATCGTTAAGACAATGGTTAACTAGCGACTAAGTGGTATGATGTGTGGGTCCATTGTGGTTAAGTAAAGTGTAATTAGGAAGTAAACATATGCCAAGTCTATGACATATGGGCCATCCCGTTAAGTGCACAACGTAGACCTAACCGTGGACTAACACAGTGACTGTGAGCCCCCAGTCTATGCACTATTCACATGGGCTGGGTCCATGACAGCCGGGCCCTACCTGTTAGTGATTGTGACCAAATTCTTTAAAGAAACTAAATAAAAAGAAAATGAAAATTGCAAGGGCCCACCTGTCATCCACTAGGGCATTTTTTCCAAATAGAAAATAAATAAAAAATAAAAGGAAAATCCTAAGGGCCCCACCTATCATAGAGAGGACTCTCTCTCCCCTCTGTTTATTTCAGGGATTTAAAACTCCGGAGAGCCCGTTCTCCATCGTTTTAAATCCAAATTGAACGATTCTTGTTTCTAAATTCATCTAAATTCAAACCCTACCCAATCAACCAGAAAATATCCATTTGGAGTTCATTTGAATTTTTAATGCAATTTGAATTCTTTCATGGGTATCCGAACCTTAGGCGATAGCCATAGGATCCCCTAACATAAGGTTAACTACCTTACAATGCCAAGTAAAGTGTAATGGTAAAAGACCTTAATTGAAACTAGTTAATATAACATGAATAACTAAAGTAAACTAGGACCTTTGAGTAAGATGGTGTCAAACCATCGAATAAGCACCTTGATAAGGAGTAGTCATATAAACAGTAAGGAATGTTTAGGTGGCTATTAACCCTAGGTCATTAACAATGACTGAGTTGAGAGGTAGCACATTCAACAAAGTCCAGTTCAACGAAAACACGATATGACGAGTATGCCTCACGCATAACTAGGTTTTGCGGTCTTGTCAAAGACATCAATGACCTAGGTAGTAACTGGTAATCATAATGACATAAGCTCACATATACTTAGGACATAGAATAAGCAACATAATAAAAGTATATGTATAGACATGTATGTCAATTGACATATAAACTATGCTAGTAGTCGAATAAGCAACTGAGTGTGATTTCGACATTTGGAATAAATGCCAAGTAAAATGTAGTAGTGATAAACCCTAATGAAGGTTAGCAGTAGCTATGGCCTAGCTACATGCTAGTGATAGGAATCAAGACAATATGATCGATCGCTAAGCAAAGGCTAGTAGGCAAGAGCCATAGACCTTGTAAGATAGTTATCTACTTAACTAGAAGTAGTCATTAGCATATGATGTAGCTAAGGATTAACCTAGTGTGATGTGAGGACCCCGGTTTATTCGACTTGTAATGCTTAGCCTTCCATTGACCCTAGCATCACAATTCAAATAAGTCAAGCCTCGAGATATGCATACTTCTCAGAACTGCAGTATACACACCTCTTCACAAAATTATGCATCAATTCCATACACGAGAGGTTACAATATCAAAACTGCAAATATACAACATATTGAAATTACAAGATAAATAACAAACTACACAATGAAGCAAAGCCATAAGATGGCGATAAATAAAAGAGTCAATTAGTGTGCCTTTACCCACAAGGCAACCAACCGGGCCGCCAAGCTAGTCGTCAAACCCGTGGCACATCTCACAAAAGGA
The DNA here is from genome assembly GCA_036346255.1 of Ampelocalamus luodianensis. Taxonomy (NCBI): domain Eukaryota; kingdom Viridiplantae; phylum Streptophyta; class Magnoliopsida; order Poales; family Poaceae; genus Ampelocalamus; species Ampelocalamus luodianensis. Next base: position 66,275,414 of record CM070617.1, read on the forward strand.
AAGCCCTTGGGGCTCACCTTCTTCCTCTGCAACAAAAACATTTAAGCAAAGCAACTGAGTACAAAAATTATTTTTGTACTGCAAGACCGACGTGTAAGGGTAATGAACTATAATTTAACTACATGCAAGCTTTATTTAAGTGGAGGGGGCTCTGGACTTACTTTTAGCATAAAGCCAATTTTCTTTTGCAATAATTTAATAGTTTGAAAGCAGTTTTAACAATTCAAATTTTATTTGCAGAAATAACAGAGATATAGTAAGTAGTAACATAAAGACATCCTGGAGATGACCAACCCAATGGCCATCACAACAATAGTATGAACACCCGTTCATACCAACCCATCAAGTTTTAATTAAATGTTGTAGTCTAGTTCTCACGGGGCGTATCCGAGCGTGTCCATAACCTAGTACGAGGCTATTCGAATAGTTTTAACCCTGCAGGGGTGTACCAATGTACCCACACTTTAGACCGCCTTTCCACCAGCCACGGTTAGCATACTTCCTTTGGTATGCAGGCACGGCTAAGTCTAACAAGACATTTCCAATATTGTGTATCAACTACGAGCCGCTCGTATGGATAGAAATCCATACGCTGACATGGTAAAGCCGAAAAGACAACTACCCACAAAGGGTAAAGCTTTTAGGACAACTACCATGCTCCCAACACCATCCCTCCTGCGACCTCCTGCGACTCGGAGCCAATACACGCCAAAGTACTAAGTCAAGAGAGGTCCCATACCCCCTAGTGTGGTTAGCACGCAAAATACTCAGTACGGTGGCGCAAGTAACTCGGTCCTTAATCGATTCGGGCACCATTCCAGTCACACCCAAAAGCACACCATCTTACCATTGTGCCCAAGTCCAAATCATTTTGTTTTCATTTTTAGTTTTCACAAATAACTTAGCACAAAGGCTGAAAATGTAAAGTTATAATAATTTTGTGTGATCAAGGTTATCGACTAAGTCGATAACCGCCCAATTCTACCGGTATCTAAGCATGGCTAAGCATCATATCGTAAATACAAATAAAAGACCCTAAATCATTCACCGGGCTCTAATTCACCAGTGAGGATAATAATCCTAAGGTAGTGGCAGGGGTGAACAATTTTTCAGGGCAACAATGCAATGGGATTAACTACCTCTAATCGATAAAATTAATCATTGACACAAAAGCATGCATACGTACGAGTAAAACAAAGTATTAGATTTTAAAAGTAATAGGATTGAGTGGATATGATCAAACTGCTTGCCTTTGCCTTGCTAGCGATATTTGATGACTTGTTGCAGATGATCTCTCTCGATATCAACGTCATCTAACGATAAAACCGCCAAAGCGAAGAACAAATAATAAACACCAAGATTCCAAAAGTATCCAAAATTGACAACACGTAAGATGATTATGAAATTTAGGAACAAAATAATTGATTTGAGGTTTATTTAAATTAGTTAGGATTTCTTATTATCGTTCTTTTCAAACTCACTTATTTTCCACGATAATCATACGGTCAAAATCAAACCTCTTATATGTTCTCCTCTTATGCATGACTTTGATGGTGATTGAGTGCACATCAATTAGCTGCAGATGGGCTCTAGTTACCTACTTAACTATTTTAGCCTAACCAATCAATCTATAAGTACAAAGGACCAACTACTGATGGCTATGTGTTAAACAACTCATTAAGCTTTTGCTTAGATAATTTAGTCTATTTACCAAACTTTTATTAGGGCGATCATCAAGGAATTCATGGTTTTACTACTTTCTGGCTCATTTGGTGTTAATGGCTACCTAAGCACCGTCGGACATCTTTAGTTATAAGACTTAACTATTATCATGTGGTTGCAAATCTGAAACTTCCATTAGTTGGTTACTTACTGTTCTTTTCAGATTTATATCTAGTACAACTCTGTTCATTCAACTGACAATAGAATAGTTTCAGAACCAAAGCGCTAACAGCTAACTTCCTTCAAACAACAACTTTCAGATTTGGTTAAGTTATTTGAGTGATTAAATCAGTCATAGACAGGATTGTTAGCCTATTGCCATATCAAACTTCCATCTAATACCTCTCTGCCTACTCAACTGACAATACAGCATACAACTGAAATGCAGTGCTGCTACTAAATTATCCTCAACTTGGTAATGCATTCGAGTAACCTAAATGTCAGCCACATTACTAGCTTGCACTGGAATGGTTGGCTTAGCAATTGAGGTATATTGGCACATCAAACCTTTATCTAAATTATTCTCTGAATAATCAACTGCTCATTCAACAGACCACAAAGTTTTTTTTTGAAACTGAAGTGGAAATCCTCATATAAGCCTTAAACAATCATTTAGGTGACTTAAATGGCAATCACAAAGCTGATTAACAGCAATTGGTTTGGTTTAAGAGAGTGGGCCCCACTTTTCAGTGAGACAGAGGAAGACACAACTGAAGAACAGGGAGGGGCTCGGGCTGGTTTTGGGGCGGCAAATCGCCGGCGACCGGAGTGGCATGGAGGCTATGGCTATGGCCAAAATGGGTTGCCTGAGGGTCAAGGGAGCTAGGGGTGGTTGCGGGGTGGCCGGAGAGGCAGCGTGGTGGCGCGGCGATGGCGAGCGGCGGCCGGCCGAGGAGGTGAAAAGGGGGCGACGGCGTCGGAAAGGAAGGGGCGGAAAATAGCGCGCGCATGAGCATGAGTAGGACTCAGGGAACTCACCGGGGTGCTCGGCGAGGACGGAGAGTGGCCGGAGTGGGCTGGCGACGACGAGCCGGCGGTGGCGCGAGGTGGTCACCGTGGAGGGGTTCCTGTGGAGCAAAGCGACGCGAGTGAATGATCGGGGAAGGAAAAAGGAGCCTAGAGGGTGCTCCAGGAGGGAGGAATTGAGCTAGAGCTCGCTGTAGGGGACGCGGCGGCGGAGAAAGCGGTGGAGGCCGGAGTCGGGGAAGGAGTGCGCGCAGCTCCTCAGGCGATGAAACCCACAATTGCTTGAGGGGTTTATCTCCTGGGGATGTGGAACACGCCGTGACGCTGTTGGTCGAGGTCGGGGATCGCCGGAGCAGCTGGAATGGCGTCGAGCGGGTTGGCTCTGGAGCTCATTTTGAGCTGAGAGGAAGAGTGAGGATGGAGAGGGAGGTCAAAAGGATGAAGGGATGCTCGAGAGCGTCCATTTATAGGCGAAGGACGGAGCTGCCGAGGTGAGGCGCGCGAGAAAACCGCAGGCGGTTTGGTGGCGCCGGTGAATGGAGCTCGGCGGAGCTTGCCACGACGCTCAGAGCGCGGGCGAGGTGGCGCGCGGGCGAGCGGGCGCGGGCGCCGCGTGGAGGAAGGGTTCTGGCGACGGGGGCCCACAGGTAAGTGAGAGGAAAGGTGACTCGGGCGGTCAGGTCTGGTCAGACCCGGTGGCGAAGAGGTGCGGTCGGTGTCTGGTTAGGTTCGGGTCGGAGGAACAGTACGAGGATTTAGGATTTGGATTTAATTTTGACCGAAAACAATTCACTTTGACCTAGTAGTTTGAAATAGAAATAAAATTTTAAAAATCCTGAAAATTTTTGTGGACACTCTGAGGATCACAAGGTACTTAGGAAAAATAAGTTTAGACATTTTATATATGAAAATTTGTTAGAATTAAATTATTTTCAAATCTGCATTTGGGATTTCATTTGAATTTTAGTGAAGTCAAAAACACTTCTAAAATTTTGGTAAAAATAATTACAATTCAATATAAATAATCTAGTATTTTAATAAATTATTTTTGGAAACTTTCATTCACATATTTTTCTGGAATTCAAATAGCAATGGAATTTAAGTTTAAAAATTTGAAATCTCAACACAAACTTTATTACAAACATCAAAAGTTTAAAATTGTGCACAAGTTTGTAGAAAACCATGAGCATGACCAAGAGATACACAAAAGTTTTTAATCTTTAATACTTTTATACATTTGAAATACAAACCCTAGTCTTGGGGTTGTTACATGTGATAGGTTACTTTAGTGTATCTCCAGCCACGCAAGGCTGATATCTAGTCAATACTTGGAAGTTCTAGCTAAGGCTCATGGAACTTCCTTGATAAATATAAAATAATAAAAGAAATAATTAAGTGAACTAGCCCTCATGTATCGGTGAGACTTATGTCTAACCAGTATAAACCCTGAACCTATACATAAGTCTCACCTGACTATCATGGAACTTCCTTGATAAATAGAAAGTAATAACTAAGGAAACCATTAGATCAGTTAAGCGCCACGTGTGAGTAGCGATGGGATCTTCCCAAGTGGGTGATATTAACTAAACTACCAAACAACATCATAGAGGCTCCAACTATCACCCATAGCCATCCACTCCTTGTGGAACTGCGATTCGTGATCCTAAAGTGGGTCAGAGAGTTTGACCTAACTGGGTGATCTCTCCCATCTAGGTAACCAATGAGGAATATTCCTATTAATATTATCTCCCTCCAATTGGAGTCCTAACTCCTAGCACCAACAGACTTCCCGAGAGTCCGATCCCTCTCGCCCTCACTCCGGATCAAACAGTTACCTAACCCTAAGTCTAGCTGTCAACCCAAAACCATGCCATTAGACTAAACGAGTAGAGTTTGGATTTATCAACTTTCGTCTGAAGTATTTCTTTAATCCAAATATCCCTCGGGTTATTCCCGCAAGACCGAGGCCTTCTCGGTCTTATGGAGATAACTCTGGGCCACATGTAAATGGATTCTAAGTTAACTCCATCTAAGTCGGAGGCTCGACCGAAACTAGAGCCACGGCGATCATGCGCACTGCTCCACTGCAAGCACTACATGATGACCGGTTCTCCAAACGATCCAAGCACACACTCAAACAAGTTAAGGGGGAATCCATCGGCAGCAAGCATGAGACCAATGTTGGTTCCAGGATCAGCGACCAACACGCTCATACTCACATACAACGTCAATCACATCCATACACCAATCATACATTGATAGTTCAAAAGACATACAACATAATAGTTAAATTCTACAAGTGGTCGATCGGCCAAATTCAATTAAGAACAATAAGTAGCAGCGGAATCAGTGTAAGTAAACCAAAAGTCCAGTATGGTGTGCCCCATAACTTGATGACGACATGACCCCATAGATACAATCAAATTTGCTATGCTTGCTGTTCCAAATATAAGAGCTCGTACACTTCACTTAAATTATCAGGTGAGCTCGTTTTTAGGATTGTCTTTATATTATATGAACTACATGATGCTATCTAATGATGAAAATGTATATTTGTGCAGCACCATATCACTTTGTGTCCAAGCCAAGCAAGAGTTCAAATTGGACACGTTCTGGAATCTAGTTCGGCCTCCAGAGACAGCCCTGACTTCAAACAGGCATAACTTTCACATACGGACTCCGTTTGAGATCCACGAGTACTTGATTGAAAGCTTATCTCGTCCTCTTTCAAACGGATATGGCCTCACCTCCAAATTCCTTCTGTGCACGCCGCAATCATCGAAAGAAAGTGTTGTGTCACCTGTTTGGGCCAAATTGGGCCTTGTAACCTATTTGGGCTGGCCACCCCCTTGGGCCACCCCCTTGGGCCACACTATTCATGGCCATACTATTCACATGAACAGTACCCATGGATAGTATCACCTCCTTAGCTCTTAGATATGTGTGGCTCAGAATGCCCTAATTTTCAAATTTCAAGAAAATTTAAAATTTATATATCTTTGTGGAATTTTCTGGAATTTTTAAAAGCTTTTATAATTATTTTAAAGTCAAAACAAATTTTTTGCAAAATTAAAAGCCAAAATAAAGTTGTAAATAATTTTATTAAGTCTAAATAAGTAAGGAAATTTCTGTGAATTTTTCCATAATTTTTGAAATTATTTTGCTATTTTTTTCTAAAGCCTAAATGAATTATCAAAATTTAAACAAATAGAAAAGCAAAAGAAAATCCAAAAATAGATTTGGGCCGAAACCCAACGGCCTCGGCCCAAACCTCCTCCCGTGCGCGGCCCGCACGCGGCCCACACCGCCGCACCCCTCCTCTTTATCCACCGTTGGATCGAAATCCAACGCACGCGCCGCACACACGTGCCCCCACCCTATCTCCACCGCTGGATCTTGAACCAACGGTCAAGATCTGTTGTAACCTCCGCATAGTCCGAATATCTTAATAAATGTGAGCCGTGCGATCTAAATCTAACGGCCAGAATCACCCACCTTCTTCCACGTCGCCCTAATGATCGTGACGGTTGGATTAAAATCCAACGGCCCGTGTTCTTTCTTCCTCCTCCCATTCTTCTCCGCGTTGTCTCGCGCAACCGCTGCCATGACCGAGTCAATGGAGCTCCGAGTTCCCCGCGTCCTGCTCATCCACTCGTCACGAAGTCGCGCGCAACGGCTCCGCTACCTCACATCGCTCCCACTCCTCCCTCGTTCCCCTCTTCTCACGCACGTTCTAGCTGAAACCGTTGCCATGCCCGCAACCGCCGCCGCACGTCCCCCACGTCGCCGTCACTCCAGGCCTCCCCTTGTCCTATAAAAGGGAGCACCGGGTAGCCCTTCTCCTCCTCCTCCACCTTTCCCCCTCACTCATTCTTCCTCGCACGCCCCAGCGTCGCCGGAATCCGAGTTCTCGTCGCCGCCAAGCCGCGAGACCTCGCCGCCGATTGCGCCGCCACAAGAGCTGCTCCACCACCGCGACCACACCATCGCCATCGCCTCATCACCGCGAAGATGGTGCGTCCACTCCCGTCGCCGGAGGACCCCCGGAGAGCCGTTCTCATCGTCGCCCGTACCTCGCCGCCGCCTTCTCCTCGCCGCCGGCTCCGTCACCTACTCGTCGTGTGGGTGAGCGCAGTAACATCGCCGCACCTCCCTCTCTCTTCTAGTGCCTTCGCCGCCCGCCGCCGCCGTCGCCGACGTGGCTCAGCCACCTCATCGCCACCTCACCCACCTTGCACGCGTGTCCTCTGATGTGGCGCCGTGTCAGCGCCCACGCACACGCCTGCGTGGCACGGTCCACCACAACCAAATCCCAGAGCTCGGTGGGCTTGGTCCACCGTGAGCCGTGTCTATGACACTTGGGGCCCACTTGTCAGAATTTGTTTTAATTCTTTTAAATTCCGAAATTCTGTTGCTGGCGTCAGCATTGCGCAATAAATAGATTTTTCAGTAGAAAAATAATTCGGGAAATTCAACTAAATTTCAGAATTATTTTTAAAACTTCTAAAATTCATAACTTTTGCATATGAACTCCAAATTAGGTGATTCAAATTGCAAAATTTATATAAAATTATAATCTAGCTAACTAAACCAAAATAATTCAATTTGGAGTTATTTTGATCTATGTTTTTGAATTTATTTGAATTTGAATTTGAATTTATCGTATTTTCACGTTTAGACTTCGACGACTCCGGAGAGTTCGACCAATCTGAAGATTTAGAATTCCAAGACATCAACGAAGGCAAGTTACACCATTGACCATATTGCCCCCAGTATTTTAAGTTATTTTCAGTTTTTAAATTCTTTATTGCATGCATATGTTTGTATAAATACTTTAATGTCCTGTTTTATGTATAGTTACCCACATGTTTTATTGTATGACCAATTTGAATATTGTATTTGACTACCTTGACACCATAGGCAAAATATTATCAAAATTAAACATATGCTTAGCCAAGCTTAGTTCACACTTACAGAATTTTGGAGGGTTTTCATCAAATTTTTTACAAATTTGTTTCAAACTTGATATTGTGGTATTGTCTTACCACATGGATTTATAAATAGAGTTTTATTCAAAATAAAATCAAAAAAAGATTTGGACTTGGGCGAAATGGTCGGAATGGTGGGTGCAGGTTTATGCACGGGATTGATCTGGTTATGATTAAGGCCCATGGTTTGTAGGAATGACGCCCAAGTCAATTGAGGACCGGTCTTTGAGCCGCTTATTGCTATGCCTTATCGTACTACCACATGTCCTGTATGGGCAGGATTTGGCTAATTAATTTGTGATGTTCTAGTCTATTTATGTCATGTGATTATGTGGGTGTCGGTTAGACGTTTTATTCCTACTTGGCACAAGAGGGGGCTTTCGGAGGACGGTTAGTCCAAAGGGGCGAAACCTTAGCGGGCATTAGTACACTAGGGCATAACATTGTAAAGGCCTCATGGTAATTGCTCAGTCACACGCCTACGGAAGCGTGAATTGGCCGACATAACGAGCATGTCACCTCGTGTGGGTAAAGTTGTACCAACTCTGCAGAGTAGAAACTATTCGAATAGCGTCGTCATGATCATGGACATGCTAGCAGGGCCACTTAAAGTTAGAATTGTTTTTGGTTTTTAAATGCTTTACTAAATGCTGAGGATGGTTAATCCTTATGAAAAATTGGGCGGGAAGCTAAGTGTTAGGAGGGGATCCTTCACTAAATCATTGGAGGTTATCCACATTGTAATATTGTCATTTTAAAATATGATTTTAGTCTTAGTATAAAACTGCCTTAGAAACTACTATAATTATTTACACTGAAAATGTTGTTTATGCAAAACAACCCCTGTCGTACTCACTTGTTACCTTATGCATGCAATTTAATTCAATACTGGGTGTAACTTGCGAGCACGGAAGTTGTGCTCATCCTTGCTGAATAAATCTTATTCAGGAGAAGACTTCTTCCCCGACGGTGAGGATCCGAACGAGTAGGCCTTTTGACCCAGACGATTGCCTGTGGCGCATCGTGTGGCTCACCTCTATTATATGTTTCCGCTGTGTTTATCATTTGTTATTTGATATTGTTGTTCAGACTCATTTGTATTAAGCAATTATTTACTTAATGTCATTTACGATTTCGTGATATGAATGTGATATCCATTTTGTGAGACTGTGTACACTGGAAATCCTGGACCGGTGTTTGAACATAGAGAATTCGGGATCCTTCGCTCCCGGGTTCGACAGGCTCCCCCTCTCCTATATAAGGAGGCCACACCCCTCTAGTTTTCTGGGATTTTGTTGAGTTAAGGTTTAGCTAGCCATTGTGCAAACTTCTGTTCTTTAGTTGTGTCGGACGACCACCTGTCAAGACAGCCTTCGGAATCCCACCTTATCAGTATTTCATAAATATTTGCAATACATTAGATTGCGTTTTATCTTGTTCTTGCGTGTTCTTCGATTGCATGCAGGAATAGGCCTTCGTGGTCAGGTTGATCCCGCTTCTAGTAAGGTCAATAGCATCTCAGAGTTGGTTCAACGATTGCTAAGGCGCAAGCGTCGTCGTACGGTTGTAGTCATATCGTGAGAGTCACCTCCACCAAAATTGATAGTTATCAATCTCATCGAAAGATCGGGAACCCCGTCTCTATCATAACCCATGGCAACCGACTGGGAGTTAAATAATAGCACTACTCATAAGCGTCGCCTAAATCAGCGCTAACGAGTTCCTCAGGCGCGAAGTCTTTCTCACTTGAATTTGCAGAGCCGGGTTGAGTACAATTGTACTCGCAAGTCTTACACAAAGTAAAAGTATTTATGCATAGAGGACATCAAAAGAATGACATTAGTGGCTTAGTTTTGCAAAAAATGCAACAACTTACATTCCTAGACCATCTAGTTTTCAAAAGCCATTTTGTAAACTATTGTTTAAGAAAAAGATTTCACAAGACATAGATAATTGTATAGATCAATCAATACCAAAGTGGTTGCCCACTTTGATAAACTAAAATGCATGAAAATCCCATTCATGCTGAAAACCAAGTTATAACCATGTCAACTTTTAATTATAAGTCTAATGATGACGCATACCAAACCAAGTGTTGTCCATAACCGTGGACACGACTATTCGAATAGAATATCTCTACAGAGGGGTACTACTTTACCCACATGACTCGACTAGCCCGTAAGCCTCCGAACAATGACACACTTCCTATGGTATGCTGACCGGGGAGAATTGAGATTCAGTTGTTTTTAGCAAGAAAGCCCTATTGAGATAAGTCCCCCTTGCGAGGTGTTCCCATACTTAGTACAAGCTATGGATAGCGCCTGCTAAGCGGGCTCACAAGTTGTATTGGAAATACCGATACAATGTAAATAACGAAAAATGGTGCTCCCGTGCACACTATAGAAAATTACATAGGCTCCTATGGACAAATGATCAAACACAAGTGTCCTCACACCACCATGGGACTTAGCACAATAAAACTTTCCCCTTACTTAACCAAATGGTACCCATATCCCGCGTGTGATAGCACGATCGTTACTTGGAATGATAGCCCATGGCTCGGTCCTTAATGGTCCAAACAAGACAGCCACGTACCCGAGTCTCGTGCATAACATCACCCACACTTACATCCACTTGTCCAGACCCGAAAACCATTTAATAACAACAAAGTTTAACTCAAAAACCAGACACAATGATCTGGACAAAAATAAATACAATAAGAGTTATGTGTCTCCCACAATTGACGAGTTAATCCCGTCAATTGATCTTAATGTGTTTTTTAGACCTGCAATCGCTAAGCATTCAACACATAACAATCATATCAACACAAGCATCTATCTTAATCATATCAATAAGGGAATTATAAGGATAACCAGCAAGTATAGGACATAGCTAACTACTCACAACATATTGATATACGAAAATAGCATGCAAGCAATATCATTGCATTTCAAACACTAGCTTAATAAAATTGCGATTAATATGATGCAAAAAGAAAGTTCAAATGATGCTTGCCTTACTGGAAGGCCAATTGCTCACTCTCGGTGGCGAAAGAATCTAGGTCAATTGCTTCGGACTCCAAAGAATTTAAGATATTGATAAACACCGAGAAATACCATAAAATTAAAATTGCTCAAAAATGCTTGAATTTTCTACAGTGACTAGTGCATGATTTTAGATGAATTTAGGTGAAAAAATTATTTCAATTGAATTTAGTATGTGAGAGTTATAACAGTTTGAACTTCAGTTTTCTGGAAAATCAAATTTAATTAGGATCTGTTACTGTTCACCGAATTAAAACTTTTGGTGAAATTTTGCAGAGTAGTGGTAGATACAAGGGTTATATAGATAAATAGGGAATAAAATTATAAGCTCAAAATAATTTGGTTCATCACATTTGGAGTTTTTACGAATTAGTTATGGATTTTCAAAGTTAATAGCATTTTCTAGTTATGGCGACAGCTGAGGTGGACTATGCCGGCCGCTAGCCGAAGATGAGCGGCGATGCTCTTACAACAAAAATGCATGCAAAGTTATAGCTCCGCAATGTGCATACGAGTGGGTGCTCGTGCTATCTAAGGACTAAGTGAGGCTACCTGAGACTAGGAGAGGGTTAGAGCTCGTCGGAGGCTGGCCGGCGTCGAAGCGGGTGACGGTGGCGGTGCGGTTCAAAAAGGAGAGAAGACCCTGAGCAATAAGAAGACAAACTCATTGTCGGGATAGCTCAAAGACTTTAAGAGATGCTATATGAGCAAGGAATTGAAGAATGTATTACCGGATCAACGTGGGAGGTGAAGAGTTGTTCTTCGGCCGAAAATGGTCCAATCTTCAAGTCCACAAGATCTTGTCGTGCATTAATGAAATTGAGTGAGGGGTTTACTTAATCATGCTCAAATACACAACATGATGCGCAAGAATGAGCAAGAATCTCACCGGAGATGATGATGACATAGTGGTGTCCCTCGGAGGCGTGCTCTGGAAACCCAAATGGCACCAAGGTGGACTGGAAGCTATAAGCAAAGGTTGGGACTCAGATTAGCTAAAATGGATACGACATTGGATGTAGAGTCGAGAGGATACACCAGGGAGGAGCATACCCAACAATGGAGCACGGGAGAGCTTCTCCTTCTCTGCCACTGAGAGAAGAATGAAGAAATGAGAGGGGGTGCGAGGGGTATTATCCTCGGGGAGATGATGGACTGGAGGCGGTGGGAAACGGAGGAGCTCCAGGAGTGGTCAACGACCGCGGTTGTTCACAGCGTCACTGGTGTCGTTCTGAAGCTCTCGGCCGCGTGGAACTCAAGCACTAGCATCGCAGTGGGAGGTTAGGGAAGGAGATTATAGGTGGGCCTGGGGTGTTAGTGGCTCCACGGGCGCGAGTCGAGCTGGCTCGGCGTGCGTTTAGTTGGTTAGGTTCACCAAGTGGCTCGGTCGGTGTTGTTCGGACCATACGATCTTGATCGACGATCCGATTGTGTGGGAACGTTCGATCGTCCGTTTCGATGGTGCGTGTTGACCACTTGATCTTGATCGGACGATCTGATTGGCTCTAGTTAAAACACGATTGGTAGTTTCAATTTAACTTCTACACTTTGACCGGTCTTAAAAATAGAAATAAAATTCCTAAAATCCTAAAATAAATCGGAGGGGTTCTGGGAAGATCTAGCACTCATATAAAATCTTAAACCTCACTGTTCATGATGTAATTTATATAGTTTAAATTCAAACCTATAATAGGTCATTGAAATGTGTTTACATTTTCGAGGGTTGTAGTTCCAAAAATTGGGGAAAATTATATTAAATCATGATAATTAATATAGTATTTGAATAAATTATCTCCGATGATGATCATAAGTTTTGTTACTTATTTCTTTTGGGAGTTTAATTTGAAGTGTATGTTTAACCTTTGCATGAAAGTTTTCAAGTGCAATAAATATGAAAATACTTGAAAGATATGATGCATGCTCATGAGATGCATAATAACCCTGTTTTGTTGACATGTGGATGTGACATATTTCCTTCATCAACTTTCTTGGATATACTTCGTCAAAAAGTATTTCCTTCATCAACTCCACTAAGTGTGATTAGTTTCATCTGGAGTACTTCCTTCTTTCAAGATCTATTAGATATGTTTAGTTTCATTTGAAGCACACTATTGGGTTTATTGACTTTCATTTGAAGTGTTTTCTTCTATTTTAAGTGCTTTGGATTTATTGGATTTCACATGGCTGTTTTCAGATGTTCTCGGGTTCAATCGTACTTTGCATAGTTAGAATATGAAGCCATGATGAGGCAGCAGTCCGAGACAGAACAAGAACAAGACCAATGTTATCAAAATATTGAGCAAGGTGAGTCAACACTTTGATCATGTTGCACTTACTTTTGAAATGTAATTATATTATTTTAAATTATAAAATTGCATTGCTATGATTTATACAACTATGTTGGTCTAGCTCATAATTAATACCATAATGATAATTGAGTATAATCTTCCCATCCTTGAACTTGAACACTGTCATTTATCGCCCTATAACTAATGGTATACATAATAGTTAATAAGTCTGTATCTAAGTGTTATGCTTAGTCTTGCTTAGATACATTCACATGTGGGCAATTATTCACCCTGATATTATCCAAAATATGAAAACTGGATTTGGGTAGTCGAGGTTGGAGCCTAGCTGGTATGTTGACTAGAAAAATATTTCAAAACAAAAAAAAAACAAAAACAGATTTTGACTTGGGCGACTGAAAAGCGTGACGGGTGCTAGAAAGAGCATGATAGAGTGGGTATGAGAAAGAATCGCCTGAGTCAATAAAGGACCGAGTTCTTGTGATGACCTCTTGTGTAAAAACAGTGCAACCACAAGTCTATAATGGGTATGACCTGGCTGATTAATTTGTTCGCCTCAACGTTGCTTCATTATCCCATTTACGTGGCATGTATTATACTCTTAGTTGACAACCACCCGGAGGATTACAGTCCAAATGGTGGGGCGGCTATAATGCATTAGGAAACCACTACGGTGCAAAAGGGGGCTACGGAGGGTGGCATGCACTATGGTCTTAGTTGACAACCACCTGGAGGATGGAAGTCCAAAGGATGGTGCGATCAGATGCATTAGGAAACCACCTTCGGTGCGAAACCTAGCGGATGGTGTCGCATTGGGTAGTACATTGTAAAGGCCTTATGATGATTATCTTAGTCTCACGTCTACGGTTGCATGTTGGCAGTATAAGACGATTGTCTTTTGTGGGTAAAGTGTGCGAACTCTGCAGAGTGAGAGAACTATCTACATAGTCGTGCCCACGGTCTTGGGCGATGCCGAGAACTTACTTGAATTAGCTTTCATTCTTATAAAACAATTTATGGGAGGGAATGAAAAGATGGGTTGGAGCCCGGAGATTTGAGATGGGTTGGAGCCCAGAGATTTGAGATGGCCTGGTTGAGAATCAGTGATAAGTACGGGATGTGACCTGAGAAAGAACATGAGCATTGGGTGGATGGAGCCACTCATTGATATAGGAGGTTGGAGCCTCTACTAGTATTTTATAATAAAACTCAACTTTGTTAAAACCTGTATTAGTTAAAAATGCTAGGTCTCGAGATTTGCTACTACTTAATCTATTTTAAAAAGTGGCTTTATGCAAACAAAAGAACCACAAGTCATTCCTTTGATCAGTCTTGCATATTATATAACTGCATTATGTGTGTGAGCTCGCAAGTATGGTTGTGTACACATACTTGCTCAATATTATTTTTCAATAAGTGTAAAAGAAGAAAGCTATGTGGACACTTATGAACATTCATCAAGACTAGAGATCAAGACTGCCAAGAGCTAGGTCGTGGGCCCCAGTCGATTGCGTGTGGGTATATCGTGAGGGTTCCACGCGTATATTTTTATTATGCTTCGCTGCTATTCTTTGAAAGGTATTTTGGTATGTTTGGCCATTATGCAAGTCAAAAACCGTAAGATATATTTATGTTTTGTTTATTATTATGCAATAGCTTTACATATTCGTGATACATGATTGATATTCAATGATGTAACTATGAGCACTAGCTACTAATCCGAGGACTAGTCTTGTGAATACGAAAGATTCCAAATTTCAAATTTGGGGTCCGACAAGTATATAATATGCAAGCGATGTCAAGAGACATGGCTTTCCTACCAAGTTTTCCCATTTTTGGATAAAGCAAGCTTTCATTCACAATAATGAGTAATAGATGGCAATTGAAAGTTGTAAAGGCATTTAACATTGATAAACAAATAATAACAAAGTATAAATATCATAAATAAACAAGTGGCTTATGCGATAAAGTCAAAACAACTGCAAAATCTTTTTGCCGAACAAGCTATGCATGGATTCCCTATCCATATATTACCGAACTAGTTTGCAAAATACAAAACTACTATTATGGGATATAATGAAGTGTTGTCCATAACCGAGGACATGGATATTCGAATAGATGTACACTCAGAGATTGTACAACTTTACCCACACGACTTAAACATCAACCATGTCACACAATACCGAAGGTACATGATTTGAGAGTTCATGACAGAGCTTTTACATTACTGGTCCTAGAAACCAACTGCACTATGATACATTTTTAAGATACAGAGAGCTCTTCGAAATCCTAAGAACTCATATGTTTTGTTGGTAAGCTTCGCGGTCCTCGCAAAGCCCCTACGAACATGGAGATCCTCTACCACGCCCACACTAGCCCAAATGCCTATCAGCTACCACATGCGATTTATTGCTAGTGCAAGAAAAATTATTGTGCTAGGGACTCCCCACATGAGGCACATGTGGCTATACAAATTTACATGGGTCTATGACACAATAGATCGGTTCTTAGCGACCCGGGCAAGACAACCATAAACTAAAGTCTTGTGGACCTGCACCGGTCTCAACATACACCTGTCCAAGTCTAAAACAAGTTGAAGTTCTTTTTTGTTATAAAAAATAATAGAGTTACCTCATCTGGACATGTATACAAGTGTCTCCCATAAATGAACAATTTATCTAGTTGTTCCATCCAATCAATTCTAGTATTGGTCTATTTGCATGGCTTAGTGTCACCTACTCAAACCACAACTAATAATCCACAAATATCCATACCAATAGTGGATAATATTCCTATGGTGTCAAATATGAGGATATCCAGTTTACCAAGGTAGGTTCCATGCAACAATTGGTAATATTTACCAACCTTACTGAAATAGCACTTTTACTGAAAATACACGAATGCAAATAGTTTTGCAATAAAACATGAATAAAATTGAAAATATAGGATCAAACATGGTCAAATGGGATGCTTTCCTTTCATGTTGAACTCTTGGTCTTACTCTAGATCAACATCGGAGACTTCTGAAACGTCAGTACCTATTCGGTAAAAGCCAAGTAATACAAATAAGAGCCAAATAAACTCAAATAGAGAGAAAATGCAAAATATTTTACATATTATGAAAGGTCATGATTTTAGGAAAAACAGAAACAAGATTCACTGAATTTTGAGTTCATATGTAAATGTTATTAGCATTTGAAGTTGGTTCGGAGAAGAAAATGCTGAAAAAGAAAATGTTTTTTCTTTGCTGACCAACGGGCCCCACACGTCAGTTTTTACCATTTCAAGCAAAATTCCAAAAAAATCATTTTGTTCCATGTGGGTCTTGCATGTCATTCTCACATATCTTAACTTGCATTTTAATTACAAAAATGTCAAGTAGGGTCCACATGCCATACACACATAAAACTAACCCGATTTTAATTAACTACTAAACATATTTTCTCTTTTATTTAACCGACCGATAGATGGGTCCCGGAAGATAGAGAGAGAGCAGAGCAGAGGAGGCAGCGACCGAGCTTGCTTGCGGCTAGGGAGCGGCAAGGCATCGACGACGGCCAAAATGGAAAGAGAAAGAGATGGTGAACCAACTAGTGTTGATTGCTGGCCACAACGATCACCGGAGCGGTGGCGCAACGGCGAAGAGCGGCGAGGTGGCCTTGATTTGACAACGGAGTCATCGCAAATGTACATAAGGGTGAGGGCCTGGGCACAGTTTAGGCACAAACGAGTATTTGTGACATGAAGGAAGGCGGAATAGAGGCCAATGGTCACCTGTACCGTAGACGTAGCGACAACGAGCGGCGGTGTGATAGGTTGCCATGGCGGTGACATGGTAAACCGCGACAAGGAGCTTCAACGAGCAACGCATAAGCATCAGGAGCTCACCACGAACACAGTGGAGGGGTTGACGATGATGGATAAGCTCGAAGGTGGCCAGACGACAGTGAATAGTGGTGGTGAGGTCAATGGTGACAGCTTCCCACAGCGAGGACGAGCTGTAACAAGGCATGAAGTGAGGTTCAAAGGGTGCAAGATATGCGAAAAAGGACCAAGGCCAAGGCCGTGCTCACCGAGGTATGGGAATGGCGGTGGTGGCGAAGCTTGGCCGGAGCGGGGGAAGATGACGTTGATCCGGAGCTGCATTGGAAGAAACACCAAATCGAATGAGGGATTTTTCTCAAGAGGGATAATGACGCAAGGTGATGCGGAAAGAAAACAATGGGGCTTACCAAAGCGATGGGAACACGGTGTCTGCGAACGGCGCATCCGCCAGAGAAGAAGAAGATGGGATTGTCCCGGCTTCCCACAGCATCAACTGCAAGAGCAAGCATAGGGAGAGCATTAGCAAACTTCTTGGCGAGAATGGATGCGCATGTCAAGCGAAGAAGCTCACCAAGGTGGTCATGGGCATGGTGGCGTGCTTGCTGGTGCCAAAGAAGACGGCATTGTTCCCAACAAAACACAAGACCAGTGGCTCTGGTTCTTGGAGGGGGTGCTGGAAATGGCAAGCTGCGTGAGATGACTTGCGCGGTTTTTCTTATAAGGTCGAGACAGTGGGAGAAATCACGCTTTTTCACGGGCACGGCGAGATGAATGCATGGCTAAAATTACAGTAAACACATGACCAACAACTATAGTAGACATATACCAAAAATTACAACAGATACATAATGAAACTGCAGCACACGGAGACTAAAACTGTAGTAGATAGGACTGACGACCGCAGTAGGCATATACAAAAAAAAATGCAGTAGACACAAAACAAAAAGTGTAGTACACAAAGGCCCAAACAACAGTAGACACGGGACCACCAACTGTAGTAGACATGTAAAAAGAATACAGTAAACACATAACCAAACTGCAGTATATAGAGATCAATACTATAGTAGACATAAGACCAACGACTGCAATAGACATGTACCAAATGCAGTACAAACACAACCAAACTATGGTACGCAAAGACTAAAACTGCAGTGTACACGAACCAACGATTGCAGTAAGAATGTACGAAAAATTGCACGAGCGGATAGCCAAACTACGGTGCATATAGACTAAAACTGTAATAGACACATGACCAACGACTATAGTAGAAAAATTGTAGTTGTCACAGGTTTTATGCAAGTTTACTGCGATGCAAACGATTGAAGTAGAACTTGTGGTAGATGATAACGAGGAGGCAATGATCGGTACAGTAAAACACCATATTACGGCATCGGGACGCCTTTATTTTTCCAGTGAATGTCACGTCCGTATTTGATACGCATGGAATAATGCGCAAGCATGTCATTGCATTGTAGTTGAATCATTAGTGCATGCAATAACATATACTATATATGCTTTTACTACATGTCATATAGCACCATAGCGTTCTGTCGGCACAAAGAAGGTGACAACCACAGTGGATACACGAGTCAACCACATAGCTGGAGGGCTACACGGCCAAACCCAGCCCATCGGGCTAAACGTGCTCGGGCATGGCACGGCCGACCCGTGGGCTGGGGTATCGACCCAAACACAACACGTCGGACTCTCAGGCCGTGCCGGTCCGATCCGAGCACATTTAAATTGTAAAAAAATGACTTTTGTACCCATATTAAAATTTTCAAAAGTCTTGAAAAATATGTAGAATTCAAAAATACATATTAAAATTGTAAAAAAACTTATGTACCCATAAAAAAAGACAAATATATTGAGAACGTAATAAAAAGCTTTATTAATGTTTACATGACTGCCTCGTTAAAATATTTAAGTGAAAACTTAACATAACAAAACCTTGGCAAAGAGAAAAGAGTACAACATATAGCTATACTTACATCCACGCTCTAAGTGTTGTTGTCTAATTACATATTTTTGAACACATTCGCCAACTTCGGATTATCTATAGGGTAAAAGATTAAAAGCAGACTCAGAGGAAACTGTGGAGACAGGAATAATTAACACATCACGTGCTAATACGGATAGCACTGGATATGTTATCTTATGGTTATGCTACCAATGCAAACTTTCGAAACCATCTGCGTTGAAATTCACCGTAGCGTTGTCCAGATAGACAGATAGTTCTCCATTCCTTAGGTAGGAGATTGGTCTTGGTTGAGAAGATGCCGTTGTAGAATGTGAACCCTTGGACCTGAAGGAACAACCCGCACCCCAGATTTTGCCTCACACATTTGTCTTGTTACCTGTGGTGGGTGTTGATGGAGGCCGTTTCAAGCGAACTCCTTGAAACTTATTTTCATATCTTTGAAAATTTTTAGAAAAATTAGAATGAATATCTGCAAAATAGTTATAATAGTCTAGACCTTTAGCATCACTAAGAAGTACAAGAATATTAGCAAATCCTTGAATTTTAGCTCTAGAATCTAAAGTAAATACAAATGCATATAGGAGTAAGATTTCTTTCTAATATTTCAAGCATTTACTTTTCATAGCAATGATAGCATCTCGTAAGACTATTTCATTTTCATATACCTCCAAGTGACTCAGTTTGTAGAATCCTATGCACAATTATATGAGATATGGGATAATACACAGCAAAAAAAAAAGCAATATTGGAGTCATAAAAAGTTTCAAAAACTGAAGTATCTTCTCAGCAACAACCAATGCTACTCAGTCAGTAGTACACTACCGTCAGTGATATGATAGAGCATTTGAATAAAGATATAAAAGTGCTCATATATGGTAAAAGGCTCTTAAGGATCAAGTAAGTAGAGTTTCGTCTTACCCACGTGTCCAAATCAAAATTTCTTGGACGTACATTCATTGCCCTGCAAAAGTTCTTATATACTACAATTCATTGGTTAGAATTATTTAAGAAAGATACCTGCATCACGAAAACCTTTAATATACAGGTTCAACCTCTTCAAACTGTATTCTACTATAAGGTTAATAATATGACAAACGCATCGCTGATGTAGCAAGATAGATTCATCGTATGTACTCAACAATGGAGTAAGAATATCCATTGCCCTAGAGTTTGCGACAATATTGTCTAAAGTTATTAAGAATATTTTGTTTGGAAGACCAAAGTCTTCCACAACTTTGATAACACAATCCGTAGTATTCTCGCCCGTTTGTGCTACACCAATTAGTTTGAACTTTGTAATTATTTTTTCCATTTCCCAGATGTCATTCACATAATGAGCAAATATACTACGATAATCCTCCCTAACTCGATCACTTCATATGTCCGAGGTCAAAGTCACTGAAAATGTACACATGCTAAATAGTTCTTTTAATTTATCACGACATTCATTATAGTATTTAACTAGATTACTAGTTGTCGTCTATTTAGAAACGATAGAAAATCTAGGATTATACGCAATCCGTATGTAATTTTCAAAAGATTGAGACTCCCCAAAGCCTAAAGGTAAATCCTCCGAAGCAATTAAACGACAAAGAGATTGATGAGCTACCCAGACTATAGTCCTAGCTACGTATCGTACCATCATGGTTATACTACATTTGCATCTGCCTCATCGCCAATCATTGTCTTGCTTTACATCTTGTAGCATGTCTAAACAATTGCCCCGTTCCACACTACTACAGAAAAGGTCTTCACAAACGGTTCAAAAACGTCATCACAAACGGTTTCATGAGCCGTCTGAGTCTATGGGGTCAGTGATGATATGAGTCATCACAGATGGTTGATGTACACTATTACAGACGGTTATTAACTCAAAACCGTCTTTGATAGTAGAATATCACAAACGGTTTGTATATAAAACCGTCTGTGATAGTCTACTATCACAGACGGTTTGTAGATAAAACTGTCTGTGATATCTGATGCATCACAGACGGTTTGTAGATTAAACCGTCTGTGAGAGATGATGCATCACAGACGGTATGTCCTAAGGAACCGTCTATGATATTCTTTTCAGAAAAAAGCATCCAATTCGCATTCATTTCATAAGCAAGCTAGCACATCCAATTCACCTTCATTTCAGAACCAAGCACATCCAATTCAAAAATCAATTAACTAAAATTAACCATTCATGTACATATGCACACATGTACTGTTAAGTTCAATATCTTATCCCAATCAAGTTCAATCTACATTGTGAAACTTCCCATTTGGATTTATAACCTCACGGTTTAAGAATGCCGCAAGGTGTCCTCGAATTTTTATGAGCTGGCTCTGTTCCAACGCAGTTTTCGCGATGGTCGCAACCTGTCGCTACGAAAGATTAAATTCGTGCATATATAAATTGATAAGTATGAAATAATTATTGCAAGATTGACAAACATGAGGATCATTGGTTATCGCGGAACCGACGAGTAGTTCCATGTTGTGGCAAACATAGAATCCACAGAGGTTGCAGGCCGGCAGCTGCTGGTGGCACTGCAAAAATAGAATTGGTTGGTTTGAGAGGCATTACTATGAAGTGTTATATAGGATTAATGTGTACTAGGAATACCGAAAAATTTAGATCGTGTCACAAGGGTCTCTCCCTTGCATATCCCCCCTTTTGGATAGTACGTCTTGAACGACCTACGTGATTCCAAAAACTTAACCTTAACCATTGCAAAGGAAGGAAAGACTGTACAATAGAGTTATCTATGGAGGAAATGTGTTTACCTGTTGATTAATTCTCGGATAACTGTGAAGTTGTGTTTGGCCCTCTTGAGAGAATCTAGGTATATTACCAAGTTCCGTTTTGGTATAATTATAATTAGAATCCAGTGGAACCTACACAGGTATGTCGCTATGGTCATTAAACCTAAGTTGGTGTTGCTTATAAAGTACAAATCAACAAGTATAGCTACTAGTGCAGCACTTACTCCTGGTTGTAGGGCAAAAGTATGAATTGCTTGTTGTGGTGAGTCAGCAATGAGTCCCACGTAATCCTCGACGAATTGTGCATTCTTCTTGATGGTTTGCTCGCAGACCATGTGCGGGTCGAGTAAACCTACCGGTGAATGCTTTACTTCGGCTTTAGAAATCATGTATGTATGTATGTATGTATCTATCTATATATATATATATATATATATATATATATATATATATATATATACACACACACACACAATAGTAAGGAGTTATATATAACATTTATCAGTATTACACGAACATTGATCATGATTGTACACACTTACAGTGTCTAGCATCGCATGACTGAGACGTCGAAGGAGTCGAGGTTGAAGAGATTGAACATGTCAACGAACATCACTGTGAAGACACAGTCTAGAGCCTCGTGGTTAAAATGATCCTTCTTGAACTTGACAGTGACACCCGAGCATCGTTGTTCATCCATCTTGTTGGCCTGTTCCATGTACCATGTGTGCAATCTCGTGCAAGCCAATCCTATGGTAGGGCTGTCTAACCTCTCAACCAACGGCTTGGCTAGCACGAATTTTCAGGCCAATGGCAAGAAGGGTATATCAGAACAAGAGTCGATCGTCTTCGATTTGCCCTTGCTGCCTCGCTTTGTATAGGTCGACTTCACGAGAGTCGACCAAGCATGAGGTGTAGGTGCACCTGATGCACCGAACCCTTGCTGCTTCGGTACAGTCAGCTCCGGTACAGATACTTCTTGTGAAGTTGACACCAGTGCAGGTAGCTCCAGACAGATGTCTCTCTTGGGCAACTGGATGAATGCTCCAATGGCTTGCCCTAAAGTCACGAACTCATCATTTGGCGGCTTCTCCAGCTGGACAACCTCGAAATTGGCATAAATACATCACATTCACTTTTGCGAAACCGGCGCTATATTTACACCGTGCGGCAAGGCCCGACACCGGATGAATACGCTCGGCCCTAGCGGCATCCGGGGCAATGGAGCCACATCTCACTTGGAGCTTGCACCGTGGCCTCCTACATAACGATACAAAATTAGCTACTCCAACGGGCCTATCAATGGATCGAGCATTCTAAGTTATGGTTGGATCTTGACTACTCGGACGTTTGGGGCTAACTAGCACGATAGCGATGGGGGCTTCCAAGCGATTTGTGAGGATGCACGAATCTCCTCTCGTATGACATCCCGCATCTCTTCTCTAAGGATGCACAAATCTCCTCTCGTATCTTTGCTTCACGCTCGACTTTGGTTCTTTTCCAATTTGATGCGTCGCGAGTCCTTTGAGAATCCTTTGTTCCAATCAACATAAAGACCAATGCCTCTCGTGCGACTGGATGCTCCTTGTTTACTAGGGCAGCGGAGTATATCTCTCTCATGCGCCTAGAATAAACCTTGGAAAGATTGTGCGATACTCAACTCTTCTGCAAGAGCCCGATATGTTATTTCACTTCCTATGAAGTTATCGAGTAATTATAAACTAGGTAGTTCGATATCTTACCATGCGCGTAACACTTCCACGTCTATGGGGTTTGGAAAGGAGACGACCCGAAGATGAGGTAGATAACCTCGCCCTTAGCCACTTGTTGGGAGCGCTCATCGGTGATACGGCAAATGGCGGGAGGCGTCCAGCGGCGTGTCACGCTATTACGATCCCTCCATTGCGTGATTTTACCCATACCCGGTGGTGCGAGAGTCTATGGGGTGCGTGTTTTTTTGCTGGAGGGCCACGTGCGCCTCACTTTCAATCCTAAAATCGTTTGTCTTCTTCTTCTCCACAAAGTCTTCCTAGTACTCCTCCACGACAGATACTTACGGAAGGGTGTCAAATCCTTCTCTATGTAATCCTTGATAAGCGTGCTCTTGAAGTTCCTCCACGCTTTGCGCGCTAACTTAGCGCGTATCGTTGCACAGAGACCTTGTGTTCTTCTGGTATCTCGAACGATTTAAAATTTTCCTTCAGCAACACATCTTTCTGATTCTTAACTTTGGTGTACTCCTTCCATGAATCATAGGTAATCTTGACCCGTTCGTGTGTAACTACTCCAACCGTTGTTCGGAATATGAACGCTGCTCGGGGAGGACTCAGAGGGGCCCCAGACTCGTGATGGTAAATCGGCCCTCCGGCCTTTTCGATATTTCTCTTTCCTTGCGCTTGGATTTTCTAGACGACGACACATCAGACGCATGAGGCGACGATGACGAAGAATGAGTGGACGACATCTTCATGAGAAATAGAGGTTCTGTCACAAATCAACATATTATCATAAGATTCTCTATGTGTATAGGTATACACACCAATTAAATGACAGAATAGCACAACACTTGATCTACTAACAGAATAACATGTATTATGAATTGGATCACAGAACCCTGAGGTTCAACCAATTAACCAAATGCAAAAGGGTAATAAAATTAAAATACTGTGATACTCACAAAGCATATGTCAATCAAAGCCAAGCAATCTGAACAATGTGTGAGGGGAAGGACGAGCAGGGAGCACCGGAGCAGTAGGGTGACGTCGAAGGAGGAGGCGCGGTTTCGGGGCTTCGAGGAGAGGCATGCCGGGCTCGAGGAGGCGGCATTGAGGCCGGCGGCGGCGGGCTCGGGAGGCGGTGGCTCGTGCTCGGGAGGCGGCGGCTCGTGCTCGAGAGGAGGCGGCGGCGAGGCTCGGGGAGGAGTCGCGCTAGGCTCGAGGAGGAGGAGGTTAAGAAACTTGGTTTGAGTGGGGCATGCCAAACCCTGAAGTCGAATATAAATAGGGTTGGACATCCCGAGCGGTTCCAATAAATAACCGTATGTGATATAAATAGGGTTGAACATCCCAGACAGTTCCAATAAATAACCGTCATGATATCTATGTATCACGAGCGGTGTTTATATGGAACACTTTGTGATATCTACGTATCACAGACGGTTTTATATGAAACCGTCATGATATATAATCACATACAGTTTGTCTAAGGAACCGTGCGTGATAAACCACTACATTCTCAACTCCGACAATCCTCCTTTTTCCATGAAGAACTACATGGCGCTTCTTATTTGCCTGGTCGGTTATATAGAAGACTTGAACAACTTGGTTAGCGAGTACGAATGGTTCGTCTTTGTATCCGACACATTCGAGGTCCACGGTAGTGACGCCGTACCTGTCGACCTTCACCTGTGGGAGATGGACCCAACGGCACCGAAATCGTGAGATCTTGAAAATTACGTAGTCGAGCTCCCAAATCTCCTCTATGAACCCATAGTAGGAGCTCCTCAACCCATCGGTACTAAATGCATCTATGCGGACACCGCTGTTCTGGTTAGTGCTCTTTATATCCTAAGCCTGCGTATAGAATGTGTACCCATTTATGTCGTATTCTCGCCATGTCATAACTGTAAATGTTGGCCCTTTTGCCAACCATGTCAGCATATCACTTGACGAGCTCCTAGCGAGTCGCTCCTTCAACCATTGGTTGAACCGACTGTTGTGCTATCTCGTGATCCAAACATCCGCCACTCTGGATTCTGTTGCCGAAGCACGTCCTTATGCTGGTCGATATACAGGGACACTTCAGTCATGTGTTGCAAGGCCGTGAAATGGGCTTGAGCATACGCTCTCATCTTTAGAGTGATTGTTTTCCTTCCGATGGTCCCGATACCCTCGAGCCTCCCCTCATGGCGAGATCGAGGCACACCTATTGGTTCGACCTGAGCCATGTAATCGACGCTGAACTCAATTACCTCTTCGGTTGCATAACCTTCGACGATGCTTCCCTCCGGTCGAGATCAATTCCGTACATAGGACTTGAGAATTCTCATGAACCTCTCGAACGGGTACATACTACGTAGGAACACGGGCCCGCACATCTTTATCTCCCTCACAATGTGAACAATGAGATGGACCAAGATATCAAAAAAACGACGAAGGGAAATACATCTCAAGATGACATAGAGTCGTCACCATCTCGTCTTGTAGAGCATCTAGTCCTTCGGGATCGATGACCTTCTAAGCAATTGTGTTAAAGAAATAACACAGCCTCATGATTGTCTATCGGATCTTGATCGACAAAATACTTCTAATTGCAACAGGGAGCATCTGTGTCATCAGCACATGACAATCATGAGATTTCATGCCAATTAACTTCAAATCTTCCATCGAAACAAGTTTCTTCATGTTGGCAGAGTAACCGAACGGAACTTTCACACCATGCAAGCACTGGCACAGTTCAGTTCTCTCGGCCTTGGACAGAGTGTAACAAGCAGGGGGAAGGTACGTTCGTCCTTTATCGGTCTTTGTCGGTGCTAACTCAGGTCTGATGTCCATATCAACCAAGTCAAGTTGTGCATTGACACCATCCTTTGTTTTGTCACGAATGTTCAGTAAGAGACCAATCAAGTTGTCACATACATTCTTCTCTACGTGCATAACGTCGATGCAGTGGCGAACTTTTAGGTGCTCCCAATAAGGTAAGTAACAAAATATTGATCTCTTCTTCCAGATGTTTTTCTCATGGGTCCTTGATTTACGTCCCTTTTCGAGCACATCTAAATCCTTAACCATATCATAGACCTCTTTTCCGCTTAAATACCTTGGAGCTGAACTGTCCTCCTTCTCTCCATCGAATTGTTTCTTCATCATGCGGTATGGGTGAGCCCTCCAGAGGAACCTACAGTGACGCATGTACACGGTTTTGCGCGAGTGCTTCAGCCACACACTCTCGGTATCATCTAAGCAGTGAGTACATGCTTTGACCCCCTTTTGTACTCTGACCCGACAGGTTAGCAAGGGCGGGATAATCATTCATAGTGTAGAACAATAAGGAGCGTACGGTGCAGTACTCTCGTTTGTACGCATCCCATACTTGTATCCCTTCCATCCACAGTATTTTTAGATCTTCCATCAATGGTGCTAGGTACACATCAATATCATTCCCAGGTTGCTTCGGCCCTTGGATAAGTATCGACAGCAAAATATACTTTCGCTTCATAAACAACCAAGGAGGAACGCTGTACATACAGAGAGTCACAGACCAAGTGCTATGTCGGCTGTTCATGTTACCGAAATGATTCATTCCATCTGTACTCAATCCAAACCTTATATTCCTCGGTTCCCCACCGAAGTCTGCAAACCTCCTATCAATGTTTCTCCACTGGGTGGAATCAGCTAGGTGTCTTAGCTTTCCATCCTGCTTACGCTCCTCCGAATACTAATATAGCAGTTTTGCCTTCTTTGGGTTCGTAAAAAACCGCATCAAACGGGGAATTACAGGAAGATACCACGCCACCTTAGCAAGAGGTCCTTTCTTCACATCAATTCCCTCGCCGTCATCTGATTGATTCTTACGCTTGTATCGGAATGCGTTGCACACCGGACATACATGCATGTTTGCGTACTCTTTACGGTAGAGGATACAGTCGTTCGGACATGTATGTATTTTTTCTACTTTCATTCCCAACGGACAAAGAACATTCTTCACTCTATAGGTAGTTTTGGGCAACTCGTTTCTATCTGGAAGCATGTCCGCTAAGAGATCTAACAGTGCCGTGAAACTCTTGTCGGACCAACCGTTGCTTGCCTTCAATTTCAGCAGTTCAAGCACGGATGACAACCTTGTGTATTTCGGCTTGCAGCCTGGGAACAAAGGCTTCTCCGAGTCCTCCATCAAGCCCTCGAATTTACCAAACTCTCTCTCACTATAGTTCACTTCTGTATCACAAAACATTTGATCCAGATTGTCATTGTGCAGCCTATCCGAATCGGAACCATAATCGACATCATCCGGCAGCATATCGTTGACTTCGTCGGCGATGTCGTTATTACTACCTTCTTGTATAATCTACTCTTCACCATGACTGGTCTAACGTGTATACCCTTTTTTGAAACCCCTTCGAATCAAATGTGATTGGATCTGCGCTTGGTTGTCAAACATCTTCAGATTCTCACAGTCAATGCATGGACAATACATATATTTTGCCCTCTTATTCAACATATCCCTCTCGGCAGCTCTTGTAAAAGCACACACGCCAATAATGTACTCTTCACTTACACGGTTCTTAGTGTACATCCAGCTTCAGTCCATTACACGGTTCGTGTTGAAAACCCTGAAAATAAATAAAAGAGTGACCATGGGCTTCACTAGCGATTTCGGCGTAAACGCCCAAAACTACTCAAATTAAAGGATGCTTATGCTCCAGTAGCTCATCTCAATCACGAGGAAGGTGTCAATGAAGTCGGCCAGGGAAGGTCCAGGGTGGCTGGTCGTCGGTGAACAGAGGCGACGGCGGCAAGCTCCTCGGTGACAGGTCTTCTCGGTGAAAATAAACTGAAACGAAGCACATGCACAGCTTTAGGGGGACATATAGGTGGGGAAATTGACCTTGGTGGGGTCGAGCACTCATCGGAGAAGAATTGGCGTCGATGGCGGTGGCGGTGACATGCACCTCGGCGTGGCGACAATAGTGAAATGGACCAAAGACACGATCGAGTGGGCTCCATGAGGTGAGGCGATACTAAAAACTGGGCACGGAGTTGCGCCGATGGACTCGTACCGTAGCGCCAGAGATGGAGAAGACTGTTGAGGACTACACTGCAACGGATGATAAGTAAGCAAGTAAAACGGCGTACCGTCTGTGATGGGATAATTATCACAGACGGTTTTCAACAAAAAACCGTCTGTGATATGTAGTAATAGCACAGACGGTTATTACTAAAAACCGTCTGTGAAGTATCACAGATGGTTTCCAACATAAAACCGTCTGTGATATGTAGCAATATCACATACGATTATTATTAAGAACCGCTCGTGATACTTTACGACGGTTTTTATCATAAACCGCTCGTGATATTACCTTCACTGAGCGGTTTTAGCGCAGCCAGTAATCCAGACGGTCTCTAAACCAAAACCGTCTGTGATGTCATGTAATACAGACGGTTTTGGTCAATCGTATGTGATAAGGCGTCCAGTATGTGCCTTTTTGTAGTAGTGCCACCTGAAGACTTTGCAGACAATTCATGTTTATAAATTTTAAAAATAACATATTTTACCTGAACTCCTTGTGTGTCTTGCCTGGTTGTTTTGTCGAAATCCTCCCATACTCCCAATGTACTCTCCTTGCTCTGGTGGCTGCGGACGAAGATACTGCCGTACAGCCTGATGATGGTATTCCTCCTTTCCCTTCCGATAATGTCTCCGATTGGTTTAAGACATCAAGATTCTCGAAGGATGTAAGATCATCCGGTGAAATTTTGTAATCACCAATAGCAAAACTATCGTGATTTTTCATCACGAAAACCGCAAAGCAAAACTTACACTATTGTTTCTTTTATCTTAGCTTAACAAATAAATAAAAATAAATATATGCAAAAAAATTATTATACCTCTTTTGAGGACTTGCTCATGATTTAATTTCAAATATTTGGCACATTTTTTTGAATTTTGCAAAATTATCACACAAGGAATCTAAATTTGCATAACATAATTCATAGAAGAGATTGAGGAATGGATATGTGCTGAATGAGGGGAGGGGGTATGGTGGCTATTTATAGAAAAAATTTGGATTTTTTAAAATTTTGTTGGTATTTTAAATCTCCCAGCAACAAAAAAGCAGTCAAAATATTCAAAATTCCGACCGTTAACCGTGCCTAATGGGCTAATCGTGCCGGTGTGCCGTGCCGGGCACGACCCGATGTGCCTTATTGGGCCTAACGGCTATAATCGGCCCCCGGTGCCCTGTGCCGCGCTAGCCCAACTAGACATTGTGCCTAGTCGTGCCCGACACTATGTGTGCATTGTCGTGCCGGCCTGCTGGGTCAACGTGTCGAGCCAAGCTTGACACAGCTGGTCGGGCCGTGCTATATCCGAATCAGGCCAACAATGCTATACTTCAGTCCGGCCTGGCAATACGGCACATTTGGCCAGCTCTAAGCAAGAGGAGGCGTGAGCCGAGTGTTCGAGTCGGGATGGCGCACTATGGATAGGTGTATATATATACACACACTTTAACAACTCTTTTCTTCCGGTCTGCTTAATATTTGTTTATGGTAAACTGTGCGAGACGTCCACAAAACATTGTTTCGTGCCAAGTTGGGTGAAAATTCAGTGAGAGCTGGGGGCTGCTGCAATTACAATTTTTCAAATGCCTCTACTACTACTACTCTATTAGGAACGACTAGGACAGCCAGATGGTAAAAAAAAAAGGCAGAAAAATATTTGCAGGTCGCCTTCTCTTCGATCCAGCAATATCGGATCGCGTACCCGCGGCGCCGATGACGCTTGCCGTGCCATCTTCTGCACCGTCTCATCTCATGGCCCTGCCCAGCAAAGAAACGCGCGTAGTTTATGGAATCCCTGGCTCCACAGATGGCCTCATTGCTGACGCCAACAAGCACGCGTCGTTGGGAGTTTGGGACAAAGACACGCGCGTAGTTGATGGAATCCCTGGCTGCACCACAGATGGCCTCACTGCTGACGCCAACAAGCACGCGTCGTTGGGAGTTTGGGACCGGCGGTGCATCACTGTACTTCTTTAAACTCAGAAGAATCAGGCACTGCCAGTGCCCACCAATAACCGTAGCTGCTCCTGATCGAATACGCCATATATACAAAGGGGCATTGTGCCATTGCGCACCTCAACCTTGCAGACACATCAAGAATGGCGCCGGTGAAGGTGTTCGGGCCGGCGAGGTCGACGAACGTCGTGCGGGTGCTGCTCTGCCTGGAGGAGGTCGGCGCCGAGTACGAGCTCGTCCCGGTTGATTTCCTGGCCAAGGAGCACAAGAACCCGAGCATCTCGCCAGAAACGTAATCGAGATATATTATGCTGCCTTTTCTTGGTTTAACATGATTCATTTTTTCCTCTCTTCGTCAATTAATTTCTGGACTAGCTAATATACCTGCCATGTTTCATCTGGCCTTGTTGATTTCGTGCTCATGTCTTCTTGCAGCCATTCGGGGAAGTCCCAGCTTTCCAAGATGGAGAGCTCGTGCTCTTCGGTAAACCTTACTTGCCATTAGAAATTTCAGAGTTCATTTTACTTTGTACTGAAATATTTATTTTATGATTGTACAAACTAGTACATCAAAAAGTGTTTTCTGAACTCAGTCTCAAAGAGCTAAAACAGAGCCTCAGTAGACAAGGTGTATGTAAAAGTTTGGTAAGTAGGTTGCCATCCCTCCAGCTACATAATCGTCTACAGAATAAGACAAACTGGACAATGGATTCTTCTGACTTGTCATATACATAACGTGTATCATCTGGATTCCTTCAATCTTGCCTCAAGAATTTTGATCTGGCTAGTCATTTCTGGATGAAATCGTATTTTCAGCAGAAAACAACTAACTAATACTCTGTTTCATATCACGATTAGTAGTTGCGCTATTGAGTTTTGTTGAATTTTTGTCTTTTCAGAGTCACGTGCAATTGCAAAGTACGTACTTCGCAAATACAGGAAAGATGAAATTGACCTGTTAAGAGAAAGCAACCTGAAGGAAGCAGCAATGGTGGACGTCTGGACTGAGGTCGAGGCACATCAGTATTATCCGGCCCTCTCACCTATTGTGTATGAGTGCCTCATATTCCCAGCCTTGCGCGGCATACCCACCAACCAAAAGGTTGTCGATGAGTCCGTGGAGAAGCTGAAGAAGGTGCTTGAGATATATGAAGCGCATCTGTCGAAGCACAAGTATTTGGCTGGAGACTTGATCAGTTTTGCGGATCTTAACCATTTCCCCTACACCTATTACTTTATGGCGACTCCATATGCATCTCTATTTGACTCGTATCCCTGTGTGAAAGCGTGGTGGGAAAACCTGATGTCGAGACCATCAATTAAAAAGCTCAGCGCAAACATGCCTACAAAGGCTTAACCATACAGTATATACTTATTTGCAGCTTATCTTGGAGGAGAATTTGTGGTATGTATTGTACTTAATGTAAGGAGCTTAGCGTGCACTTTGTTCCAATAAACTTACATGTAGCAGAATTGCGCAACCGTGCAATTTGGCGGTTGACTATTTGAATCACAACCAAGTCGTGCTTTCTGATGGCTATTTGAATCAGATTAAACATGATATTCTCTATTATAAGTTCTAAATACATACAACTAGCTTCAAATTTTTTTGCATTTTGTTCCTGGCAAATTTTGTATATTGAATCGGGAAATTAAGTTACCAAATTAGTCCATGAGATCTCTGCTCCATGCCTAGCTGCCGAGCAGAGATCCACACTAGCCTGTCCGGTACCCATTGATCTTACCACTGTTTACTGTATGTCAGACCTCGCTACTGAGTATTGATGCAGTCCAGTATGCATAAACAATTTGAGCTGTGCCGATCACCATACCTTGTTAGTTTATGCAAAGATTGTCTGCATGTGGCATATCATCTTTTCTCCCTGTATACCGAGATTCCTTGGACCAATCCTTTACAAATGCCTCCCTTGTTGAACCAATTTATATTTCAATTGCATTCAATGAGGTTGCTGTTCACAGCAAGTGGATATATGTTGACTCAGTTGTATTGTTGGAATCTTAATTTTGCTATTTCTAGCTTTGATCATTTCAGTACAAGCGAGAAATATAGTTAAATCATGATGTAAGATGGATACAGAGTTGTATGTAGATATAACATTGGACATATCTAGTGCAAACTCAAAAAGTCATGCATAACACAACCTCAAGTCGCCTCAAGTTTGATCAATCTAATTCTCACCCAATGATCCATATGGAAAGTTTGCACTGTTGCTCCTAGCAATGAGTTTGCGCTAGGCATATGCCCCAAACAATTATGCCACACTGAAATGGAGAGGCAAGACAGATAGTGTGGAGATCATACGGATATGATCCAAATCTTAATGTGTTGAATAATTGATAATAGCATCAAGGTGTTTGGAGAAAACCCTCATTTTGGCAAAGTCATGCTACTTTTTAGGCATGGGCGATCTGACCGGCCAGCGTCAGTGAATAACCGAACATGGTGGCGGTCGACGGCGCGAGCACGGCGATCGGACCAGCCACATGCGGTGGTCTAATCAGCTGAAAAATCAATTTGTGAATTTTGAGGAATTCGATCAAACACGTATGTGGGAGTGTTTGAATGTTGGTTTGCACTTGGTCTCAATGAAAATGGACTTTCAAGGCAAAACTAGATAGAGTCTTTCCTAAATGTCCTGAGAGAGTGCATTGTGTCAGACTTGGAATTTTGGCTAAGTCCTTGAACTGACGGTCTAATCGGCCCTATTGGGCTGTCAGACCAGCTGGCCTGGCGGTCAGACTGGCTTGTGATTTGTTCACATGCTTGGAAAGCGGTGAGCTTTGAGGGTTAGGCCAATGTTATGGGTTTCATTGCATAGATGTTGCATGATGCATGTTTTGGACTAATATGGGTCATGTTGTGAAGAATTTGTGCTCGAAAATGGTTGCTTTGTCTTGTGTTGTGTAGGTGGCTTAGAGTTAACTATAGTCAACAGCGAGGAGGACCAGGACTTCATTAAGAGAATCAAGGTTCAGAACGGTCGTAGATGCCGATTGAGATGGTTAGACTCAAGCAAGGCGCAAGATGGACAAGACATATGGAAGGCGATGTTTGAACAAAGGCCTTTGTGAAGGTATGTTCTCATGCCTCATCAATTATGTCAATTGATGATTTTGTGTATCGTGTGGTACTAAGTGACGGTTTGCTTGTTTGTGAGGGTTGTAGGACACCAAAGATAGGTTATGGTGAGGTGGACTAGATCAAGACTAGGTTAAGAGAACCGAGGTCCAGAACGATCGAGGTGGTACCGAAAAATGATTGAGGCTAACGGGTGATTACAAGTCAAGAAGATAAGGAATCAGAGTGGAAGCTACCGATGATGAATATGACGGGCAGCGGCAAGGTGGACCGGGACTAGGCTCAGGGAGGAGTTGAGGTCCGGACTAGGCTCAAGGAGGAGCTGACATTCTGAACGGTCAAGGAAGCCAGGTGTAGTCATGGTGAGATATGTGGTGCACCATGTGACTTGGTCCTAGTTGCAAGCGAGGAAAGCTCGGTGTGATCCAGACGCATGTGAGAGGCTTGGCGGGAAGTCATTGGGGCCACATGGATGATGGCGGAGTATAGAAGATGCTTCGAGGAGAAGGAATCGCCAAAGGTCGGTAGATGAACATTTTCGTAAATTGTTCAATACCAGAAAAGTGGTGGTGTGTGATGTAACATCCCAAGTTTTAGGCTTGTGTTTCAAATGTACGAAAATGTGTAGAAATTAAAAACTTTTATTACATCTTGTATTTTCTGTATATTCTGAAACATTCTGGTAAAGGAATTATGGAAATACAAAGTCACAAGTCATTTTGACCTAAACCTTGCCCTTCAAAAACTTTCTTGTCAAACCTTGTGATCATTTCTTGAAAATATTTTCCCTAAGTTCTAGGGTTAGAGTGTGACCCCTCTGAAAAATTTCACAATTTTTAGAAATTGTTTGAATATTTTAAGAGGTCAGTCAAACCTGTTTGAATTCCAGTCAAACCCTAGCTCAGTACCTTGCAGAATTTTTAGAGAAAAATGTACTACATAAAAGCCTCTAAAAATTTTACACAAGGTCAATATCTAAGTTAGCAAGCTCCTGTAAAAATGTCAGAATTTTCGGAGTTGTTTTGCTATCCCAAATAATTCCCCAAGGACTAGCTCATTTCAAAACCCTAAATGGAAAACCTTGTCTGAGTCAGACTTGGGCTCGAGTCAAACCCGAGCCCAAGTC
Source organism: Ampelocalamus luodianensis (assembly GCA_036346255.1). NCBI lineage: Eukaryota > Viridiplantae > Streptophyta > Magnoliopsida > Poales > Poaceae > Ampelocalamus > Ampelocalamus luodianensis. The sequence continues at coordinate 66,309,961 of CM070617.1, forward strand.
ATTTGACTCGGTCGAACCAAGTCCTAAAGCCGCACTCAGGCACGTGTGTTGAGCCGTTGGATTAAAATCCAACGCTCACGACCTCCCCTTGTGCTTTGAACCTCGGGAGATCTTGAGCGAATCTAACCGTCCATTTTCGATCTGACCGCCCACGAGCACCCTGACTTTCTTCTGTTCTTCTTCCTCCTTGCGCCGTGCGCTAGCACAGTGGGCGGCATGGCCTGGTCACGTCATGCGCCCTCGTCAATGTCTCTCTGGTCGGGGCAGTTAATGCGTGCCACTGCTTTCGGCCATGGTCATGCTCTTTTCCTGCCCCCCATCATTTCTTTTTGGTCCACGGCTGTACCGTGAGCCAAGCTCACCTTGGAGCTCACCCGAGGATTTCGTTTTGCCAAACCCTAGTTCTGCAGCTTTATAAAGCTTCCCAAACTCCTCCTTAAGTTCCCTTTGCACATCCCCTCGCAAACCCTAGAACTTCTCTGTGTATTTGAGCTCAATGCAAAAGAAGCCCCAAATCCGCCATTGAAGGCCGCAAGCAAGCTCTTTGGACTTCAGTGTTTCAGTGGCTCCCGTTCCAATATTTTTGCTCTTAGTTGTCCCTCTGACCTCCTGGAGTAAAACCCCTAACTTACTCTGGTTTGACATTTGCAGGAATTGTCGAATTTGGGGTTATTTGAATTCGGCTGAAAGTTACCCCCTTCCTTCCTTAACCCCGGTAAGACCCTTCTTTTATCAATTCCTTGATCTTGGGCCCTCTTTAGACCCTATTGCATCTAACCCTACCTTTCTCTCATGATTATTTTGCTCAGATCTCACTGTCGTCATCATCTTCTCCAGCCCCAACAAGCAACTTGGTCGCCGGAGTCACTCCGGCTGCCTCCTAGCCTCTACAGTGTTAAGGTACCCTCCTAGTAGTCCCTAGAAGCTTGGCACTCGCTTCTTTGAACCGCTGCGGAGCTCATTTTTCTTTTGTCATTTGGCCGTGTTTTACACCGTCAATCAACTCCAGCTTGTCGGTGTTCTAGACCACCGTTGTCGTCGTGAGTAGCCCCAATAGGTGCGCAACACTATTGTGCACTTGGTGGTGCCCTTGGTTCAAGCCGGTGTGGTCCACATCGCCGGTAATGAGATTTTTCTTGCATTCAGGCTTTTGCCGTGTCGTACTCGGACAACCACTGTAGCGCGATATTTGGCATTTAATAGCTGTCGGAATTGGTTCTTATGTCAATTGCATGTGAACCTTGACCTCCTGTTGTCGTACGCTAGACCACCCCCTTGAAATCCTTCAAGACCTCTTAGGTTAAATCATGGCCGTTAAAGACCTTTTTAGATTCAATCTGAGTCGTTAGGATCACTCCTACGCAAAATGACCACCTCGTGGTCATTTTTGTAAAAACCACCATCGGGACCTCCTTGGGGTCCTCTTTGTAAAAGACCACCCCCTGGTCTTTTGCGAAGAAAACCTTCAAAGCCACCCTTGGGGTCCTCTTTGCAAAAGACCACCCCTTGGTCTTTTGCAAAGAAAACCTTAGGACCTCCTCCTCGCAGAGATCTAAGCTTTTAGGACCTTCCCCGGGTAGATCTTGACCGTTCAGGACCCCCTAGCGGAGATCTGAGCCGTTAAGACCTCCCTCTGTTAAGACCTTGTCTTTACGGACCCCCTCGTGTAAATCTTGACCGTTGAAGACCTTCCCTAGAGAGATCTTAACCGTTCAGGACCTCCCTCCTTTAGATCTTGTCGTGTAGGACCTCCTCTGAGTAAATCTAGACCGTCCAGGACCTCCTCTGGTAGATCGTGGCCGTCCTAGACCTCCTCTTATAGATCTTTAGCTTTAGGACCTCCCCGTAGCTCTAGACCGTTGGATCTTCATCTAACGGGCTAGACATCCTCGGCGTTTAGAGCTCTTCGCGTTCTAGTCGTCCAATTCTTGATCTACGTCTCAGATCTTGGGTACATTCGGACTTCCGATTGTAATGTTGATCTGGGCCGTCCATCTTTAGATCTATGGCCCAGTTTGGTTGGTGCATTCGGGAGGTCTGAATGTCACTTCCATCGGGAGCCGTTGGATCTAATCCAACGATGGGCCGCGTGTGGCGCGGTGCGCGTTCGTTCGGCGCTCGTTCTTGGGCCGTTCGATTCGCGATAAACGGCCTACAGTGTTCCACGTCGTTTCTTTTTTAGTATGTTTTGTTTATTTCTGATAAGCCTTTAATTGTCAACTGAAAAATGGTATTAAACTTTGAAAACTCATAACTAATTCGTTTTAAATTCTTTTTGGATGATTCCAACTGTGTTAAATTCATGTGACTAGAGTTTAATCTAAAAATGCATATAGACTTTGTTCTATGCCAGAAAGCCTTGCACACAATATTAACTTGATTTCAGCCATTATTGAATATTCCAGAAATTAAATTGAAACTTGTAAAATACATAACTTTTTCTGTATAACTCCAAATGGAGCAAACTCAAGCTTGTAAAATTCCTCTGTTAGCATACTTTAATATGAAATAGGTTTTGATCATGGTTATATTTCTGAAAAATGATATGTGCTAGTTTTACAACTTTGGAAAATCTTAAGTAATTCATTTTAACTCCAATTTGAGTAAACTCAGTTTTGCTATTATTAGAATACCATATTCTACGTACCATAAAAATTTTAGGTCTTATATCATTCTGGAAATTTATGCCATGAACAGTACCAGTAATTAATTTAGTTGAATTTCCAGGCTGAGAGAAATTGTTTTCACTATAACTTTTTCATACTTAGTTAAAATGACTTGATTCTTGTTTCTAAATTTATTTAAAATCATAACCTTACTGCTGTATAAATTTTGTGAGATTTGGATGAACTTTGCTGTTGAGTTTTGTTTGGTGTTCTTCGTTCTTATTGGTTTTATCATATTTTTGCGTTAGGTTCCGAAGATATTATTGATCTTGAATCTGATCCTCAGCAGCAAGACTCTAACCTCCAGCAAGGCAAGCAGATGTAGCATCATTTGATCATATTGCTCCTATTACTTTTAATGTCTAATATCTTGTTTACCAAAACTAACTATGCATGCTTCTTGTGTCAAAGTAATTCTTGTCGATTAGAGGTAGCTAATCCTATTGCATTGTTGCCTTGAAATTGTTCACCCCGCCACTACCCTAGGCTATTACCCTCACTGGTGAATTAGAGTCCGGTGAATGATTTATGGTCTTTTATTGTCTTTGCGATATGATGCTTAGCAATGCTTAGTTACCGGTAGAATTGGGCGGTTATCAACTTGTCGATAACCTTGATCACACAAAACTTATTATGACTTTATGATTCAGCCTTTGTGCTATGTTTAAGTGTGAAAACTAAAAAGGAAAACAAAATGATTTGGACTTGGGCACATTGGTATGTTGGTGTGATTTTGGGTGTGACTGGAATGGTGCCCGAGTCAATAAGGACCGAACATCTTGTTACACTAAACCAAGCATTCTTACGTGCTAACCACACTAGAGGATATGGGATATCTCTTGACTTAGTACTTTGGCGTGTGTTGGCTTCGAGTCGCAGGAGGTCGCAGGAGGGACGGTATTTGGGAGCATTGTAGTTGTCCGAAAAGCTTTACCCTGAGTGGGTAGTTGTCTTTTCGGCTTTACAATGTAAGCGTATGGTTTTCTGGCCATACGAGCGGCTCGTTGTTAATACATAATATTGGAAATGTCTCGTAGGACTTAGCCGTGCCAGCATACCTTCGGTAGTGTGCTATTGTGGCTTAAAGGTGGTCTGAAGTGTGAGTACATTGGTACACCCCTGCAAGATTTGATCTATTCGAATAACCTCGTCCTAGGTTATGGATATGCTTAGCAAGGTCTTTCAAGAGTTAGACTACAACCTTTTAAATTAAAACTTGACATGGGTGGTACGAGTGGGTAACTTGTACTATTATTGTGATGGCTATTGGGTTGGTCATCTCTAGGATGTCTTTATGTCTATTATTTATTGTCTCACTGTTATTTATGCAAATAAAATTCAGATTATCAAAACTGCCTTCAAACTATTACTTATTGCAAATAAAACTTGTTTTATGCTAAAAAATAACCTTGAGCCTTCTCCTTTGATTAAAGCTTGCATGTAGTAGTAACTAGGTTTGTTACTCGTAAGTCTTGTGAGTACATCATTGTACTCACCTGCATTGCTTGTTGTGTGCAGAGGAGAAAGTGGATCCCCAAGGGACTTACTTCTGTGAATTTTGTTGTGGATCACACGACTAGCTTGGCAGTCCGGTCGGTTGCCCTGTGGTTATGTGGCTAACCGGTCATATTTTGGTTATAGCCATCTTATGGCACTTCTGCTTCCGCTGTTATTGATACTTTGATGTCATTTGACCGGTTGGCTCTTTTGTAATAACTCTATATTATGTATGTATTTTGCTAGACTTGTTATGATGTGATGTATGGAATTGATGCATGCTTTTGTAAAGATGTATGTGTGCTGCAATTCTGGGAAGCACATGTCCATCGAGGCATGGTGTATTTTATTTGTGATACTAGAGCCAAGGGAAGGCTAAGTATTACAAGCTAAATAAATCAGGGTCTCACATGTGAAACCACGACGGTGACCAAAGTGGATTAGGTCAAGGACACTCCATGGAGGGAAAACATGATGGATTTAGCCTAATGGAGCTAAAGATGAAGACAACACTTTGAAAAGCGTGGGTGAGTGAGACCCATTTGAGTGTGGGCTTAACGAGTGTCTGTTGAGGTTTTCTCTCTAAACCTAGCCTCTATTATAAAAGGGAGGTGTACGGGATTTGCATCCCTAAGTCTTGAGCCCAGTAAACCCTAATTTGTGATTTAGGGCTAGGAGAGGAAAGTAGAGGAGGCTAGGATTTGTGGGAGATGCATTGAGAGAGATGAAAGCACTTGTGTGTGCTTGTCTAGTAGCTTTGTCCTCCTAAGGGAGTAGCTGTAAACATTCTGTAGTATCCTGAAATTACCCCTTAAAGGCTTATGTGTAATTAGATGAAAAGGGATACATAAAAATGGAATATTTTGGAGTTTTAGGGAGGAGTTGGTTCGTACCGGAATAAAAGGATCGTGGGGAGAGTGGATTCTAGAAACGTAGCCGTCTTTTTTTTTTCTTTCTCCCGTGCGCCGCCACCTCATCGATTTTCTTACTGGCGCAGGCCATCGCCTCCGCCGCTTGCCCATCTGCAGGTACACCGCCTCCTGCTACTACTGCGTGGCGCTATGGCGACGCCACTTTGCCACGTGGGCGCATAGTTTTTGCCGCCGAGTGCATGCATTGGTTTTCTTACCTTCGCGATAGATATTGGGTAGTCTTGCATGTGTTCACGTGGATTTATATTGGGTAGTCTTTGCATGTGTTCTGTGGATTTATGAGAGTAATTAATTTGGTAGTGTTGTGTGCATGTGAATATTTAATTGGGTTAGTGATACCATATGATACGGGGAGGCCGATCTTCTCGGTGAGGAACCGTGGATAGTTGATGCGAAGTAGACGATGTCGCTAGCTGAACACTCGCGCCAATGCACGAACCCTCAACTCTTGAATACGCCAAAACACACCGGGTAGTTGTTAAGTCGCGAGACCACGACGCAGCGAACGCCAAGTCCCAATTCCCAATGGAGCGACGGCTTGACCTTGGATTGCGAGAACAAAACAAATGGATCGCTAATTCTCTCTCAAAGTCCTCGCATGAACTCGGTGTCGAAAGAACAAGCAATAGCTATGTTTCAATCTTATGCATAAGCGATCTACCTCTGGTGCGGCCATAGGGGTTTATATAACCTCCCACGTAAGCACAAAACTCGGATGAGCGATGGCGAGTGCTACGAAATCGAGTCCGACATCGTTCCTTTGCTTCAGATAATCCGAGTCCGATTCTGTTTATGTGAACGATAATCCGATTAAAAAAATGTCCTACTTTAATTTGAAATTTAAACTAGTCTCCCTCTCGGTTTCCTTGTATTGTGAGCTTTCCTTCTCTTAGCTTGCGCAATTTGTTCGATGCACTTGATGCTTCTTTTATGCCAATGTAACCCTTGTTGCCATGTCACCATATGTCTTTCTTGACCGCCCGCATGTGCTAGGGTTTTATCACGAGCATGTTCCTCTCGTTGGCCACATGGGTTTCTTCTCCTTGTTGGCCGCATGTGTTTCTCCTCCATGAATTTGTTCCCGCCTCCTCTCCTCCCTCTACGGTTCCAAAGTCTTTAAATTTGTCAAACACGAGAATGCACCAAGTATTGCTTTAGGTAGTAACCAATTCTCATTGGCAACAAAGGAAATTCATTAAGAAACAAATGCACTGTTGTTTGAGAGTTTAGCTCTGCTTCACGAATAACCTCATAAGTAGTAGGGATATCCTCATCAGTTAGTAGGTGAGAGAGATTAATTGTGTGCTGCTATGACTAGTTAGAGGTGTACTACTTGATTAGATAAAAGGCACTGCCATGTTTGTTTAATGGGATTTGCATGTACGTGCAAGTGTTTCATTAATTTGGATAGTTAGGTAGAGAGATTAGCAAAGCGCTGCATGCATGTTTTTCTTTGGAACAGTAAAAAAGAGAGAGAGCGCTAGTTAGTACAGCATATTTTATTAGCATGTTTTGTTGGAACAGTAAGGGAAAATATTAGCATGTTTCTAGTCGGGGAGAAATCGAATAGTAGATTGGTTAATCTGCTGTTCTGTTGTACGATTTATTCGAGTACCTTAATTGCAAATTTTGGGAATGTCATCTACTAGTTAGTTGTAGATAGTTTCGGTATCTTTCCATGGAGTACTTAATCATGTTGAGCGGACGAGTACTTTTCAAGTTATGAATTTAGTAAGGCTCGCTGTCCAGAAGATGATAGATTGGTCTTCTGGAATAAAACGGGTGGTCAGATGATTTAATTAGAAGTTGTGGTAATCTAAGAAAATGTGGAGAATTTTGTGTAGATTCCAGAATGGGGTGGTTTGTCATGATCGGACTTATGAGTTAAAAGTTATGCTCTTTTTAGTACCTGGACAGCAAGGAGTGACTGTTCGGTATTAGGGAAGCGTTGAGGATTTGGGGGACGTGTAGGAGCGATGTCAATTGATTGTTGTTCTTGTGATGCTGTAGCTTGTATTGAAATTTGAGTATTTATTGTAGAAGAGATGTCGTGCTTGTTGCCATCTTCTAGCCAAACCGTGCGTCGCAACTAGTAAAGGCAAGTGCATGGTAGACAACGATCAATGATTGATCTCTGTATTTTTTTATCGTTCATTACCATTATTGTTGTGCTTTTATTTGTATTTAATTGCAAGCAATAGAATAGTATGACTATATCTTGTTGACGAATATGAGGAAAATTAGATATAATGAATATGATGAAATTATGCATTTTTGCATTCATAAGCATCTTTGCATATGAATAGGTGATCATGATTGATCACAACTCCACGAGAGTGGAGGAGGTCCCCGATCCTCGAGGAGGAGCGGGCTTGAGAGTGAACGTTGTCGCGAGCGTTCACTCATGCTATACCGGTATACGCGAAAGAAGTGCATGTGGACATGTAGAGTAGAGTTGTATTGAGATATGAGATGAATGTGTATGAAAACAAAGAGAAGAGGATGACATGAGAAAATTAATAGAAGGACATATGATGATAATGAAGTTATTGAATACTGTTGATTTATCATTGCTCGTTGTATATTGATGTATTTGCTGAGTCGTGGACTCACCCTTACTTCTTTGTTGTTTTTAGGTGATCATTGAGGGCGCCATGATTGAGAGGGACTAGAGCACATGGAATAGTTTCATACTTCAGTCACATGATTATTTGCCATGAGAACTATTTGATTCATTATCACTAGACTACTGTTAGAAATTGTATAAGCTTAGATGAATGCTTTGGATTTGCTGGTTTGGTGCTGTTTTAGACTTATTATCTTGCTATGTTTCCCTCGTTTATTCATACATGCTTGACAAGTCTTTTTTCATGATCTATTGTGACTCGTTGATGGACTATATTGATGCTTTTATTGCTGACATTTTTATAGTGTGCTAATGATTATTAGTTGAAAAGGTAGTTTAGTGGCATTCCAGGCGTCAGTGTTGGGCTGGGGTGTTACACATTCATCTCTAAGAAGAAATTAAATCTCCAAATTCGTCCAAGTTTTCCTCTCATATGCTCAGTATTGATTTCTTGATTTGGCTTAATTTTTGGTGTTCCTTCCTTCCCTCTTGATCTTGATTTGTATTTACGATGTGTAAATGATGGATATATCTCTTTGAGACTAGATCTCATCCATCTAGATACTTTATATTCATCTAGATACTATATATTTCAAGTTCTTGAGTTTGCCCGACTTGATGAAAGAAAGAGTGATTTTGGAGGATTTGCTCTTGAAGCTTTTTGGATTGATTCTTGCTATGATTGAGGGTGCTAGGACATGTAGGAAACTATCCTTAGCCATATTGGATTGATTCCTCGCATGAACTCGTCTCAATCATCATTTTAATATTTGGCCCAGTTTAGTGCAACCTTCATTTAAACAGAAAAATATCAGAATTTTGGCAATAATCTTTATAATTTTTGATTGGAATAGGTTCCTAACAACCTAGAGAAGGTATGTTTGAAGTTTCATGAAGTTTGAAGTTGTGAATCAAAAGTTGGATCAATTTGCGTTTTGAAATCCCGTTGAAAGTCGGTTTCTTTGTTGATTTTACTGTTCAGCGGTCTTTCTGACACTGTTACCTATCTAACTGTACTGTTCATTCGGTCTGACCAGTCGGTGGGGATTTTGGCGAGTTTTGATTCTTTTGTTGTCTAGTTCTTTTTTGAATGATTATTTCTGATCTTTCTAACTTTATATAGCTTTTGAAGTGAAAAATCTTGAACTTCTTGAGACAAAAGTTTTTAAAAGTATCATTTTTATGTGGCTCCTCTTCAACCCCTTCCGGTCGTCACTTCTGTCCCAGTTTAAAGTAAACCTATTATCTCCAATGGACATATGTCACTGATAGCGCAAGTACGATATAAATTATGACCAGACACAAGTCAAGTCAATGTCAATGCATAAATTGTTCATACAGCTACTCATGATGAATATGCAAACTCGTCATCCTTTCCATTTCATAAGCCCCACCAGATGAATTTAATATTCAGCAGGTAGTAGTACATTACGTATGTAGATTACACAACGTTCAGAGTCATCAGTTCTGAAGTCTTTTTTTAGAGGTCTTCTGAAGTCTTGTTAATTTTACTTCTCCTTGGGCCACAGGGGTTGTGGGCTTGTGGCTCTGCAAGAGCAAGTCTCTATTATTGAAGTATACTGGGTACGCTGTATAAAAGGAGGGCACTTTCCCAAGCTTTGCACACTGCCTGTAGCCATCTTCCACTGCCATTTCAGCACTGCTCACAAACAAACATGCCGCCGGTTAAGGTGTTTGGCCGGGCGATGTCGACGAATGTCGCGCGCGTGCTAGTCTGCCTGGAGGAGGTCGGCGCCGAGTACGAGCTGGTGACCGTCGACTTCCTCGCCGGCGAGCAGAACAGCCCCGAACACGTTGAAAGAAATGTAACTGAATTTTCTTGATCTTTTCTCGAAACTTTCATCTTCGTTCATCTTCTATGCCAGTTTCTGTAGTAAAAGACTAAAAGCTTACGTAAATAACAGATAGGTGGATCTATATGTTTCACGATATAGTGGATGATTATTGTGAGTTGTGACGTTTTCTTGCAGCCGTTTGGAAAGATCCCTGCTCTGCAAGATGGTGATCTCGTCCTGTTTGGTGAGTCATCACGGAGGACCTGCCACTATCTTATCTTGTCTATCATGTTCATTGCTAATATTTTAAATGAATTTGCGAGTCCTCAGAGTCACGCGCAATTGCAAAATATGTTCTTCGCAAGTACAAGTCGAATAAAGTCGACCTGCTGAGGGAAAGCAACATCAAAGAAGCTGCCAAGGTGGATGTATGGACTGAAGTAGAAGCCCAACAGTACTACCCTGCCCTTTCACCTGTCGTGTTCGAGTGCATCATATTCCCCATCATGCGCGGAATCCCTACTAACCAAAAGGTTGTCGACGAGAGCCTGGAGAAGTTGAAGAAGGTGCTTGAGACTTACGAGGCTCATCTAACAAAGAACAAGTACTTGGCCGGAGATTGCATCAGCTTCGCTGATCTGAATCATTTCCCCTTCACATTCTACTTCATGGCAACTCCATATGCATCAGTGTTCGACTCGTACCCTCATGTGAAAGCTTGGTGGGAGGACTTGATGTCAAGGCCGTCCATCAAGAAGATCAGTGCGAATATGCCCACCAAATTTTAGTTGTCTGAGTGTAACGTGTGGAAGTGGAGTTGTCTATGAAATAAATCAATGCTATGTATCGTTCTGATAAATACTTATGTTTTGCGTCTTCCTAATTCATTTTGAAGCTTCTTGCTGTTGTCCTTCCCTTAGCTATAGTGTGTTTTGCGACAGAGCTGGATGGTGTTAGGACGTTTGCTAGATGATTTTCATATGTAGCTTTGGTGTTATTGTTAGGATACTACGAGGCGTATCTAGATATGGATTCTCTCTGTCCGGGGTGTTTTCTCGTTGGGGCCTGTGTACTTTTTTTTTCTTGTTTCTTCCCGCTCTATCAATATAAATATTAACCTTCCTACCTCTTCATTAAAAAAATATAAATCGATTGTCTTGTTCTGATAAATTATTGCTGGACCTGTACACTAGTGCAGCGAGCATCCAAATGAGTTATGGTCCTACTGGAATTATCATATCGGTTTTGCTAGTTTTAAGTTGTCTGAAATTTTCTTAAGTTTAAGTCACTTGTTATGACCATTGAATTTGTGTAGAGATTGGTGTGCTATATGATTATATATTGATCCAATAAATATCATATGATTGGATATTGATCCAATGGTCACAACAAGTGACTTAAACTTAAGAAAATTTCAGATAACTTATAAATAGACATTCCCTTATCATATTTATATGTCTAAATATCTCACAAGATATGGATTTGGTGATATTCTGATATGTTCTGTTAAAATAATAGTTTCTCATCGGAATATCTGACAAGATACGCACGTATAAGTAGTAGATTGCTTACGTTTTCTTGACAGTCTAGACTTTTGGATAAATTGCTAGTGCATTTGAACTCAACTAAGAGCATGAAGGTTATATTCCATATACTGATTGTACAACAAACATGTCTATAAACATATTGCTCTGCCCAGGCATGAACACGGAAACAGATTGACAAGCGTCGTAGGGGTTGGTTTTAGAGCGGAAGTGAAACATACACGAGAGGAGGGGGGAAAATACTGGGTCATCTGGAATACGGTGCGCCGCCCAAAAAAAGTTCAGTGGCCTAGGAGCTCTCCAGCTAGCCTTTTTTGGCTGGGCCATCCATCTCCGCTGGCTGTGGTAATGGTGGAAGGAACAACAATCCACATCTATTTCTTAGTTGCGATTACACAAAAAGGGTTTGGAACGCTGTAGCAACATGGGCACAACACAACAGCATACTACCGGCGCAAGGGGACGTTCATGAGACGGTCCTGGTTGGTGGTTGGCGATATCGCAAAGAGAAGTGGCCATGAGTAGCAAGGATCAAAGCTTATTAGTCATTCTCACACTATGGTAAGTCTGAAAAAGAAAGAAATAGAAGGATCTTTTAGCACTAACAGAACGAGGCGATCGGGACGGTAGCAATCATGAAAAAAGAAGTTAGGGCATAAATAATAAACAAGGCAAAAAAAAATAACAGCCTACTTACTGACAAGAGACGTGGCGTTTTCTCGAAGATCGGTTCCGCATGAGGACGATAGAGCTACGGTAAGTCCACAGCTCATAGCTGCCAGGGAGGGCGAGTCACAAGGGAAAAACAATACTCTGCTCGTACTCGCGATGCGCTGATGTGGCCGATGGAGGAGGAAGAGGAAGCATATCCTTTCATGTGCGTTTTTTTCGGCTCAGCCTAGCGACTGGGGGAAGGTTCCCATGCATTGTCTCTGCTGTCAATGTTTGTTTCGCTTTGGTTACGTACTTTTGCGAACATCTCCTTCTTAAATGCAATAATGATAATTCTCTTACCATTTCATGAAAACAAAAGATATAATTTTTTTTTTCTCTGCAAATCTTGTGGTCTTTGGACTGTTTTTTGCTTTAAGCCACAGTGGTATTGTGTGCGGTTTCAGTTTTAGGAACCCCGATCCGAGCCACTTCCCATGCAGTTTCCACCAATACTTCGCGGGAACCCCTCGCACCATCACGTGAATCGAAGACTTGCCGACTTGACGCCGAATGAGACCGCCAAGCACTAGCCTGGGTCAGCATAAACAACACCCACGGAGTTGCCACAATTTCCCGTGGGATCATATGAACATATCGAGCTCGCACAGCATCTTGACTGACCTTCAGTGCTGCCGGTCGCGCGGATGCTGCACGTTCCGCGTGCGAGCGTGAATTATTCGCGTGCACCCATCGTGTTCCTTTTGGTTTCTGCAGGACAACGGCAGCGCGACAGAGCACGGCGCCGTGGCCCGTGGGATGGATCGTCTTCCTTTCCGTGGTGCTTGGGGCCCGACGAACACTGTGCCCTGTGTGTGCTGAGGCCTGAGGACAACCTACCAAACAGACGCACTGCACCATCTCTCGTTGTCGCTGCCTGAGCAGTTGCCGATCACGCATTATTGCACAACGCAACCCATCTTAAGCTTTCGCTCACACAACACTGCGTATGTGCAGTGCACTGCACACCATAACCACGTCGTCATCTTCAAGGGGAATGGCGCCGGTGAAGGTGTTCGGGCCGGCCAAGTCGACCAACGCGGCGCGGGTGCTGCTCTGCCTGGAGGAGGTCGGCGCGGAGTACGAGCTCGTGCCGATCGATTTCGACGCCAAGGAGCACAAGGGCCCCGAGCATCTCGCCAGAAACGTATGTCGATCGTACGATATAGATCTGAATTCGTCTCCTTTTCATGGGTTACATGCGTGCTAATTTCACCCGTATATATTCACCAGTTTCTAGACCTGCGAGTGCTAACAGTCTGCTACTCGATTAATTATCGTGCTTTCTTGCAGCCGTTCGGGCAGATCCCAGCTCTCCAGGATGGGGATCTCGTCCTATTCGGTGAGTTTACTTAGTGACTAGCTTATTACCGCAAAATGAACCAAGTTCCCTATAATTGAACTTGCGTGAGTGAAGGAGCTGCAAGCATCGTTTGGAATTAATCTATTGCGCTCCCCTCAGATCCAATTTTTGTTTCATATTCCTCATGCTTACGGTTTACTTGTCGTCCTCTCAAATTTTCTTCAATTCATTTGGTGCATCTTCAAGAGTCGCGTGCGATTGCAAAGTACGTGCTTCGGAAATACAAATCGGAGGAAGCAGACTTGTTGAGGGAAAGCAACTTGGAACAAGCTGCCATGGTAGACGTCTGGACAGAGGTGGAAGCGAATCAATACCATCCTGCCCTCTCGCCTATCGTGCAGGAGTGTTTCATATTCCCCACCTTACGTGGTATCCCCACGAACCAAAAGGTCGTGGATGAGAGTTTGGAGAAGACAAAGAAGGTTCTTGAAATTTATGAAGCGCACCTGTCCAAACACAAGTATTTGGCCGGAGATTACGTTAGCTTTGCGGATTTGAACCATTTTCCATGTACTTTCTACCTGATGGATGCAACACCTTATGCATCTTTGTTCGATTCGTACCCTCATGTGAAGTCCTGGTGGGAGGATTTGATGTCCAGGCCATCCTTAAAGAAGCTCAGTGCAAACATGACCACAAAGGCTTAGTTACAAGCAATTCCGTGGATCATGCATGCTGTTCGATGCGAATTTCTACTCGGCGTTGTGGCAATAATACATATGTCATTCCAATTATTGAGTTGTGATTCGAATTCTGTTGTTCAAGATGGAAGGATGGTTTGTTGGAGCTGAGGGCCTGCAGCCTCTGAGCATGACTTATATATATACCAATAATACATGGTTTGTTGTAGATGTATGGGATTGTTGAGATCCTCGTTGCAAAATCCCCTACTTTGTAACTCTCCTTTTATAGTTGACATTGTTGGTTGCACGCTCCGTGGTTTTTTGTTTTCGCAAGAGCTTTTCATGTTAAATCTGTGTCCCTTGTTCTTTGATTATTTCATTATTTGACGTATGTTTTATAGCATAATGATTAACGCATACTTTGTAAAAACATGCGTGCATCGATCCGACAAAGTATGTAGATATTTGCATACGTTGTAAACGCCTAACAATGTTCAAAACTATGTTAAGAAAATCTGTAGAGCGATGGATACATGTGCCCATATTCAAATCAAAATCCGAGAAAAATGGTACTCTTTAAGTTCCGACTGTACAAGTGTACAACACGGACTCATTACGTCTTCGTATGACATGGAAAAGTGAGGACAACACGATACATATATGGTGTTGCCCAGCCGGCCAAATTGCTGAGAAGAGCAATTGTCTGCCATTTCCATGGAGGCAAACGATGATTTAAGCGTAACCATCTTGTGAAACGCCGCATAGACAGGTACATCTTCTGAGTATATCTTGATCACCTTACTTAATTGTCCTAAAGGTGATTAATCCTGAGTTCATCAAAGTAACAAGCACAGATGGATTAATTATTTCAACCATCTTAGCTCTAAGATGGCCGCTTGGCTATATAAAAATATAAAAATTCCTCTCGGCCAGACCAAATAACCCAACAGAGCCCCTCCAAAAAAAAAAAAAGCTTTGGGCCAGCGTACACAGGAGAAAAGATGTTCCAACAGAGGAATTAATGGCCCCCTGTTGCCTGAAGCCCTGAACCGGTTAACCCGGAGCTTCAGGACTACAGCCTAACAAGGTCCATGCACGTTCTAGGAAAGAGCTAGGCCGAACAACTGTTTTCAGTTGGCCTTAACGTCACAGGCCCTAATGGAGAAAAGTGTAGCAATGTATCGTACGCATTTTCACGTGATGACCCTCCAGATCCCGCGTGTTCCCTCTTCCGCACCGTCTCCACTCACTGACTGAGGAGGAAAAGTGAATAGTATTTTTTTTAAAAAAAAATAATACTAATTTAAAAGATAATTACACAAAATAATCAAAAAAAAATTAACAAAACTAGGCGCTTGTCGCTAATTGGAATGACGACAAGAGCGATGATTACAAAAATAAATAGTCGAACAAAAAAATTTACAAAACTAGACTCCTGTCGCCATTCCAATTGACCATAGAGGCCTAGCCCCTGACAGGGCGCTCAATAGTACAGAGAGCTCCCTGTCGTCAACTGTCGCTAGTTGAATTGGCGACAGGGATCCCTACACTACTTTTGTACTGACTATTTTCCAGCACATATTTTGTCGACAAATCACACTGATATTATATAATATTCAGCATAACATCATAATATATTTTATCGATAAATCACAATTTCTACTGACTATTTTCAAGCACATTTTTTATCGACAAATCACAATGATATTACATAACATTCAGTACAACGTCATAATATTTTTTATCGATAAATCACAATGACATTATATAACATTCAGCGCAACATCGTCACATACTTTGTGGGCAAATCACGCTGATATTACATAACATTTAGTACAACGTCATAACACCTAGTTTTTGACAAATCAAAGTGATATTACAAAGTATTGGGCACTACATATTTCAACAGGACAAACCTTTTCTTTGGCCGCGACCTTCATGTTTACCATGTGGACCGCCTCGAGTGGGGCGGTCGGATGAGAGATCCTCGCGGCGACGTCTGGACTACCGATGTCTCCTTCGTCCTATGGATTTTTCGTTGGGTATTTCTTGAAGGTGTGCCGAGACTCTCTACAAATGGCGCACTTCTTCATACGATGCCCGGCTTTGCTTCATCTATGTAGTTCCTGGTGCGCCGTACCTATCGACGACCAACTTTTCCCTTCAGTCTATCCATGTTCACGGACAAGATAAGTTGCTCCAAGGTCGGATTGACGATGAAATGGCCAACCACGGCGTAACCATATATCTCTGCATTCTAGGTTTACATCACTTTCTCCCTGTTGAAATAGTCAGAGAGGTACTAACTAGGATGTTGCACCTAGGATTAAAATCCCGCGGTAACGCCGATTCTGGCGATTCTCGCCTCTGGAGGATTCGGAAACGAAAACCGAACTACAACGTCGGTTTAGCCAATTCAAAATTCAAATTTTGATTTTTGGACGAATTTTAAGCGAATTCGATCGAATTTCATCGAAAAAACCGGATTTACTGGTAACGGCGATTACGTTCCGGCCAACCAACGGAAATATGCGTGCGGTTATGTGATCCTTGGCTGCACCACCGTCGAACATGCGGCCACTACTACAGAAAAAGCCATCACAAGCGGTTCGAACCGTCATCACGAGCGGTTTTGAACCGTCGGAAAAGTTGGTCTCGATAGCGGTGGTTATCGCAGACGGTCGATGAAACCGCGTGATATGAATATCACGACGGTTTTTCTCAACAACCGCGTCAGCGAAGAAGTATCACTGCAGCGGTTACGGACACGAAACGCGTCGTGAAGTCAGAGTATCACAGACGGTTCTATGTAAAAACCGTCTGTGATACTCTGTCTTCACATACGGTTCTGTACACGAAACGTCTGAGTTCTTTGTAAAAACCGTCTATGATACTCTGACTTCACAGACGTTTTTTACTTAGAACCGTCTGTGATACTCTTCACAGACTGTTTTTATATAAAAAAAAAAACCGTCTGTGATAGTTCATTAAACTCACTACATTTTTACTGATTTTTGGCTAGCCTCAGGAAATGCTAGCCATGCCCTCTGAAAATAAGCATGCAAAAAAACAGATACATCACAGATAATCAATTGTCGACAAACTCAATCTGATCATTACTCAAAATAAATTACAAAAGATCACATTTGTTCAAGTATTGTTACAAAATAAATTGGATTACAATTGAGTCAATTGTTTGCGTGGTTGAGAAGTGTCGGCGGGGTGATGCTGTTGGGTCAATGAGTGAAATTCTCCGTGTTCTTAATTATCTCGATATGATAAAGTGCAGAGCTTCCTCGAATGTCCTTGATCTCATTATCAAGGAGTCCATCTAATTCTATATTCAAGCCACATCGCTAGCAAGAGTAAAGTGTTATGCATATATATTTAATTTTTTAATTAGGAAATAATTATTTGGAGATTCACAAACCTCGGGATCCTTCTTCCTAGCTCTAATGATTTGCTCCATATGATGGCAAACGTAGATTGCACATAACTCATCATTTTTTTGTTGGCGGCACTGCAAAAATAGAATTACATATATCAGTTCGAGATGCGTTATTATGAAGTATGATATAGGATTATCATATTATAGCGCGTACCGAAAATTTTATCCTGTGTGTTAGTTGGGCGCTCTTTCCATCGTATATTCCTTTGTTGGCAACATAGTCGATGAACGACCTACATGATTCCAAAAAGTTATCCTTGACCATTTCAAACTAATGAAGACTAAAATAGAGTTATGTATGAAGGAAATGAGCATATCTGTCGAGTATTCCTCCCAGAATGTTGAAGTCGTGGTTGTTGCGGATTAGGGAATCAAGGTATATCACATGGTTCCTCTTTGGTATGATGACTAAAAGGATCCAGTGGTACCTACTCATGTATGTCACTATAGTCATTAAACCCGAGTTCGTCTTTGCGTATAAAGTAGAGCAAGTAGTGACACTTACCCACGGTTGTAGGGCACCACGATTTACTTCGTGTTCTGGCGACGAAGCAATGCACGTGTTATGTATTTCGGCGAAGGGACGAGTCCATTTGGATGGTTTGCAATGATACCACATGTGGGTCGAGAAACCCGCGGTTCTTTCGATCCGGACATTTTCATCATGTATCTATACATAAGAAATGAGTTGTGATATTTATCGGTATTACGTGAATGTAGAACTTGATTGTATGCACTTACGATGTCCAACATCGTAGAAGCGGCGTCAAGGCCAACGAGGTTGAATAGGTCATATAGGTCGTTGACGCCACGACGAAGTGGTTCGTCCGTTGAAGAAATGCTTATGCTCGTATCGACGGTGATTCGATGACGCACCCTCCTTTTGGGTCTTATCCAAGTACCAGGCATGCAAAGCCCGACAAGCATATCCAGCACGCCCTAATACTGCGTGGGAGCACAACGGTTTTCCAAGGATGTACTTCTCGGATATTCTTGACTTGCCGGACTTGAGAGGCGCCTTCGTCGATTTCGATTTGGTCTTAAGCATTGGCAGCGTATTCTTGCGAGACGACTCAGGACCCGATACGGCGGTACGCTTTTCTTGTTCCTTCGATGTCTTCTCCAAGGGAACCGAAAAGGTGGTCTTCTGAGGCGAAATATGAGGTGGAGTCATGGAGGGTCCCGTTGGAGAGGAATGGTCGTGTTGAGATCGCGACACTGCTGGGTCCAGGACGATGTCCTTCTTGGGCCACTGGATAAAACGCGTACGACATCCCTAGTGTTGTGATCTCTTCGTTCGGCGAATCTCGGTGGGACGACCATGAAATGTTCATGTACCATGTCCACCTCCACCACAGGCGTAACCTGCGCCACCTAGACACCGTGTCGCATCGCCTTCCCGGTATGGATGCACCATCCCCGCCCGCCTCAATAGAAATGGACCTAACTAACCTCACTACGAGCTTGCAGGCCGTCGGCTCCTACAAAACGATACGCAATTAGCTAAGGTGTCCTATAGGTCTATCTTTGCTGCAATCCGTAGATGTATATTACCTTGATCTCGTCTATCGGTAATTGGACATCGTCATGTCCGTATGCGTGGACGCGGCGCTACTCCGATGTCGGCGGGGTGGCTCCCAAACTAACGAGGCGGCTTGCATCGCGATCGGAGGAGTTGATTCATTTGATCCTGCAATGCTGCTAGCTTTCCTTCAAAATTTTCAGTAATCATCTGTACCAACCGGTCCCCGCGCTCGGCCTTAGATCTCTTCTTACTCCTGTACGTGCAGTAGTCGTCTGCGAATCCATGACTCCATGGTACGTTAACCCCAAGACCTCGCGTGCGACCTGGATGTTCCTTGTTTCCCAGGGCCGTAGAGAGTATATCCTTCTCCCTGTCTACATGGAAGGAGCCTTGGGAAGTTTGGGCAGACAATTCACGCTGCAAGAAGTCATCATGTTATTATAGACACTATGAAGTTATATATGGAGTTATTAACTAGGTAGTTCGACATAGTTACCAAACGTTGAGACACTTCCTCGTCTGCCGGGTTTGTGAAAGAGATGCTTCCTGAAGACAAGACTTTTGCCCTCGCTTTTAACCAGGCTAGGGAACGCGGGTCTGTGACATTAGGAAACGCGTTGTCCTCCGCCGCCGCCCATTCATCATATTTTCCTACGTATCTAGCGGTGCCGAGTCTGTGCGGATGAGTGTTTCGTGTCTGGAGAGCTTTGTGTGCCGCACTTTGCTCGTTAAATTTGGGCGTCGTCTTCATAGCAACAAAGACGTCCCATGTTTCCTGTGTCAAGAATCCGTACTTCGCGAAGGGCGTCTGACCCGTGTTCACGTACTTCGTGACAAGATCGCTCTTGAACGTCCTCCACGATTTATCGATCGTGAGCATCGCCGTCCGTTCCACGCGTGCTATGTCTGCTTCTGCGATAGTGAACTTTTGTAATAGTCCTGTCCACAGTGCACCTCTAGCTTCTTTCGTCAGATCCTTCCACCTTGGTGTGGTGATGGGGACCCGTTTCCTTGCAAGTATCCCGCACATGGTCCGGAATCTCGCCGCTGAGCTCTTGGGACGCAGAGGGACCCCAAACTCACTAACCTACGTGATGACCGGCGGCCCACGCATCTTCGATTCTCCTCTCGCCATCTCGCTTCGTGTCACTTTGCTTGCTGCGGCGTCGGCGGCGGGAAGATGGTGCCTCGCCATCTGTGGCGTCGGCGACGGCGGGGAAGATGGTGCCTCTGCCATCTCGCTTACTTGCTATCTATATAATTAGTTTGAGATATATTACTACCCAGGCCAGGGCCGAGGGTTAAGCACACTGAAGAAAACAAACCGATCGATAGCAAGTTAAATGAACCAAGTCACAACTCAACAAAAAAATACAATTGCTAAATGAGTCATATCGCAACAACAATCTTACATGTCTAGAATGAGAGGTTATCAGTTAATTGATATATCCAAAATTAGAAGAAAATGCATTTAAGATGCCATGGCAATCAAAACGAACCCTCAAATGCATTTTTTGCTGACAAATTGCTCTCAGTTGACAAATTGCATAAGACATAGTCTTTGCAATCTCAGTCCTCTGTCAAAATCTCTTCACCAATCAATTTTGATAATTACAAAACAGATCTTGAGCTCAAACTACAACACATAAAGCATTCCATAAACAGAACATCTATTTGATTTCAGATTTCGGCTATCATCAAAGAAAACATACAAGTGTATCTTAATTCAGCTATATCAACAATAAGCCCAATTGACAGATTGAGAATAGAAATATGCTTAAGCTCAAGTTCTGTTTCTAATCATCTATATGATTTCAGATTTCGGCTATCATCACAGGAAACATACAAGTGTATCTTAATTTATATCAACAATAAGCCCAATTGACAGATTGGGAATAGAAATATGCTTAAGCTCAAGTCCAGTTTCTAATCATCTATTTGATTTCAGATTTTGGCTATCATCACAGAAAACATACAAGTGTATCTTAATTCCGCTATAACTGCAAAACAAAGAGTACAAGAGCTCAAGTCTGTTTGTAAATATCTATATGATTTCAGATTTTGACTATCATCACAGAGCATCAACAAGGCATCATCAGAACCCATCACAGAGCATCAACAGAGACCATCACAGAGCATGAACAAGGCATCATTAGAACCATCACAGAGCATCAACAGAGCCCATCACGAGCATCAACAAGGCATGATCGTAACCCATCACAGAGCAAGGGAGGTGCGAGGAGAGGAGGTCATGGGTAAGAGCACAACCTAGTGTCGGACGCGAGGTCGGATCCATCATAGAGCCCATTGTAATACCTCAAATTCTAATTAGAGAGAATTTTATTCGGGAGAGAGACAATTATGCACTTTCAATTGCATCAAGTTTAGAGATGGGACTTCGGTTCAAATTTTGTTTTCTTAGTGCATTTGGGCTCTTTGGGTAGCAGCCTTTTTGGGCCAGAAGGGGGGAAGGAGGCACCCCAAGTTGGGCTAGCCCATTTAGCTCCACCTCTACCCCTCAAACCCTAACCCTAGCTGCCCCTAACCCCTTTCTTTCCCCTCCCCAAGCAGCCACCAGCTGCTGGCTGAACTGCCCCTAGCAGCCACCAAAAAAAAACTTGCTCCCCATTCCCTCAATCTGGCCGCCACTCTCCCCTTCTCTCCCTCTTGCGCCTCCACCACCTCCTCCTTTCCCAAAAACCGAAATCCCTCCTCTCCCTCTCCATCCAAGGCTGCCATGGGAGGTCTCTTGCTGCTGCAGTTGGCCAAGGAGGGAAGGAGCTGATCTGTTCGGCCAAGAGAAGGAGAGGAAAGGAGGGAAGGGAGGAAGGCTAGAAGAACGGTTTGATCTCAAGGGGGGAAGTTCAGAAAGCTCTTGTGGTTCTTCAAGGGTATTTAGTGATTTCCTCACTGTTTTGGTTGATTTAGGTTCATATTTTGCTTTGATTCAGTAGAACAAGTTCCTCCTGCGTTTGAACAGATTCTGTTCGGTTTTTGGGCGCCTGTTTTGTTTTAGATATGTTCCGAATTTGGGGATTTCGTCTCCTAGAGAGTTGTAGGTTATGTTTTCAGCTTTCAATGGGTTCCAAGTTCACTAATTTCCGATTTACGGTTTAAAAGTTATGGTCTTTTTTGTTGCTGCTGTCCAGCAATCTGTCAAAACGTAGCAGAAATTTTAACGGTTAGATTTCAATTTGTTGAGGGCCGATTCAGGGCTGTCCACCTGAACGAATATTGTAGCTTACCTTCTTAGCTTTCCAGATTGGTAAAGAATACTTTGTTTGGATCTGTAGAACAAAAGATATGCTTGTTTCTTTACTGCTGTCCAAACTAGATTTCTGCTTAGCTTGTAGTCTAGTTGAGTCGATCGATTGTTTAAGCTTGGGTTATGGGAAAACGTTGTAGAGTGCTGCGATTAAGGACTTGCTATGCATGGTTGATTAATGTTTGGTGTCATACTTGTTTACCAGGTGATGGTGAACCCCGGTTCTAGATCGTTATGCCTTTTTGTCTCCTGTCTCACTGTGAAGGCAAGTGCAAGTGGTATTAATGAGTTGTTATATTTCCTACTTGATGAAGGCCATATTTTAATGATGATGCTTACTACTTGGAAATGTTTACATGATGCGGCATGCTTATGGTTACATGATGATGCGTACATGATAATGTTTATATGGTGTTGCTTACACGATAATGGTTACATATTGATGGCGATAATGATGGGACAAGGTAAGCAATGAGGCTACCTTGTTAACGATGACAATGAATCATGATATTGACATTGGTCATGTGCATTTGCATCATGGCATTTGATCCCTGTGCCTTGAGGGCACAGGCCTTGAGTATATTTTGGATCCCTGTCATGCATTGGACGGGCTTTGGTCCCCACACTCGTGGAGTGTGGGCTTTGGATCCCAGTGTCTAGAGGGCACAGGCCTAGAGTATGTATCGACGGATACACTACTCGACATTACCGGTAATTGCTAAGAAGTGAAGAGATGCATTCATGACATGTTCTTTGCATTCCTGCATAAGGTTTGGATTTGGTTGGTCGGCATTTAATATTGTTGTTCATGACAAATTTTTTTATTCCCTTTGACTACTTATGATGCTATCATAAGAGATTGATTTGTGGTATATAATGTTGTTGTTCATGACGGGCTTATTTATTACCTTTGACTACTGATGATGCTATGTTGATTTACTATTGCACTTTGCTGAGTCGTGGACTCACTCTTGCTGTGTTATGCTTTCTAGGTACCTATCAAGGCAGCGACATGCATGGGAAGGGGTAGTCTTGGTGCACGTCACATAAACACAAACCTCAATGAATAAACTAGTCCACTTATCCACAATTCATATTCTTGATAATTACTTTAGATTCAGTTTTGTGACCATCCTTCGTGGTGGATGTTTTGACTGTGATCATGGATGATCCATTTATGTTCTTATTCCTCGTTGTTTAAGTTCATTTAATTCCTTTCGATGGAGTAGAGGGTTTGATTTGTTTATTCTATCATCCTCGTTGAATTGCGGATCATTGATGCTTTAGTTGTAGCTATTTGATTTATAATTGCTTGAGTACAGTAACGTTGGAATGCTTTTGATTAGTTGATAAAGAGAAGGTTTCATGAATTAATTTATATTATTGGTAGATGATATGCTTTTATTAAACAATTGTTGGTTGTGCTAGCGTTGAATATTAGCATTAGGTCATTCATTCATGAATGTTCGGTTGATGATTTATTAAGATGTTGAAATTAAATTGGTTCAGTAGAGTAGTTGGTAGCATCCTGGGTCTATGTTGGGCTGGGGTTACACTTGGATTACTCTTTCACTTCACCTTCCTCACCTTCAAATTAGCAGAACTTGATATGCTTTTCTTAAACAATTGTTGGTTGTGCTAGCGTTGAATATTAGCATTAGGTCATTTATTCATGAATGTTCGATTGATGATTTATTAAGATGTTGAAATTAAATTGGTTCAGTAGAGTAGTTGGTAGCATCCTGGGTCTATGTTGGGCTGGGGTTACACTTGGATTACTCTTTCACTTCACCTTCCTCACCTTCAAATTAGCAGAACTTGTCATTACCTTCCATTTGATAATTATTGGAATGTATTAAAGAGATGTCGACGGTTGATATTATCATTCTTCAAGATAGGGTGGAATTAGTAATGGCTTAATGATCTTTGTATAGACTCTTGACACTGTTATAATTGTTGATTCAATATGACGAACGTTTGAGATTGAATTGCTGACGAATTCTTATTCAACTCTTATATACATTCTACTAGCTATTGATCTTTTCATCTTATTATTATAAAGATGGTTGAGATTATTCCGCATTGTTGTTGTATGTTAGTCTTCTAGGTAACATTTTGGCTTTCTTATAGCCGAGTGTTACACCCATCCTGAGAGCCCATCACGAGCATCAACGAACCCATCACGAGCAAGGGAGGTGTGAGGAGAGGAGGTAACGAGTAAGAGCACAACCTAGTGTCGGTCGGCCGAGGTCGGGCGCGCGGTGTCGGGCGCCGAGGTCGGAGGCGGCGATGTCGGCGGCGGTGTCGGGTCGCCGAGGTCGGGCGGCGATGTCGAGTCGGGCGCCAAGGTGGAGCGCGGCACCGAGGTCGGGCGCGACGCCGAGGTCGGGGCGGCGATGTCGAGTCGGAGGCGGTGGTGAGCGGAGCCCTAGAGGAGGCAAAGGAGCGCGATAAACTTAGGGGTGCGGGAGAGGAAGGGACGAGTGAGGAAAACCCTAGCGGTTCCCACCTTATAAGAGGCTATCACAGACGATTATTTAATAAAACCGTCTTTGATAAGTAATCATAGACGGCTCTATCTAATAACCGTCTGTGATACGTTCCATATCACAGACGGCGGTATTTAAACCGTCTGTGATAAACTCATATCACAGACGGTTTGTGTATAGAACCGTCTGTGATAAACTCTTATCCTATTGGTTTTGTCGGGCTATCACAGACGGTTCTTAAATAGAACCGTCTGAGATAAGCTCATATCACAGACGGTTCTATATTAGAACTGTTTGTGATTCATTATCACAGACGGTTATATAATAGAACCATCTGTGATAGCTCCAGAAAATAATCAATTACAATGAACATCCACATTCACATCAATATCAAAATATATGAGAGATGACAAAACCTGATGACAAGCTCATAACACATTTTACTTCAAAAACTAATTGTCGGTTACGATGAACGTCCACATTGACATCAATATCAAAATATATGAGAGATTACAAGTCCATAACACATGATGTTATAGAATAAATTAATTACAATGGATTAAATTCTTATTTAAAATATAGCCCTTAATGATGATCGGCGCGCATATAGCTAGCTTCCTCACTGGGTTCTTCCTCGAGCCTGATGCCATCTCTGAAAGGAGGCAACTCGTCAAATTGATTGTATTCTTTCTCGTCCACTACATTCTCAACTCCGATAATCCTTCTTTTTCCATGAAGAACTACGTGGTGTTTCTTATTTGCCGGGTCGGTTACATAGAATACTTGAACAACTTGATTAGCCAGTACGAATGGTTCGTCTTTGTATCCGACACGTTCAAGGTCCACGGTAGTGATGCCGTACTTGTCAACCTTCACCTGTGGGAGATGGACCCAACGGCACCGAAATAGGGGGATCTTGAAAAGCACGTAGTCGAGCTCCCATATCTCATCTATTTGCCCATAGTACGAGCTCCTCGGCCCATCGATCGAATGCATCTATCACACCGCTGCTACGGGTCAGGCTCTTCCTAGCTTTGGTATCGTATAAAATGTGTACCCATTTATGTCATATCCTTGCCATGTGATAATTGTAAATTGTGACCCTTGTGCCAACCATAGCAATGTATCATCACTTGATGACCTCCCAGTGATTCTCACCTTTAACCATCCGTTGAACCGACGGTTGTGCTCTCTCATGATCCAAACCTCCGACCGGTTTGGATTCTGTTGGCGTACCATGTCTTTGTGCTCGTCGATGTACGGGGACACTTCGGTCATGTGTTGCAAGACCATGAAATGGGCTTGAGCATATGTATCCAGATCGGGAGTGATTGATTTCCTTCCGATGGTCCCGATACCATCCATTCTCCCCTCATGAAGAGATAGAGGCACACCTATCGGATCCACCTGAGCCATATAGTCGACGCAGAACTCAATGACCTCTTCGTTGCATAACCTTCGATAATCTGCCCTCCGGTCGAGATCGATTTAAGCGTAGGACTTGAGAATTCCCATGTACCTCTCGAGCGGTACATATGACGTAGGAACACGGTGTCGCATATCTTTATCTCTTTCACAAGGTGAACAATGAGATAGACCATGATATCGAAAAATAACGGAGAAAATATATCTCAAGATGACATAGAGTCGTCACCACCTCGGCTGCAGAGCATCTAGTCCTTGGGGATCGATGACCTTACGAGCAATTGAGTTGAAGAAATAACACACCTCAAGATTGCCACTCGGACCTTGTTCGGCAAGATACTCCTAATTGCAACAGAAGCATTTGTGTCATCAAGACATGACAATCATGCGACTTCATACCAATTAATTTCAAATCTTACATAGAAACAAGTTCCTTAATGTTAGTAGAGTAACCAGACAGGACTTTCACACCATGCAAGCTCTGGCACAGTTCATTTCTCGACCTTGGACAGAGTGTAGCAAGTTGGGGGAGGTATGCGTTCGTCTGTATCGCTCTCTTGCGGTGCTAACTCGGTCCTTATGTTCATATCGACCAAGTCTCGCCGTGCGTTAACACCATCCTTTGTTTTGCTACTAATGTTGAAGAAGAGACCAATCAAGCTATCACATACATTCTTCTCCACATGCATGGCGTCGATGCGATGGCGAACTTCTAAGTGCTCCCAATAAGGCAAGTCCCAAAAAATTGACCGCTTCTTCGGATGTTCTTCGACGGGTTCTTAATTGGCGTCCCTTCCCAAGCACAACATCGATATCCTTAACCATATCATAGACATCTTTCCTCTAAAAGCCCTTGGAGCTAAACCGTCCTCCTTATTTCCGTCGAATTGTTTCTTCATCTTTCGGTATGGGTGACTCACGGAAGGAACCTACGGTGGCGCCAGATACGATTTCTTGCGAGTTGTTTAGCCATATACTCTCTGTAGCATCTAAGCGGTGCGGACAAGCTTTGGCTCCTTTTGTACCAAGGCCGACAGTTACCTGCAGGAAAATCATTGATGGTGCGAGAACAACATGGCGTGTAAAGTGAAGTTCTCTTGTTTGTACGCATCCCATACCTGCACCCTTCGTTCCACAGTGTCACAAGATCTTCCAAAGAATGGTGCTAGGTACACATCAATATCATTCCCAGTTGTTTGGCCCTTGGATAAGTAGTGACATCAAAATGTACTTCCGCTTCATACACAGGCAAGGAGGAAGGTTGTACATGCATAGATTCACGAGCAGTGCTATGTCGGTTGCTCATGTTACCGAAAGGATTCATTCCATCCGTACTCAACCCTAACCTTATGTTCCTTGGTTCGCACCGAACTCTTCAAAGCTCCGATCGAAGTTTCTCCAGCGAGCGTAATCGGCAGGTGTCTTAGCTTTCCATCTTTCTTACGGTCCTCTGAGTGCCAACGCACCAATCTTGCCTCTTTTGGGTTCGCAAATAAACGCTTCAAACGTGGGATCACAGGTAGATACCATAACATCTTAGCAGGAGGTCCTTGCTTCAACCTAACAGTATTCTGACGCTTGAATCGGGATGCTTTGCACACGGGACATACATGCATGTCTGCATACTCTTTACGGTAGAGGATACAATCATTCAGACATGCATGTATCTATTCTACTTCCATTCCCAATGGACAAAGAACCTTCTTTGCTTGGTAGGTGGTGTTGGGCAACACGTTTCCCTCCGGAAGAATGTCCGCTAGGAGACCTAACAACGCCGTGAAACTCTTATCGGACCAACCATTGCTTGCTTTTAATTTAAGCAGTTCAATCACGGTTGACAACCTTGTATATTCCGGCTTGCAGCCAGGGAACAAAGGTCTCACCGAGTCCTCCATTAAGCGCTCGAATTTACAAAACTCTCTCTCACTGTAGTTCTCTTCTGCATCGCGTAGCATCTGATCCAGATTATCATCGTGTGACCTATCCTCATCAAAAGCACAGTCTACATCCGGCATATCGTTGACATCCGGCATATCGTTGACTTCCTCGGCGATGTCGTTATTACTAACTTCCTGTCGCTCTTCACCGTGACTGGTCCAACATGTATACCCTTTTTTGAAACCCCTTCGAATCAAGTGTGCTTCTATCTACGCCGGGTTGGTAAACATCTTTAGATTATCGCAATCAATGCATGGACAATACATAAATTTTATCCCCTTCTTCAACATATCCTGCTCGGCGGCTCTTCTAAAAGCAACCACGCCATTAATGTACTCTTGACTCACACGGCTCACACCATACATCTAATTTCGATCCATCTACGCTACACATGTAACAAAATATATAGTGTCAAATTAGATTAATAAAATCTCTCTCAACCGCTCTCTCTCTCCATTTCCTTCCCCTCACAGAACTTTAATATTATTCCAACCACCCAATGAAAAATATTATTCTATTCCCTTACATCCGGATGCAAAAGTTTGCATCGGTTCCTAGAGTTTTGTTTCGGAATAGGCAGCTTCCACTTGTGGAATCGGTTCCTAGCATCAAATCTAGCCATTTGAACCGGCTAATTAAGCACGTAAATTGCAGATGCTCTAAAGGGTAGAGTTTCGGGATTTGTTCAAAATAGCTAATAACTGCATTCCTAATAATGGGATTAATTCCTTACTACTTTGTGTGCTTTTTTATTATTCCTTGGTGCAGTTGCGAAATCCGCATAATTCCCTCTTCACGTATGGTTACCCGATGCTATGGAAGGACCCACTCCAATTTCGGCTCTTATACACGCGATGCTTAGCATATTCTACAATATCTCAATTGGGTTATAAAGATTGTTACCCTCGGAGCTCACGACAAAAATACCAAATCGATCTCTTCAGATTTCTCTCCTTCTCCCTCCCTTTCTCCTCTCCTTCTCCTCCCCTCTCTCTCTGTCGGCGGCGCAGTGGGCTTTATCTGGGAAAGGGCTCAAATGGGAAGTGCAGGGGTACTCCAGGTATTTATAGCGCGAGGATATCACAGACGGTTCAAAATATGAACTGTCTGTGATAGGCATATATCACAGACGGTTTATGAATAGAACCGTCTGTGATATTTCACAGATGGTACTATTTATAAACCGTCTATGATACAGAGGATTATCAAAGACGGTTTATGTACAGAACCGTCTGTGACATATCACAGACGGCTCTATTTATAAACCGTCTTTGATATGGAGGATTATCACAGACGGTTCATAAATAGAACTGTCTGTGATATTTCACAGACGGTTCTGTACATAAACCGTCTGTGATATATGCCTATTACAGACGGTTACTAATAAGAACCGTCTGTGATAGGCCAACAAAACAAATGCCGCGCTCCAACAGACCCAACACAGACGGATTCAAATTAACCCGTCTGTGATGGGGTGTCTACTATAGCCTGTTTTGTAGTAGTGGGCCATAACATAGGAGCAGGGCATATGCAGAAGAAGGGGCTTGTTACAAGTGCATATGCAACTAACACGTCGTAGCGTGCACTCGCGGGTGATCCTCTCGCGGTTCGTCCCACAACGTCCGTTATCCCTACACATTATCTCGAAACGAAGCTCTTTTGTACCCATCTTGAATGCTCAGTACATCAAACCCTTCTTGCTCTTCTTCTCTATATACTTGGTGATCATGGCAGGGTAGAGTACTCTGTCATTTGCTACGGCGAATGATGCATTGTTGCTTCTGTTAACAAAATAATTTGTGATACCGCAGAGAATTGCCTCCATCATACCAATCAAAGGGATGCACCTTGCGCCGCGCATGACTCAAGTATACACCTCGGCTAGATTAGTTGCCATGACACCATATCAAGCACCACCCCTGTCATATAGCATCAAACACCTCTCCTTAGGCTCATGCTCAATCCAGTCCGAGAAGTATTTCACCTGCGTCCCCGTCTTCCTCGCCATACTAGGACCATATGTGGGTAGCTGTGGCAATACATCGAGGGCCTGGTTAGCGTTTGGGGTGGCCTTTTTCGCTGCCTCCCTTCTGTGCGTCTGGATCTACTTATCTAGAATCTTTCAGAGTGCTTCAAACTTTCACTGCTGATTCTGGTTGCACAGCCGCTTGAATAGGTTCAACAAGTCTTTGTTACGGAACTTCTTGTAGAAGTTTGCACCCAAGTGCCTTACGGACCACCTGCTCTGCAGATCCGCCCATGGAAGTAGTTCATTCTCTGCTTTCTATAGCTGATTTATTGCACTCAACAGCCCGCATAAAGATCACATATGACACATACGTTAGGACGACCCTGTACAACAGAAATCCTCAAATCCTTAGGAACCACAACCAACTGTTCGTGCTCTCGCTTTCAACGAAAGCGACTACCACGGGAAGAACTTAATTGTTCCCGTCCGTCGCTATTGCAGTCAGTATTCGGCCCTTCTACTTTCCAGCTAGGAATGTACCATCCACGCACAAGATTGGATGGTAGTGCCGGAATGCATTGATGCATGGACCAAAAATGAAGAATGCTCGCTTTAGTACCCTCTTATTGGCTGTCAGACCCGGGATTAACATCCCAGATCCTCTGTGCATAACTGAACTAGTCCCATGATCAGTGGCTAGCTCACACAGTAAACAAATGATATGGCACAACCATAATCGCAAAAATTTATTAATAATTAACAGAATTGCTTACAAGACAACAATAAAAAAACACAGAAAAGGCGAAGAAGACGTAGTGAAGTCCAGCTGATCTGCCACAGGCAATCGACTGGGGTAGCGGCCTAGTCGTTGAGATCCACACCGGTAGCAAAGTCCTTCTCCTCTAAAATTTGTTTGCATAAAGAAGGTATGAGCACAACTTCCGTGCTCGCAAGTTACACCCGTCAAATAACAGAATGATATGCATATATGGATGTAACAAAAGATGGCTTATAGGGTTATTTGTGCAAAAACAACATTTGATATTAAATACAATAATAAGTTTAAAAGCTCAAATTTTACAATATCTAAAATTAATTTTGGATTAATAAAGATAGTGTAGGCACCAACCTAACACCAACATAAACACGGGCACCAACCCGGGGCTTCAACCCATAACTTTTCTCATGGACACCCATCCATGTCAAAACTGTT
Source organism: Ampelocalamus luodianensis (assembly GCA_036346255.1). Classification (NCBI taxonomy): domain Eukaryota; kingdom Viridiplantae; phylum Streptophyta; class Magnoliopsida; order Poales; family Poaceae; genus Ampelocalamus; species Ampelocalamus luodianensis. Next base: position 66,340,991 of record CM070617.1, read on the forward strand.
TTACAAAAATATTTCAAAACCAAAGTCTAACTTTGAGTGGCTTTGCCAGCATGTCAATGATCGTGGACACGGCTATTCGAATAGATTGACACTCTGCAGAGGTTGTACAACTTTACCCACAAGACATGAATTATCTAGTTTGTTTCGCATCCGTCGACACCACTGCTCACTACCTTAGGTAAGCAGTCTAGAGCACGTGTCAAAGCCTTCACAATGCGCTATTCACCATAATCCTCCCTCGCTAAGGTTTCACCCCCTTTGGACTACCCATCCGCAAGGTTGAGGCCCCCTCTTGCGCCAGGTGGGACTAACATAGGTCATAACATGACTACCCACCACACCAACAGAAATGATCATGATGGAACTTTGCAAATTAATCGACCAGGTCCTGCCCATACAAGACATGTGGTAGTTCGATGTGGCTTAGCAAGATGCGGCTCGAAGACCGGTCCTTAACTGACCTGGGCGACAACCAACAAAACCCTGGGCCTCAACCTACCCAGTTGAGCCCGTGCATAAACCTGCACCCACTAGACAACCAATTCGCCCAAGCCCAAACCATCTTTTTATTTTATTTTCCAAAGTCATTTATAAACTCCCATGACGCATCAATGCCAAGGGTACAATTTAAACAATAGTTGATATCTGGCTGAAATTCCCCAAATAAAATATGTTTGGTCTACAAGCATGGCTAAGCACAATATTTTTCAAAATGATCCCAGTTCATACTATCGTATCAACCAGGTTTTGACTAGGGTGAGAACATGTTTGATTCGATTATCAAAATTGGCCATACAAAGAAGTTTAGGTATAACTATGAATTTAAAACAGGAATTTAATTTACGGAATATAAATAAGCATGCAATAATAATTTAAAATAGAATATAAGTAATTTGAAATAATGGGATCGATATGATCAGGGGTATAACTTGCTTTGTTTGATGGGGTGATCTTGTTTTCCTTAACAGACCACCTGGTACTGAGGTGATGTTGTTTTTCTTAACAGGTCACCTAGTACTCACAAGCACTTTCTCCAGGTAGTCCAAGTGTACAATCACTATGATCATATAGTCAAAATCAATCCTCTTATGAGCTCTTCAAACAGCGTCGAAATCTGACTCTCCGAAGTCGTCGAAATCTAATCGCGAAAATACAGAAAATTCAAATAAATTCAAAATGACAGCTCAAATTAACTCTAAATTGAAATATTTTTATTTATTTAGCTAGATTATAATTTTATACAAATTTGGCAACTTGAATCATCCAAATCGGAGTTCGGATGCAAAAGATATGGGCTTTAGAAGATTCAAATTACATGAAATGATAGAATTAGGGTTTTTCCAAATTTTGGGAATTATTTTTCTAAAAGAAAAAGGCTTTATTGCGCAAGGCTGACGTCAGCCCTGAGATTTTCGGGATTAAAGGAATTAATTTAATTTCTAACGTGTGGACCCCACGTGTCACAGACACGGTCCATATGGACTAAGTCCACGGTGGTTGGGGAAATGGGGCTGAGGCTGAGTTGGCAGGCGCGTGCACACGTGGTGCCACGCAAGCGGTGACTAGGCGGCCACGCCAGCGAGGGAGGTAAGGTGGCGCCTACGTGGCCGTGAGGTGGCACCCACGTGGCGGTGCCACGTCACCTAACAACGGCGGCGGCTCGGCCGTGAGCTCACCGGCGCTACGCGCCACGACGAGCTTCGGCGAGGTGCGCATTAGAGAGAGGGGGGTGAGGGGACCATGAGGCTCACCTTTGTGGCGTAAGGGCGCGAATGGTTCGCCGGCGGCGAGGTCTTTGGTGGCGACGTAGATCGGGTCACGGTGGCATGGGCTATTCGGGCGTGCTCCGGCGAAGTTAGTGCGCGCCGCGGGGTGTCTTCGCGATGCCGCGGTCTTGGTGGTGGAGGCGGCGGCCGAAAGCTTCGGAGGCGGCGCTAGAGGCGTAGCAAAGCACGGTGGCGGCGCTAAAACTCGACGCGCGCGGCAAGGGCGAGGGAGGAGGAGTGCGTGCTGGGGATGGGATGAGGGAGGAAGACGGCTCCCGGTGCTCCCTTTTATAGGCCATGGAGAGGCCGGGAGGTGGAGATCGTGTGCGGCATGGCGGCGGTGGCGGTTGGGCGCGCAGGCGTTCCGGGCGTGGGGAGAGGGGGAAAACGCGGGGGATGGAGGCGGTTGGGGCGCCGGGTTCGTGCGCACGTCGCGCGGGTCTCGCGGGCGAACCAGGGCGGCGGTTTTGACGGAGCTCCCACGCGGTGAAAATGGCGGCGTCGGCGGTTTCTGCGCGAGGAAGAAGGGAGTGAGGAAGAAGAAAGCAGACGGGGCCCACGCGTCGGTGAGAGAAGAGGGGAGGGGAGTGGCTGGCGGGTAGGGCCAGGTGCGGGAGAGAGAGAGAGAGGGCGGGCGGGCCAAATGGGCCAGGTGCGGAAGAGAAAATGGGCCGGTGGGGTTTCGGCCCAACAGGTTTTCCGGATTTTTAAATGATTTAGGATTTTAAAATAACTCGGCTAAATCATTTTGGCTTTGGAAAATAGCAAAATAAATCCAAAAATTATGGAAAAATTCACAGAAATTCCCATACTTATTCTGGACTTAATAAAATTATTTTCAACTTAAAGTTGGCTTTTAATTTTGCAAATAAATTATTTTGGCTTTTAAAATACTTTGGAAAAAGCTTTAAAATTCCAAAAAATTCTAGAAATTAATTCAATTCTTATTTTTCAAATCAAGCCAAATAAAACTTCAAGAACTTCAAATAAATTTTACTTTTGACTTTTAAAACTTCAGAAATTCAAATAAAGCAAAATAACTCTTTCAAATTTCAGAAAATCCAATAGAATAATAACTTTATTTGTTTTATTTTGGAAACAACACTTTGGGATGTTACAAACTACCCCCCTTAAAAGGAATCTCGTCCCCCAGATTCGGAGTGGCTAGAAAGAAGGCTAGGGATACAAGGTTTTCAACTGGAGTTATCGTAGTCTGCATCCTGCTCCTCATCAGACAGAGCCTGAGCTGTGACATTGTACAGACGTCCTTTTCCAAAATTCTGTGGCTTCTTGTTTGCTTGCATGATGTTGACTTCAAAGTTGGTTTGGATTATTGCCTGCTCACGCTTCTTTGGATATTTACTCGCAAAATGTCCAACCTCATGGCAATTGAAGCATGTGATGCCTGCAACATAGGATGGATCCTTCTGTGCCTGGTCACCATCAAATGTGTTGGAGAACTCCAAGTTGACTGAGTTGTCTGCTGTTGGCTGGGATTTGACTTGATATGATGAAATCCCTTTAGCTCTAGGAAAACTTCCAGAGTTGAACTTCTGTGCAGCCATTCTTCTCTTGCGGTTCTCTATCTCTTGGTGCTTGCTTTCCTGAGGAATCGCCTTGTCAACTAGCTGTTGGAAGTCACGATAATCCTAGGAAATCAGCTGTACGGACAAATCATCATTGAGTCCTTCAAGGAATCTTTCTTGCTTGTCTTCATCTTTTGCAATATCTTCCGGTGCATAGCGTGCCAGTTGATTGAACTTGTGGAGGTACTCATTTACTGAGAGGTTGCCTTGGTGAAGTGTGCGGAACTCCTTCTTCTTGAGGGTCATCATGCCGGAAGGAATATGGGCATAGCGGAAAGCTCGTACAAATTCATTCCAGGTGATGGTTCGAGCATCAGCATGGGAGATGCTGAAGTTGTCCCACCATTCGGAAGCTGGACCCATGAGTTGGTGTGAAGCAAACAACACCCTCTCACGGTCGGTGCATTGAGCAATGTCCAACTTCTTACTAATTGCCCGGAGCCAATCATCTGCATCCATGGGCTCTGTGCTGCTCGAAAAAGTTGGTAGACGCATCCTCATAAATTCTGACATGCTAGTCCTTTGAGGTGGTGGAGTTAGAGTTTGGGAAGTCAGAGCTTGTCGGGCGTGATTATTATTGATGGACTGAGAGAGCAGTTCGATCAGGCGGTTCTGATTGGCCATCATTTGCTGCTACTCTAATCCATTGGTTGGAGCACTCCCATTATCATTGGCGTTGGTTCCATTTTCAGAGTGACGAGTGTTCACCATCTGTTGGTTACTCCAAGGATTTAGGAAAGGAGAACAAAGGATAGGGAAGAGACAAATATGAAGAACTAAGGGGATAGAGAATACAACACTCCCAAATGAAAGAACCAACTTAAAAGCTTTTCAGACAAACTTAACACAATGTTCTATCGATCGAGACTATTTTAATTTGGTGAAACGACTCAATACACAGAGTGAGTCCTGACAAACTTAACTATATGGCTCGACTGACAACGCATCTTCTGCTCGTGATCTTTTGATGACGATGCTTCCTTGATAGCTTCATGCCTTGTGGTCTTGGACGTAAGGGTTCGATCATTTATAGAAATTTCCAGGGAAAAGAGGATCCATTTATCGTTATAAAATTTGTGATGGGAGAATTAGGTAAGAAAGAATTACCAGGAAGAAGCTAAAGATAGACAGATGACCAAGATGAAGAGAGATCAATTTATTTTTCTTGTTATTTAAAATAAGCTTTGAAGTTTCGCAACTAATGGCCATTCTAACTAGGTCACGACCCACAGTCGATACGGCTCTGATACCACTTTGTCAGACCTGGGATTAACATCCCAGATCCTCTGTACATAACTGAACTAGTCCCATGATCAGTGGCTAGCTCACACAGTAAACAAATGTGATGGCACAACCATAATCGCAAAAATTTATTAATAATTAACAGAGTTGCTTACAAGGTAGGCTTACAAGCCAACAATAAAGAAACACAGCGGAAGGCGAAGAAGACGTAGTGGAGTCCAGCTGATCTGCCATAGGCAATCGACTGGGTAACGGCCTAGTCGTCGAGATCCACACCGGTAGCAAAGTCCTTCTCCGCTGAAATTTGTTTGCATAAAGCAAGTATGAGCACAAATTTCGTGCTCGCACGTTACACCCGTCAAATAACAGAATGATATACATATATGGATGTAACAAAGGATGGCTTATAGGGTTATTTGTGCAAAAACAACACTTGATATTAAATACAATACTAAGTTTAAAAGCTCAAATTTTACAATATCTAAAATTAATTTTGGATTAATAAAGATAGTGTAGGCACCAACCTAACACCAACATAAACACGGGCACCAACCCGGGGCTTCAACCCATAACTTTTCTCATGGACACCTATCCATGTCAAAATTGTTTTACAAAAATATTTCAAAACCAAAGTCTAACTTTAAGTGGCTTTGCCAGCATTTCCATGACCATGGACACGGCTATTCGAATAGATTGACACTCTGCAGAGGTTGTACAACTTTACCCACAAGACATGAATTCTCTAGTTTGTTTCGCATCCGTCGACACCACTGCTCACTACCTTAGGTAAGCAGTCTAGAGCACGTGTCAAGGCCTTTACAATGCGCTATTCCATCATAGTCCTCCCTCGCTAATATTTCACCCCCTTTGGACTACCCATCCGCAGGGTTCAGGCCCCCTCTTACGCCAGGTGGGACTAACATAGGTCATAACATGACTACCCACCACACCAACGGAAATGACCATGATGGAACTTTGCAAATTAATCGGCCAGATCCTGCCCATACAAAACATGTGGTAGTACATGTGGCTTAACAAGATGCGGTTCGAAGGCCGGTCCTTAACTGACCTGGGCGACAACCAACAAAACCCTGGGCCTCAATCTACCCAGTTGAGCCCGTGCATAAACCTGCACCCACCAGACAACCAATTCGCCCAAGCCCAAACCATCTTTTTATTTTATTTTTCAAAGTCATTTATAAACTCCCATGACACACCAATGCCAAGGGTACAATTTAAACAATAGTTGATTTTTAGTGAAATTCCCCAAATAAAATATGTTTGGTCTACAAGCATGGCTAAGCACAATATTTTCCAAAAATGATCCCAGTTCATACTATCGTATCAACCAGGTTTTGACTAGGGTGAGAACATGTTTGATTCGATTATCAAAATTGGTCATACAAAGGAGTTTAGGCATAACTATGAATTTAAAACAGGAATTTAATTTACTGAATATAAATAAGCATGCAATAATAATTTAAAATAGAATATAAGTAATTTGAAATAATGGGATCGATATGATCAGGAGTATAACTTGCCTTGTTTGATGGGGGTGATGTTGTTTTCCTTAACAGACCACCTGGTACTGAGGTGATGTTGTTTTTCTTAACAGGTCACCTAGTACTCACAAGCACTTTCTCCAGGTAGTCCAAGTGTATAATCACGATGATCATATAGTCAAAATCAATCCTCTTATGAGCTCTTCAAACGGCGTCAAAATCTGACTCTCCAAAGTCGTCGAAATCTAATCGTGAAAATACGGTAAATTCAATTCAAATTCAAATAAATTTAAAAAGACAGCTCAAATTAACTCTAAATTGAAATATTTTTTGTTTAGTTAGCTAGATTATAATTTTATACAAATTTTGCAACTTGAATCATCCAAATCGGAGTTCGGATGCAAAAGATATGGGCTTTAGATGATTCAAATTACTTGAAATGATAGAATTAGGGTTTTTCCGAATTTTGTGAATTATTTTTCTAAAAAGAAAAAGGCTTTATTGCGCAAGGCTGACGTCAGCCCTAAGATTTTCGGGATTAAAGGAATTAATTGAATTTCTAACGTGTGAACCCCACGTGTCATAGACACGTTCCATATGGACTAAGTCCACGGTGGTTGGGGAAATGGGGCTGAGGCTGAGTTGGCGGGCGCGTGCGCACGTGGAGCCATGCAAGCAATGACTAGGCGGCCACGCCAGCGAGGAAGGTAAGGTGGCGCCTATGTGGCCGTGAGGTGGCACCCACGTGGCGGTGCCACGTAACCTAACAACGTCGGCAGCTTGGCCGTGCGCTCGCCGGCGCTACGCGCCGCGGCGAGCTCCGTCGAGGTGCGCATCGGAGAGAGGGGGGTGACAGGACCATGAGGCTCACCTTTGTGGCGTAAGGGCACGAATGGTTCGCCGGCAGCGAGGTCTTTGGCGACGGCGTAGATCGGGTCACGGTGGCATGGGCTATTCGGGCGTGCTCCGGCGAGGTTAGTGCGTGCACGGGGTGTGCCGCGATGAGGCGGTGCCGGCCGTGGAGGCGGAGGCGGCTGGGGAAGCTCGGAGGCGGCGCTAGAGGCGACGGAGCAAAGCACGGTGGCGGCGGCGAAAACTCGAATCGCGGCCGGGTTAGGGTGTGGGAGGAGGAGTGCGTGCTGGGGATGGGATGAGGGAGGAAGAGGGCTCCCGGTGCTCCCTTTTATAGGCCATGGGGAGGCCGGGAGGTGGAGATCGTGTGCGGCATGACGGCGGCGGCGGTTGAGCGCGCAGGCGTTCCGGGCGTGGGCAGAGGCGGAAAACGTGGGGATGGAGGCGGTTGGGGCGCCGGGTTTGTGCGCACGTCGCGCAGGTCTCGCGGGCGAACCGAGGCGACTGTTTTGACGGAGCTCGCAAGCGGTGAAAATGGCGGTGTCGGCAGTTTCTGCGCGAGGAAGAAGGGAGTAAGGAAGAAGAAAGCAGATGTCACAGCCCCAACTAATTAAATTGGATTAATATGTATTTCACTAACCTGCATTATCAAATTCAAATCATTTCATAATATATTGTACTTGGAAAATCTAATTTGAGGTAAACATACACATCAAAATTCAATTTTTAATTCAAATCAGTGATAACAAGTTGTGATCATCATCTGAAATCAATTTATTTAAATACTACACTAATTATTAGGAATTAATATAATTTTTCCCAAATTTTTGGGACTAGTTTGAACCTCATTAAAATTCAAACAACATTTATAGACATACAACATGTTTGAATTTAAATATCACAAACTATATTATGAACAGTAGGGTTTTATAATTTTTATGGGAACTATATACTCCCAGAAACCCCCACAAATTATTTGAGGATTTTATGAAATTTATTTCTATTTATAAAGCTCGGTCAAAGTAGTAAATCTAATTTAATTCTCGGTCAAACTCAACCCTAATCGGCTAGCATCGTTCCTCGACTCGAGTCCGACTCGACGATCGGACTCAACCCAACCGCCTAATCGCACTCTCACATGCGGCCGTTGGATCAAGCCTCGCGGTCGGATCTCGTCACCACGCCGACTGTCCGAATGCCCCCACTCATCTCGTCCGTCAGCTCGTCATCCAACGGTCCCGATTTAATCCCGTGTTGCACCAAGCCGCGCCACCTTGAGTCATCGCCATCGCGGCCCACTCACAAGATCGTCTTCTCCAACGGCAGCGCGCGCAGTGGGAGCGAGCTCCACACGGCCATAATGCGCTGAGCGCCTCTGGCACTCCCTGCGCCACCGCCCAAATGAGCCTATCCTGGAGCTTCTCCTCTGTACGCCGCGCTCGCTCCCACTGTCCTCTGGCCATATTACCCCCTCCTGCTCCTCCTTTAGCCTCACTTATCCTCGGTTGACAGAGGAGAGGGAAGCTTCCTTGAGCTCAATTCTCCGGTAAACTTCTCACCTTCGGCGCTCCCAGCTCCTCCTTTGCTTGCCATCTCCCTTTTTGCTTATGCGAGCTCTTGATTTTCTTTGCAGCGCCGGGACCGGCCTCGTGCTCACTGAAAGCTCCAGGGCGCGCTCCGGTGGACATCACCTTGTGTTCTTCACCTCCGGTGAGTTTTGACCTCTCTTTTGCGCGTCACTTTGTGCCTTAGGACATGATCAAGATTTCCCCTCAACTTGTTGCATCGATGCTTGACAGGATCACTGGAATTTGGACCTTGCCCCTCTTTTCGGCTGATAGCACTATTTATCATCACATTATCATCCTGGTGAGCCATTCCTCGATCCCATGCTTGGTGACCATCTCCTGACCTCGCTCAAGCTTTCTCAACCTTTTGTTTCCATAAATTTTGCCCAGAGCGACCCCTCCTCGTGGAGCTTGCCGCCACCATCGCCATTGGTGTGGGCATCTCACCTCCAAGTTTCTCCGGCCACTCCATCTCTCTGGTGAGCTTCAGTGACCACTCTCATAGCTTAAGCATGCGTTATTCAGCTCTAAAATGAACTAGGTTGGCACATGCACGTTAGCCGTAGGTCACCGCCGCTTGCCGCCGGCTAGCCGCCGGTGCAGGCCATCTCCGTCGGCGCCACCACCCCCTTGAGCTTCGTGAGAGTACCAGGAATCCATTTCTGGTCTCCATGTGCGCCGGCGTGGACCACAGCGCCGGCAGGGCAGGCGAGCCACCGCGCGGCCGTGAAGGAGTGTGGCATGCTCCGACCGCGCCTGTAGCCCAATCATTAGAAGTTAATTGCGGTGATTAGTATTTAATAAACGAATCTTTGTCGGTAAATCATTCATTAGTCTGGGTTTTGCGTTCTGATCTCCATGACATGTGGGCGAATAGTGGTTAAGTGATTGTGTAACTTTTGAGTGTACACTTTACATTAAGGAAAACGTAATACTTTAGTTGCAAAATCGATAGTGCGTTTTCATGTTTGGAGAACGATTTCATGAAATACGCTTCGGCATGTTTCGGTTGGTCTTGGGTCAAGTCCGACCGTCAACCTGACTTGGGGCCCAGCGTCGGTGTGTGAGCGGCTAGCGTAGGCCTCGGTAGGAAAAGTAGTAAATGTTATATGAAATTCGAAATCTAATAACTGGTACACTGAAAATTGGTATTAACTTCTAAAATGCATAACTATTTCTTAATAACTCCAAATCACATGAAACCACTTCTGGAAACTTTCACTTTTAGTAAAATTTATATTAAAATTAGTTTCATACATGTCTCTGTAGCAGAGATATTTATTTGGAGGTTAATCCATTTGAAACCATTATTTTGCAATAGGAAAAGGGCTGATAACTCCAAAAATGCATAAGTAATTATTGGAACCTCCAAAAACAGTGAGACCACTTTTGATAATTTTCATTTTCAGTGAACTTAATTCTAAAAATGGTCTCCATGTTACCTCTGTCACAGAAACTATTTTGGGAGAATATACTCCTTAACTCCATTATTTTTATACTATAAAAGGCTGGTAACTTTGAAAATCAATAACTAAATCATAAAAACTCCAAAAAGGACAAACTCAACTGTTTTTAACTTATAATAATATTGCCTATTTATCTATGTAATCCATGTACTCGCCACTGTTCTACAAAATTTCACTTCGTAATTAAATTACATAATGACGGCTTATTGAAATCTGAAATTCAAACCACTATAACTTTCATATACTAAATCAAAATGAAGTAATTCTTTCACCAGAAATCATTTAAAATCATGATCTAACTACTGTAGAAAAATCATGCATTTTTGAGCATTTTGGTTTTTGAGTTGTTTTCTCGGTATTTATTTGATGTTATAATTATATAGATCCCGAGCATATTGATATCGACACTTACGCTACCGAGAGTGAGCAGCTACTGTACCAGCAAGGCAAGCATCATTTGAACTTTCTTTTGCATCATATTTGATCCCAGTTTTGGTTAAGATAGTGCAATGATAATTGCTTGCATGCTATTTTGATTATGTCAATATTTTTGTGATGTGTAGTTTGGTTATGTCCTATGCTTGAGGTTAACCTTGAATTATGCCAACTCCTATATGCTTAAGATAGGATGTGTGAATTATGGGTTATAGAATTGCTTAGCCATGCAAGTCTAGATACGGTAGTTCGATCGTCGGGAATAACCCAGCGGTTTTGGGATACACACAACTCTTACTTTATGTTTTTACTTCAGATCTTTGTAGCTGTTTTATGAGTTAAACTTTGTCATTTTTAAATGAGATTTGGTCCGGACAAGTGTTGGTTAGTGATGGTGCTTTGTGCACGAGCATTGGGTAAGTGGAAGGACTTGTCGGACAATTGAGGACCGAACTTTGGGTACCTCTTTGTTCAAGCAACACTCGTCTTTGCCACACGCGGTTGGGAGCCGTATGGTTAAGTAGGGGAGGGTTTTATTTTGTTAAGTCCTTGGTGGTGTAAGGGGCATAGCGGCCGTGAAATCCTATGTTCTTTGAGGAGCCGATGTAATCCTTTATAGTGTGTAAGGGAGCACCAATTCTTTTGTTTTGATTGCATCAGTATTTCCAATATAACTTGTGAGCCCCTAGCAAGTGCTATCGGACGCTTGTACTAGGCAAGGAACCATCTCACAAGGGGGACTTAGCTCAATAGGGCTTTCTTGAAAATGATCAGTATCTTGATTTACCCACCGGCATACCATAGGAAGTGTGCTATTTCGAGGCCTCTCGGAGGCTTACGGGCTAATCAAGTCGTGTGGGTAAGTAGTACACCCCCAGGTATTAATCTATTCGAATAGCCGTGTCCACGGTTATGGACGACCGCTTGAAATTTGTGGTCGCTTATTGTTAGACTTTTAATTAAAATTGTGGTTGAACTTGGTATTCGTCATGGGCGGGATGTTCATGTGTTTAGTACATCAAAGTGGGCTGCCACTTTGGTCTTAGTATGATTCAATTGTTTATTATGAAATGCTTTACTACATGTTTTACTTCTACTTCAAATCTGATTTTAAATGGGCACATGAAAAACTAGTATGTTTAGGATGTTAATTGTTGCGTCTCTTTCGCAAAACTAAACCAATATGAGCCATCCTTTGAATGACCCTTATGCATAACTATTTTTATTTGTGTAAGACTTGCGAGTACACTTGTACTCGACGGATGTTCTTGGCCTTTTCAGTGAGGAAGATTATGAGTATGACGATCTCGCTAGTGTTGACTTGGGTGACATTAACGAGTAGTGTGCTATCATTTAACCCCATCGGTTGCCAATGGGTGATGGGCATACCATTACTGGTCTTTGCTTTATTTATTTACTCACGCTACTTGGTACTTTACTTGAATTTGGTCGGTCGGTAGTATGTAATAAGTCGAGACTTTGACTATTATGCAAGATGTCTTTTATCTCTTGTTGTATGCGTTGTATGGATGTAATCAACGTTGGATGAGGGTATGAGTATATTGGTCGTTGATCTTGGGAGCCAATATATGTCATACTCGTTGTTGATAATTCCCATTTAACTCGCTAAGTGTAGTGCTTCAAATCGAGGAGAATCGACAATCATGTAGCGCTTGCAAGGGAGCAATACGCATGATCGTTGAGGCTCTAGTATTCGCTAAGCCTCTCACTTGGATAGAGTTAAATTGAATTCATTTATCGAGACCAGTAATTATGTCCCTAAGACCTTGTCTAATCTCGGTCTTATGGAGATAATTACCGGGTCCCCACGTTAGTATCGAGCCATACCGATGTAGGTTAGAGGTAGCATCATGCGTTAGAGTTAGTAAGCCTTCTAGAGTCAAAATATTTTAAAATTATCAAATTACTTTCAGGAAGTTTAAGTTAAGAATATCTTTTATTCCTTATCCATCTTAGTATCTTTTCTCTCCTGATCCTATTTTGGTTTATGAAACTAACTTACCTTGCCTTCTTGCCTTTAGATGAACCCTCAGTACCTTGTCCGGGAAACTCAAGCTGAAGGAGTGGATGGATACCCGGCGTTGCTACGCGACATGATGTGGAGGGCAAACTTCACATATCAGCCCACTTATTCCATCTACCGCCGTGATCGAGGACCTAGAATGGAGGAATTTATGGCAGTAGTAGATATCGTTGCTAGACAAGTCACGGGGAGCATACCTTACCGCTTCCAGGCGTGTGGTACCTCTGAGGCCATGGCGTTACAAGAAGTGGCCTTAGTGGCCATGAGTCGTCTTCGCTACGACCTGACGGAGTTAGCCCAGCCCCCATATGATCACTTTCCGATGCGCGCACGCGCTAGGGACGTGAGCTCGTTCGCTAGGATCCAGTTTGGGGAGGACCCCCAAGTCAGGCAGTTGGCGAGATTGGTTCACGTAATGGACCAAATGCATCGCTGCATGATGCATGAGTTATGGGAGACGCGTCGTCGTCTCATTGTAGCCCAGGAGCATTTACAGCTTATGCATGACATGAGGCTAATTCGTCCGGATGTGCTGTATGGCGCTAATGAGGTTTCACCGTACATTTCTGCGCCGCCGGACTATCGTCTTCCTGAAGTAGGAGGCCATATCATCGGCGAAGGATCCCCCTAACGCCTCACCAACCCGGGAGACCCAGAAGACACAGGATCCCCTGGATACCACCTGCTCGATGACTTTCCGGTGAACTTTGACCGGAATAATATCTAGGCTGTTAAGGCAGGGAGCTCTATGTTTGAGCGTGTATCCTTAGGATTATGTAATAGGGTAGTAGATGTCGAACCGTTATGTTTTATTTGCAAACACTACTTTTCAGTTGTAATCTTCAGCCTGCGGGCGCTTATGTACGGAGTTGTATCGATTCGGTTTTATGTTGATTAATGTTCGGTGTTCCATTTGATGTTACAATTTTCATGCTCTTTGATATTGATTGTGAATGTATGGCCAAGTAATGGCTTTTATCTTACTTACTAACCATCCTTGCCTGTCTGGGATGACAGGGACCGACTACGCGATGCCGGAGCCTGCGCGCAGCAGGCTCCCCATCCCCATCTAGGGCACCACGTCCTAGCACCTCGAGCGATTTCTACGATCGGGGCAGTCATCCCAGCCGTCGAGCATGGCGAGCCCTCTCGGCCGCCGTCCAGCAGAGGTGGACCGCTGAGGAGGTGCTCCTCCGCCGCCATCCATGGTCGAGTTTATGATGATGATTGGCGCAACCGGATGGACCGACCCGGATGCTTGAGGCGATCGTCGTAACACCGCTCCAGCCTCCGTTCCAGCGGGAGGAGCCCCTCGCCGAAGCGTCCCGGAGGTCTCGGCGAGTTCCATGGACCAACCCTCCGACGCTTGCGGCGGCAGGACCCGATGGAGACGAAGACCGGCCGCATAACATTGAGAAGAAGTCAACATTGTGCGATGTACCGGAGTTGAGAGAGTCTTGTTTGCCAGCTATCGGTTGGCGGTGCGGCGGCGTGGTGGGATAGTTATTCGCCATGCAGCCCGCCGGTCACGTCCGACTTGGGACGGAGTCGTGGGCAGCGTTCGGAGGCCCATATACTAGAGGGAGTCTGCTTATCAAGCGGCAGCAGCCTCCTGCCTTGAGACGAGGCGGAGGAGGATCGGTGAGTACGCATGATTTCAACTACGGCGGTATGCTCGGACGGCGTCTCGACAGACGCTCGTCGCCGGAACAGGTTCTTCCATGGACTGTCAGAGGAGTTGCGGCTTGTTTTAGCTGCACATGATTTCAGGAGTTTCCAGCATCTGGTCAACAAGGCGATCGTGGTGGAGCATGAGAGCATGACGGTGGATGAGTCGAGGAAGAGGAGGAAGGCTTTACAGACGGCAGTGGCGAGTGGCAGCTTTCCCAGGCCGCGCCCAGGACTACCTCAGGCACCTCGTGCCCCAGCTTCAGCACCATCGAGGTCTCCTGTGGTACCTCCACGACCTTCTCCACCGGCAGCTTAGCAGCACAGTGGGGGCCAGAGACCACAGACTGGCGGGGCATACAAGCCCAGCGTTACTTGTTTCCACTGTGGCCGCCAGGGCCACTATGCTTCGTAGTGCCTCGCCAAGCAGCGAGGATGCCGGGCGTACTACGCTCGGCGCCACCACCTCTAGCTCGGCGAGGCCACCGCCACCACCACGAGTAGCACCTACTCCACCCCAAAGATGCACGTGGTCGCGTCAACCACGCCTCGTGAGGAGGTGACCGGCGCACCTGACGTCGTGCTAGGTACATTACTTGTTAATTCATGTCCTGCATCAGTCTTATTTGATTCTGGAGCATCTCATTCATTTATTAAAAACGAGTATGCTGAAATTAACCAATTCAAGATACATACACTACACCCACCTTATCATATTCAGTCCCTGTGGTCGGTTTTCTCGCCGATCAAGTGCGTAGGGGCGTAAAATTGAAATACAAAATGTTAACTTTTCAAAGAAACTTAATAGTGATAAGTTCGGTGGGCATCGATGTTATCTTAGGGATGGATTGGTTATCTAAGAATCAAGGAAGATTGATTGTGCCCAACGGTCTATTTCGGTGACTAGCGAGGGCGGCATCCAGTCGTCTTTGCACCTTTAGTGGGTAGTTCTCACCTTTATGCTTTAGAGCGAGTACCTCCCTCAAGTTAGAGGAGGTACCAATAGTGAGTGAGTATCTGATGTGTTCCTGAAGAACTTCGGGCATGCCCCGACCGAGAGGTAGAGTTTGTCATTGAGCTTGCACCGCACGCGCCCCATCTCAAAAGGCCGTATCGGATGCGCCCAATGAGCTAGCGAGTGAAAGAACAACAAGGAGTTGCAAGACAAGGGTTTTATCAGGCCTAGCTCCTCGCCTAGGGATGTCCGCTCTCTTTGTCAAGAAGAAAGACAAGAGTCTACGGATGTGTGTTGACTACCGTCCGTTGAATGAGGTCACCATCAAGAACAAGTATCCGCTTCCGCGGATCGATGACCTATTTGACCAGCTTAGTGGAGCTCAGGTGTTCTCCAAAATTAACTTGAGGTTAGGCTACCATCAGATTAAAGTTAGAACCGAGGACATTCCGAAGACCGCCTTCTCTACTCGTTACGGTTTGTACGAGTACACAGTCATGTCCTTTGGTTTGACCAATGCCCCAACCTATTTCATGAACCTCATGAATTCGGTATTCATGGAGTATTTGGATCAGTTTGTAGTGGTTTTCATTGATGATATCCTTATTTACTCTAAATCTGATCTTGAGCACGAGCAACATTTGAGACTTGTGTTAGAAAAGCTTACACCATCACCGTGTCGCCAAATTCAACAAATGTGAGTTTTGGCTTCGAGAGGTTAGTTTCTTGGGTCATATCCTATCTAAAGGCGGTGTCGCTGTTGATCCTAGTAAGGTACGAGATGTCCTTGAATGGAAGCAACCTAAGAGCGTCACTGACATTCGTAGTTTTCTTGGACTTGCGGGATACTACCGTAGGTTCATCAAGAATTTCTCAAAAATCGCGAAGCCTATGACCCAACTTCTAAAGAAAGAAAAGAAATTTGAGTGGACAGCAGAATGCGAGCAAAGCTTCCAAAACTTGAAAGGATGCCTGACAGAAGCTCCCGTGCTTGTTCTGCCAGACATTCATAAGAGCTTTGATATCTACTGTGATGCATCTCGCCATGGGCTCGGTTGTGTGCTTATGCAAGACGGCCGAGTGGTGGCCTACGCATCGAGGCAATTGAGGCCCCATGAGGCCAATTATCCCACACACGACCTAGAGCTCGCGGCTGTAGTTCATGCCTTGAAGATTTGGCGACATTACCTCATCGGTAATCGTTGCGAGATCTACAACGACCATAAGAGCCTTAAATATATTTTCACCCAAGCCGACCTGAACTTGAGACGGAGAAGATGGCTTGAGTTGATTAAAGATTACGATATGGGACTCCATTACCATCCAGGGAAGGCTAATGTCGTGGCCGACGCCTTGAGCAGAAAATCTCAATGCAACTGTTTGTCGGTAACTCCTTTTTCTGCAGGCTTATGTGCTGCATTGCAAGGCCTACACCTGGAGATAGTTGAAGAAGGTTCACTTGCAGCCCTCAGTGTGACTTGCACACTTGAGGACCAGATTAGGGAAGCCCAGAAAACTGATGCGGAAGTGGCTCAAATTTTAGAACTAATGAAACAAGGCAAGGCTAAGTGTTTTAAGCAAGATGCACAAGGTACTCTATGGTTTGGAAACCGTATGGTGGTACCATTTGATCGCCACTTGAGAGAATTGATTCTCAAGGAGGCTCATAACTCAAAATTCTCTATCCACCCCGGAGAATGCGAAAATGTATCAAGATTTGAAAAAGAAAGCGTGGTGGAGCGAATGAAGCGACACGTTGCACGATGTGGCCGAGTGTGATCTATGTCAAAGAGTTAAGGTGAGCATTTGAAGCCAGTGGTACTCTAGATCCCCGCCCATTCCCAGTGGAAATGGGAAGAAGTTGGCATGGATTTTATCACCGCCTTCCTAGAACTAAAGTGGATTTGATTCTATATGGGTAATTGTAGACCGTTTGATGAAAGTTGCTCACTTCATTCCTGTCAAGACCATCTACCGTGGGGACAAGTTAGCGGAGCTTTACATTGCAAGAATTGTTTGTCTCCACGGTGTTCCAAAGGTGATAGTTTCTGATAGAGGCCCTCAATTCACATCCTATTTCTGGGAATGCTTACATAAAGCGATGGGGACCAGTCTATCTTTTAGCTCCGCTTATCACCCGCAAACGGATGGACAAACTGAGAGGGTAAACCAAGTTTTGGAAGACCTTCTCCGGGCTTGCGTACTGTCCTACAACGATAGTTGGGAAAAATGTTTACCGTTTGCGGAGTTCTCCTACAACAATAGTTTCCAATCAAGCATTCAAATGTCACCCTTCGAAGCATTGTATGGGAGAGCTTGTAGAACACCTTTGAACTGGTCCGAAGCTGGGGAGAGGCCATTCTATGGCCCGACCTTGGTGGAAGATCTTTGAAGAACAAGTTCGTGTCATTCGTGAACGACTTAGGACGGCTCAATCACGTCAGAAGTCTTATGCCGACCGTCGTCGTCGCGAGTTGAGTTTCGAAGTGGATGATCATGTTTATCTTAAAGTCTCTCCTATGAAAGGAGTTCGTCGTTTCCAAATCAAAGGTAAATTAGCACCTCGCTATATTGGACCTTTCCGTATTCTAGCTAAGTTGGGATCGGTGGCATACCAGTTGGAGTTGCCACCATCACTCTCAGACGTGCATAACGTCTTCCATGTCTCCCAACTCAAGAAATGCCTTCGAGTCCCAGCGGAAGCAACCGAGTTGGATAAACTCGACTTGCAACCCGATCTATCTTATCGAGAGAGCCGATTCGTATCCTTGAGGAAACCGAGCGTAAGACTAGGAATCGTAACATCAAGTTCGTCAAGGTTCAATGGAGCAACCACACGGAGAATGAAGCAACTTGGGAACGTGAAGACCGGATGCGAGCAGCATATCCAGAACTCTTCTCTGCATGAAGTGCCTTCGTATCAAGAAAGGAAAGGTAAAACATATTAATGTAAATTATAACCTGTCAACACTATCTTTGAAGGAAATCAAGACAACATAAATTATAACTTCTAATGAAAACTTTCTAATTCTTTTCCACCCAGATCTCGGGTCGAGATCTTTTGTAAGGGGGGGAGGTTTGTCACAGCCCCAACTAATTAAATTGGATTAATATGTATTTCACTAACCTGCATTATCAAATTCAAATCATTTCATAATATATTGTACTAGGAAAATCTAATTTGAGGTAAACATACACATCAAAATTCAATTTTTAATTCAAATCAGTGATAACAAGTTGTGATCATCATCTGAAATCAATTTATTTAAATACTACACTAATTATTAGGAATTAATATAATTTTTCCAAATTTTTGGGACTAGTTTGAACCTCATTAAAATTCAAACAACATTTATAGACATACAACATGTTTGAATTTAAATATCACAAACTATATTATGAACAGTAGGGTTTTATAATTTTTATGGGAACTATATACTCCCAGGAACCCCCACAAATTATTTGAGGATTTTATGAAATTTATTTCTATTTATAAAGCTCTGGTCAAAGTAGTAAATCTAATTTAATTCTCAGTCAAACTCAACCCTAATCGGCTAGCACTGTTCCTCGGACTCGAGTCCGACTCGGCGACTGGACTCAACCCAACCGCCTAACTGCACCCTCACATGCGACCGTTGGATCAAGCCTCCGCGGTCGGATCTAAATCACCCGTCGACCTGTCCGAATGCCCCCACTCATCTCGTCCGTCCGTTCGTCATCCAACGGTCCCGATTTAATCCCCGTGTTGCACCGAGCCGCGCCACCTTGAGTCACTGCCATCGCGGGCCCACATCGAGATTGTCTTCTCCAACGGGCGGCAGCATGCGGGAGCGAGCTCACGCGGCCGTGTCGCTGGCGCCTCGCACTCCTGCGCCACCGCCCAAATGAGCCTATCTGGAGCTTCTCCTCATGCGCGCGCGCGCTCCCACCGTCCTCTGCCATATTACCCCTCTGCTCCTCCTTTAGCCTCACTTCTCCTCGGTTGTGAGGAGGAAGCTCCTTGAGCTCAATTCTCCAGAAACTTCTCACCTTGGCGCTCCAGCTCCTCCTTTGCTTGCCATCTCCTTTTTGCTTATCACGAGCTCTTGATTTTCTTTGCAGCGCCGGGACCGGCCTCGTGCTCACTGAAAGCTCCAGGGCGCGCTCCGGTGGACATCACCTTGTGTTCTTCACCTCCGGTGAGTTTTGACCTCTCTTTTGCGCGTCACTTTGTGCCTTAGGACATGATCAAGATTTCCCCTCAACTTGTTACACCGATGCTTGACAGGATCACTGGAATTTGGACCTTGCCCCTCTTTTCAGCTGACAACACTATTCATCATCACATTATCATCCTGGTGAGCCATTCCTCGATCCCATGCTTGGTGACCATCTCCTGACCTCGCTCAAGCTTTCTCAACCTTTTGTTTCCATAAATTTTGCCCAAAGCGACCCCTCCTCGTGGAGCTTGCCGCCACCATCGCCATTGGTGTGGGCATCTCACCTCCAAGTTTCTCCGGCCACTCCATCTCTCTGGTGAGCTTCAGTGACCACTCTCATAGCTTAAGCATGCGTTATTCACTCTAAAATGAACTAGGTTGGCACATGCCGCGTTAGCCGTGAGGTCACCGCCGCTGCTGCCGGCTGGCCGCGGCGAGCCATCTCGTCGGCGCCACCACCCCCTTGAGCTTCGTGAGAGTACCAGGAATCCATTTCTGGTCTCCATGTGCGCCGGCGTGGACCACAGCGCCGGCAGGGCAGGCGAGCCACCGCGCGGCCGTGAAGGAGTGTGGCATGCTCCAACCGCGCCTGTAGCCCAATCATTAGAAGTTAATTGCGGTGATTAGTATTTAATAAACGAATCTTTGTCGGTAAATCATTCATTAGCTGCTAGGGTTTTGCGTTACAGTCTCCATGACATGTGGGGCCGAACAGCCGGTTAAGTGATTGTGTAACTTTTGAGTGTACGCTTTCTGTTAAGGAAAACGTAATACTTTAGTTGCAAAATCGATAGTACGTTTTCATGTTTGGAGAACGCGTTTCATGAAATACGTTTTCGGCATGTTTCGGTTGGTCTTGGGTCAAGTCTGACGGGTCAACCCTGACTTCGGGGCCCGCGCGTCAGTGTGAGCGGCTAGCGTAGGCCTCGGTAGGAAAAGTAGTAAATGTTATATGAAATTCGAAATCTAATAACTGGTACACTGAAAATTGGTATTAACTTCTAAAATGCATAACTATTTCTTAATAACTCCAAATCACATGAAACCACTTCTGGAAACTTTCACTTTTAGTAAAATTTATATTAAAATTAGTTTCATACATGTCTCTGTAGCAGAGAGATTTATTTGGAGGTTAATCCATTTGAAACCATTATTTTGCAATAGGAAAAGGGCTGATAACTCCAAAAATGCATAAGTAATTATTGGAACCTCCAAAAACAGTGAGACCACTTTTGATAATTTTCATTTTCAGTGAACTTAATTCTAAAAATGGTCTCCATGTTACCTCTGTCACAGAAACTATTTTGGGAGAATATACTCCTTAACTCCATTATTTTTATACTATAAAAGGCTGGTAACTTTGAAAATCAATAACTAAATCATAAAAACTCCAAAAAGGACAAACTCAACTGTTTTTAACTTATAATAATATTGCCTATTTATCTATGTAATCCATGTACTCGCCACTGTTCTACAAAATTTCACTTCGTAATTAAATTACATAATGACGGCTTATTGAAATCTGAAATTCAAACCATTATAACTTTCATATACTAAATCAAAATGAAGTAATTCTTTCACCAGAAATCATTTAAAATCATGATCTAACTACTGTAGAAAAATCATGCATTTTTGAGCATTTTGGTTTTTGAGTTGTTTTCTCGGTATTTATTTGATGTTATAATTATATAGATCCCGAGCATATTGATATAGACACTTACGCTACCGAGAGTGAGCAGCTACTGTACCAGCAAGGCAAGCATCATTTGAACTTTCTTTTGCATCATATTTGATCCCGCTTTGGTTAAGATAGTGCAATGATAATTGCTTGCATGCTATTTTGATTATGTCAATATTTTTGTGATGTGTAGTTTGGTTATGTCCTATGCTTGAGGTTAACCTTGAATTATGCCAACTCCTATATGCTTAAGATAGGATGTGTGAATTATGGGTTATAGAATTGCTTAGCCATGCAAGTCTAGATACTGGTAGTTCGATCGTCAGAATAACCCGGCGGTTTTGGGATACACACAACTCTTACTTTATGTTTTACTTCAGATCTTTGTAGCTGTTTTATGAGTTAAACTTTGTCATTTTTAAATGAGATTTGGTCTGGACAAGTGTTGGTTAGTGATGGTGCTTTGTGCACGAGCATTGGGTAAGTGGAAGGACTTGTCTGGACAATTGAGGACCGAACTTTGGGTACCTCTTTGTTGAAGCAACACTCGTCTTGCCACACGGGTTGGGAGCCGTATGGTTAAGTAGGGGGAGGGTTTTATTGTGTTAAGTCCTTGGTGGTGTAAGGGGCATAGCGACCGTGAAATCCTATGTTCTTTGAGGAGCCGATGTAATCCTTTATAGTGTGCAAGGGAGCACCAATTCTTTTGTTTTGATTGCATCGGTATTTCCAATATAACTTGTGAGCCCCCTAGCAAGTGCTATCGGACGCTTGTACTAGGCAAGGAACCATCTCACAAGGGGGACTTAGCTCAATAGGGCTTTCTTGCTGAAAATGATTGTATCTTGATTTACCCAGCCGGCATACCATAGGAAGTGTGCTATTTCAGAGGCCTCTGGAGGCTTACGGGCTAATCAAGTCGTGTGGGTAAAGTAGTACACCCCTGCAGGGTATTAATCTATTCGAATAGCCGTGTCCACGGTTATGGACGACCGCTTGAAATTTGTGGCTGCTTATTGTTAGACTTTTAATTAAAATTGTGGTTGAACTTGGTATTCGTCATGGACGGGATGTTCATGTGTTTAGTACATCAAAGTGGGCTGCCACTTTGGTCTTAGTATGATTCAATTGTTTATTACTGAAATGCTTTACTACATGTTTTACTTCTACTTCAAATCTGATTTTAAATGGGCACATGAAAAACTAGTATGTTTAGGATGTTAATTGTTGCGTCTCTTTCGCAAAACTAAACCAATATGAGCCATCCTTTGAATGACCCTTATGCATAACTATTTTTATTTGTGTAAGACTTGCGAGTACACTTGTACTCAGCCAGATGTTTGCTGGCCTTTTCAGGTGAGGAAGATTATGAGTATGACGATCTCGCTAGTGTTGACTTGGGTGACATTAACGAGTAGTGTGCTATCATTTAACCCCCAGTCGGTTGCCAATGGGTGATGGGCATACCACTACTGGTCTTTTGCTTTATTTATTTACTTCACGCTACTTGGTACTTTACTTGAATTTGGCGATCGGTGGTTTGTAATAAGTGTAGACTTTGACTATTATGCGGTATGTCTTTTATCTCTTGTTGTATGCGTTGTATGGATGTAATCAACGTTGGATGAGGGTATGAGTATATTGGTCGTTGATCTTGGGAGCCAATATATGTCATACTCGTTGTTGATAATTCCCATTTAACTCACTAAGTGTAGTGCTTGAATCGAGGAGAATCGACAATCATGTAGCGCTCGCAAGGGAGCGTGCGCATGATCGTTGAGGCTCTAGTATTCTGGCTAAGCCTCTCACTTGGATAGAGTTAAATTGGAATTCATTTATCGAGACCCGTAATTATGTTCCTAAGACCTTGTCTAATCTCGGTCTTATGGAGATAATTACCGGGGTCCCCACAGCAGACGGGGCCCACGCATCGGTGAGAGAGAGGGGAGGGGAGTGGCTGGCGGGTGGGGTCGGGTGCGGGAGAGAGAGAGAGGGTGGGCGGGCCAAATGGGCCAGGCGCGGAAGAGAAAATGGGCGAAGGGTTTCTATTAACAGTTTTCGGATTTTTAAATGATTTAGCATTTTAAAATAACTCAGCTAAATCATTTTGGCTTTATAAAATAGCAAAATAAATCCAAAAATTATGGAAAAATTCACAGAAATTCCCATACTTATTCTGGACTTAATAAAATTATTTCCAACTTAAAGTTGGCTTTTAATTTTGCAAATAAATTATTTTGGCTTTTAAAATACTTTGGAAAAAGCTTTAAAATTCCAGAAAATTCTAGAAATTAATTAAATTCTTATTTTTTCAAATCAAGCCAAATAAAACTTCAAGAACTTCAAATAAATTTTACTTTTGACTTTTAAAACTTCAGAAAATCAAATAAAGCAAAATAACTCTTTCAAATTTCAGAAAATCCAATAGAATAATAACTCTATTTATTTTATTTTGGTAACAACACTTTGGGATGTTACATTGGCCCACTTCGGATGTGTGGAATCTTGATTGTCGATATGAGTGCTATGGTTCCTATCTTGTATGGCTCGGAGTAGCCGGGAAGGTTGTGGTAGGAGTCCTCAAGCGTCACAGAACCTTGATTCCAATGCCTTCTGTTTTGCCCTCCACGTCTTGGCATAACTGACTATGTATCGGAATCTTGTCTCAATCGCCCGAATGATGGATCATGGCTTAAAATCTAGATTATCCACAATCTCACCATACATGAGGTTCGCGATGAAGCCTGATGACATGTTCCTGTGGAACTGCACTTATTCAACCATGATATATATGTGAGGACTACTATAGAGCATTTCTAGAAGGTGTCCCACTTAGGTTGGAATACATGTACTACCAAAGACATCCTTCTATGTCGCACTTTACGTTGTAGCATTTTGGGTTAGACTTGACAACTTTGGGACCTTCGGCCATTGTGTGCGCCGCATTGTGGCTGGAATCCCCGACTTCTTCTTCGGCATAACCCCCCTTCTTGTTCGACCATCGATGCAGAAGTGGGCTTGGCATATGCCTGGGCTAGAAGGACCAAATCCCACTATTTCGTCCTCGCCCTGCGTGCATATGTTGCCATGATCTTGTTCTCTTGAGCTACACTAACTCCCAATATGTGCCCTATGTTGGTCGAGGGACAAGGTAACTCAATCTCAGATCATACATAGTATGGTCCAAATCGAATGAGTGAAACAACCACCGCATCACAGCGCCCCATATACGCTGCTTTGGTCTTGTTAGGGGCACAGTCGCTGATTGAAAATAACCCAAATTAATCCCCTCAGGACCCTTAAGAATAGTCCTTTGACCGTAGTAAATTTTGAAGTTAGTGGCATCGACATATTTGACATATTGCACTGTAAACACGATTTCCACGATTAAACACATATCTAAAACTAAACTACTCACCGAAAGGATTATGTACAACATACTACACTACGCAACTGTACATCTAAAACTATATAATCCATTCTGTTAAAAAAAACTACCTAATAGGTGGGTGAACTGTCGGGACCTCGGGTATGCAACCCCAGGACCCTCTGTGCATTCTGAACTAGTCCCAGATCAGTAGCTAGCTCGCATAGTTACAACATCGGTGTAATCACAACCATACAACAAAATAACGATGAAGCGGACAAATTAATATTAAAGGTAGCAAAAGGGACCTTATGGTCAAGTCTTACAGAGTGCGCCACACATGGCTTAGCAACAAAATACAACCTGCAGCGGAAACATAACATCTCATGGTGGCCACACGACATGCCCACAGGCAATCGAGTGGAGGACATGACCTAGTTCGCAGAGTCTTCCAGATACTCCTCTTCATAATACTCCAGGTTCACTGGTTCTTACGTGGGATTAAACACACGAGGCGCAAGCCGTGAGTACTTTGAATGTACTCGGCAAGTCATAGAAATGTATGCAATTATTATTCATGCGAGGCTAGATAAGGATAGCTTTATGGCTATTTTGCAGAAAGCAACATTGACAGAAAATACAATAAGTAGATTAAAAGCACAATTTAAAAGATTAATACATAAGCAATTCAGTTCTTTGAAACACCTAGAGATCAATCCAACCGTTCCATCCAAACCATCAATTCCACCATTTTGATTAAAACCCTACCCCTTGCGTGAAATCTCTGGGTATGTCCATAACCGGGGACAAGGCTATTCGAATAGTTTTATACACTCTGCGAGGTTGTACAGCTTTACCCACAAGAGATAATTAACTTATAATATCCGTCTGACACACTGCTGAAAGTGTGCGACTAAGCCATTATCACAAGGCCGTTACAAAGCTTTGAACTGGCTCGGAGCTTCCCGCTAAGGTTTCGCTTCTAACGGGCTTCACACCCGCTAGATTCGTGCCCCTTCTTGCGCCAGCGAATCAGCACGCTCCACCGCAACAGAACCTAGCCAGCTCATTGCTAATTATTAGGCCAGGTCTACCCTATCCTGGACATGTGGTTGCACGATATGACCGAGATCAATGGTTCAAGGTCAAGTCCTTAGTTGGCTGCTCAGGCAAGGCTAATCCATGTCCCGATGTGCGTTACGGCACCACACTTACCACCATCCACTCGCTTGAGCATAAAACATTTTTGAGGTTTAACCGGCGAAGACCACCTAGCCTTGGCATCACATCTTTTAACATTAGTGGCGCGCCACATTCCATAATTCACTTAGTCAAGTTTATTCATATGAGCATGTTATCATGAGTCCCAACGTACAATTATAGCATGGCTAAGCATAATACGATACCTATGTTAGTAATTTATCGATGTCCAACTAAAATAAACCCTTCTATGGTGTCCAAGGGTTCATGTCATTCATGGATACATGTCGTTGCAATTTATCAAGGAGGTATACATCAATTAGGCATTTATCTACTCCCGAAACAATTTAATATAAAATTAGCAATGCATGTTTATATCAAACAATATAGTTTTGTACAATGGGTTCAATATGATCAAAGGTCTATGACTTGCCTTCGTTGAAGAGTTGAGGAGCTTCGGTCGTCGGATCCGAGAAATCTTCCGAAAAGCCGGTTTCTACATGCGTGAAAAGAGCAAAATAAATAAAATAACTCCAAATAAATTCCAAATAAAAACCAAATAAGCACTAACAGCAAGAGGGGGATTTTAGATGAATTTAGAAATTTGAATCACTCGAATCGAAGTTCGAACGAAGAAGTTATGGCCTTCCGAAGTTTGGAAAACACATGAAATGAATGATTTGGGGATTTTCTGATTTTCTGGAATTATTTTTCTAAAGGAAATTCGAATTAATGCGCCAACTGACGTCAGCGAGGGGTTTTTTGATTTTCGATCGAATTATTTTTCAACGAAAAAATCGAAGAAAACCACGTGGCGCTGACTGGGCTACCACGCGGGCAAAAGGGGGTGACGGGGCGCCTCGGTGGCGCTGACGGAGCGCCACGTGGGCTGCCACGTCGGACCCGAGCGGCGGCGCTCGGGGCCGATGGCGCGCCGAAGGCGGGCGGCGACCAGCAGCGAAACGCGGTTGCAAAGAGGATCTCGCGGTGACCTCGCTGCTCACCTGCTTGACGACGCGACGCGAGGAGGCGGCCGGCGGTGGAGAAAGCGGCGGCGGAGGAGAGGGCTTGGCGGCGGCGGTGCCGAGGCGTCGGGGGCGAGGCGCGCCGGAGAGGCGGCGCTTGGCGTGCCGAGACCGGGTCCACGACGTCGGAGGAGCTCTGGTGGTGGCGCAATCGGCGATGGCGAGCTTCACGGTCGGTGGCGAAGAAACGCGAAAAGGGGGCGAAGGAGGGCGAGAGATAGGGGAAACGAGAGAGGAGGGGGAGGCGGTCTCGGTGCTTGCTTAAATAGGCCTCAGGGGGGGCCCAGAGGAGGAGAGCGGCGGAGGTCTACGACTGTGGGGGTCCGGCGAGGTTGTGTGCAGCGCGAGGAGGGGACAGATCACGGGTGCACACGCGGGAGAGGGCAATGAGTGCGGCGGAGCACGCCGCACTCGATACGCGCCAAAAAAAGGGACGGGGAGGGACGGAGGCGCCAAATGCGCGCATGCGCGCACGGCTGCGCGAGGAGAAGAAGTCCGGAGGAGGAAGGCAGCGGCCGTCCGATTCGTCGAGCGGCCCGCGAAGAAGAAGGCGTGGCGGGGCGAGGCCGTCCGATTCGTCGGACGGTGCGGGAGGAAGCGGTAGCGCGGAAGTGGGCCGGGGAAGGAAAAGGAAACGGACCGAAAGAAGGGTTTCGGCCCAAAGGCTGAAAAGGATTTTTAAAAGATTTCCGATTAAAGAAATCCCGAAAAAGCAAAAAGATTTTTAGAAAATAGTTAATAGAGTGTAAAAATTCGAGAAAAATTCACGAAGTCCTTGAATTATTTAGAACTTAATAAAAATACTTTTAGCTATACTTTAGTTTTTAATTTTGCATAACAAAATAGATTTTGGCTTCAAACAAAAGGAAAAGCCAAATTAAAATCCGAAAAATGCAACAAGCGCTTAAAATCCAAATAAAATCCAGAAACTCCAATAAACTAACTTTTAATTTAATTGAAGTTGGATTAATTCTATTTAAATGGTTTTTATTTCTAAATTTCTAATTTAAGCTTTGCAACAAACCAAATGGTTACTTTTAAAACTTTTGAAAATTCAAAAACTACGCAAATTAGGGATGTTACATGAGCAGACGAGCGATGCCATGACTTCTTTCCTCCCCCCTCCCCTCCTCTCTCCTTTCCTCCCTCTTTCTCTTTTTATGAATAAAAGTAAGTTTTCCCCAATTTTAGGGTTTCAATGGTCTTTTCTGGGAGATTGTTTCACTATTTGAAATGGCGGTTTTCCAATTTTAAAATTAAAAATTAAGGATCCTTGGCGCCATTTGAATTGTGATAGGGACCTATCATTGCCAATTCAACTAGCGATAGGGAGCTCTTTGTCTTTGTTGAGCACCACATCGCCAATTGAATTGTGACAAGAGCCTAGTTTTGTAAAAACAAATTGACTATTTATTTTTGTAATTATATTTTCAATTAATATTATTTTAAAAAAATTAAAAGTGGAGAGTTTGCGAATGTGGTGTCGGTGGTGCCCACGAGCTCAACGGCTGAGGCGGAGGTGGTGATCATGGTGTTAGCTAGCTAGATCTGGGGGCTCACGAGAGCACACAGGTCACTACGCCATGACCCGGTATTAGTGAAGAGGATGGTGGGATGGGCTAGATCATCCAAAAATTTGACCAGTACTAT
Organism: Ampelocalamus luodianensis; assembly: GCA_036346255.1. Classification (NCBI taxonomy): domain Eukaryota; kingdom Viridiplantae; phylum Streptophyta; class Magnoliopsida; order Poales; family Poaceae; genus Ampelocalamus; species Ampelocalamus luodianensis. The sequence goes on from CM070617.1 coordinate 66,369,194, forward strand.
TTTAGCCATATGGCAAGTAGGAGTGGCATGTTTGAAAAGTTAACAAAAAACAGAGTGCTATAAGAGCAATTTTCTCTTAAAATAAATAGGGATTTTTGCAAAAAAAAAAAAACCACTCACAAGTAGCTAGAGGAGTTTGCAAAAATCCACTTGCATATCAAATTATATCACTCACGTCCGCAAGTTTTATGTGGTTTCAAATCTCCTCCCCAAGCTAGTTTTCCCGTTGACCATGTGATGTGGCGCTTGCGCGGCACTCCGGTGTGGACCGCTTATAACAAGCCAATGGGTCATCTACCTCACCAGGCGGAAAAAGTGCTCGGTTTAAGGTGATGGTGGTCACCACACAGAAGATTCCGGCATAAAGGGGAATACTTGGTTGTGACGGTGTGTGGTCTAGTAAGTTGCATTCCTCCCAATTTTTGGTAGGTTTTGATCCATTTCGACCTACCTAGAGTTTATTTGGATACATTGTAATTCAACTCAATCCATTCGGATTGATTTGAAATTTAAACTAAAATTCCTTTCAATCTGAAAGGATTGATTCTAATCGCTCTCTATTTAAACAAGCCATTAGTGAGGAACTTTATGATCTTAGATGCTAGATTTGGAGGGCACCGGCGATTGGCGGGTGGCGACTACATCCATCCATTCAGATTCAATTTATAATAAGGTACATGTCAAAAACAACTATTTAATCGTACTATTATTTCTACAATATAAAATATCCAAAATTTATTTTATAGATGGCTCACCGCTTATTCATGTGCGCGTTGAAATAGGATTGGATAACGCTAATTATTCATTCCTCCTCTCATGGCTCAACCCGTTCAACCCTGGGATTCAATTGATTTCTTTATTCCAAGCATATATCATGTAACATCATCACTTATTCGCGGGCCGTACCATAGGTCAGAGTTGACAAGAAGGCATATCACGGAATCGAGATTTTGGAGTTTTGGTAAGGCCAGAGGGCCATGGTGTCAGCTAGCCAAACTTAAGGGCTTAGCAGAGCTCACCGGACACAAGAAGACCATGACCCATTATTTCCCGGAGAGGACGATGGGAGGGGCAAAATCGTCCAAAAAGTTGTCTAGCGTTATTTTAGCCAAATGGCAAGGAGTGGCATGTTTGCATAGTGAAAGAAAAAGTAATATGACTGTAAGTTTCCTTTAATACAAATATCATATGACACATCCTTTGGAGGGCACTGGTGAGTGGCGACTACTTCCATACATTCAAATTCAATTTATAACAGGTACTTGCCAAAACAAGTTGTTTAATCCTACTATTATTTGTGCAATATACAATGATCAAAATTTATTTATGCATTGGTGATTGGATGGCTCACCGCATATTCATGTTTGCTTGAAATATGATTGGATAACACTAATTACTCATGCCTCCTCTGATGCCTGAACCAGTTAAACCCTGGGATTCAATTGATTTCTTTATTCCAAGTATATATCACCTCGCATCATCACTTATTGGCGGCCGTACCATAGACAAGAGTTGACCAGAATAAAACTCTTTCGATGGAAATAATTGGCTAGCGTGTTATCTTAGGGCTTATAATCAACGTGCATAGAGTTGGTGGCCATGGTGTCAGCTAGCCAGATTTGAGGGCTCAGCAGAGTTGACCGGACACTACACCATGATCTAATATTTCCCAGAGAGGATGATGGGAAGGGCAAAATCGTCCAAAAAGTTGTCTAGTGTGATTTGAGCCAAATGACAAGTGGGAATGCATGTTTGCAAAGTAAAAAAAAAAAAAAGGTAATATGACAGCAATTTTCCCTTAAAACAAATATCATATGACATCCTTTGGAGGGTACTGGTGAGTGGCGACTACTTCCATAAATTCAAATTCAATTTATAACAGGGTACATGCCAAAACAAGTTGTTTAATCCTACCATTATTTGTGCAATGTATAATGACCAAATTTATTTATGCGTTGATGGTTGGATGGCTAAAATCTTATTCATGTTTGCGTTGAAATATGATTAGATAACGCTAATTATTCATGCCTCCTCTGATGCCTAAACTAGTTAAACCCTGGGATTCAATTGATTTCTTTATTAATTCAAAGTATATACTGTATATATCGCCTCACATCGTCACTTATTCGCGGCCGTACCATAGGCAAGTGTTGACCAGAATAAAACTCTTTAGATGGAAACAATTGGCCAGCGTGTCATCTTAGGGCTTATAATAAATGTGCATATCACGGAATCAAGATTTCGTAAGGCCAGAGGTGGTGGCCATGGTGTCAGCTAGCCAGATTTGAGGGCTCAGCAGTGCTCACCGGACACTACACCATGCATGACCCAGTATTTCCCAGAGGATGATGGGAGGGGCAAAATCGTCCAAAAAGTTGTCTAGTGTCATTTGAGCCAAATGGCAAGCGGGTGTGGCATGCTTGCAAAGCGAAAAAAAAAAAGATATATGAGAGCAATTTCCTCTATAAACAAATATCATATGACACATCCTTTGGAGGGTACAGGCGAGTGGTGACTACTTCCATACATTCCAATTCAATTTATAACAGGGTACTTGCCAAAACAAGTTGTTTAATCCTACTATTATTTGTGCACTATATACTAACCAAATTTATTTATGCATTGATGATTGGATAGTTCACCGCTTATTCATGTTTGCAATGAAATATGATTGGATTCCGCTAAGCCCCAATTATTCATACCTCCTCTGACGCCTGAACATTTGTATCCTCTGCCTTATGGCAGTAAAGGCATAGGACTACACAGTGCAGAATAGTGTGCATGCTAGATTAATTTATTCCAAGTATATATCGCCTCACATCATCGCTTATTCGCCGGCCATACCACATCCTCTGAGTACCTTAATTATTTTTTCTAGATTGTCAGAGTTGGCCAAAAGTAAACTTTTTGGATGGAAACAATGGGCTAGGATATCATCTTAAGGCTTATAATAAACATTCATATCCACCGAGTACAATCAACTAATCTAGAAAAAAGTTTTATTCTCATAAGATAAGATAGGAGGGGGAAGCTTCCGCGAAGCTTGAGCTCTCGTTTCCTCTCGATTTTTTTTATTAATTAATCATTTTTTATTTTTATTTTAAAGTTAGCCTTTATTTTTAATTCTGACTTATTTGGTCACACCGTAGGATAAATCCGTAAAATAGCACTCTTTGTCACGTCACTATCACGCTATTAATGGTGGCGTGACAAGAGTTTGACAGGATACGGGCTAAAGTGGTAATATTAATTTATCACACCACAGGTGCTGGTGTGACCAAAGAGATCAAAATTAAAAAAAAAAAAGTTATGAGAGGTTAACTTTAAAATAAAAATAAAAAAAATAATTAATAAAAAAATCTTTCTTCTCCTATCGCCGCTCTGCTTTCTTGTTGTGGGTGTGGCTAACCTTAACCTTATCCGGTTGCATGCCGTGTGTGTATATATATATATTGCTTTTATGTTTATCATTATTTTAGAAATTAAAATAATCATTACAGTTACAACATGACTACATGAGGGACCAGTGATCTAAAACGAATAGTTTGGAAGGTACCTCAAGGAGGACGACGGAAGGTACCTCAAGGAGGACGACGACAACGGTTGTCATCCTAACCTCTTGGGAGGTTTGGAAGGAACACAACGTCATAATCTTCACGAGCAGTTCACTAACCTGAGGGACTTGGTGTCTAAGATAAAGGACGAACGAAAAACTTGAAAACTAGTTAGGGCTAAGGGTTTGAAGCAATTTATAATATGTAATTAAAGCTCCTTTTGTACTAGACTTCTTCTAGTTCCATACCGGCTCTTTTTTTTTATTAATATAATAGGCAACCCTCATGCCTGTTCTTTCAAAAATAAACATTCATATCACCGACATATTTTGGAACCGAGGCACAACACCAATTCAACTAGATCGGCCTGTTTGGTTGGAGGGAATGGGAATTTCGGGGTAGAGGTTATAAAATCTCTTGTGAGGGTTCAACCCATACCATTTTAAACCTAGGAGGGTGAGAATTGAAAGTGAATTGCTCCTTCATATAAAGTTAATGAGTCCATCATGACTTATATTTGGCTGTCTTGATATTAGAACTTAATCCCTCATGTAGAGACTTAAAATCAAATTCCCATGCCCAATATCACCGTAAACTCCCAGCTCTAAACTCCCGTTTCCCTTTCCAATGGTTGCCAAACAGGTATGCTCAAGGAAATTAATCTAAGGGACCGTCTATGCTTCAGGTGACTGAAATTTCTTTATTCATCGGTCATTTTTTCTCACCGTTCAATCAACATTCTATGGGCCAAATTGTCTCCCTCTCACCAATATAAACCTAGACAAAAAAAAATAAAATAAAGTCTAACTAGACAAAAGTAAATATAGGTGAATCCTACAAATATAAAAAAATACATTCTAATCTAGATGAACCCTACAAATAAAAAAAAATACAAAAACAAAAACAAGTAAAACTAAAAGTTACAGTAAACCTGTGCAAAAATTGCACATCATTTGATACTGTAATTTTAGATTTAGTACTGTATAATTGTAGATGACTGATGGGTGAAAAAATTACAGACAACTGAAAATTAGCAAACCAGTTAATCTAAAGGCAACGCCTGCTCGATCCCAGGGTTGGATGTTAGCCGTCGTTTTGCATTTTCTCCTCCAGTAATTCTCAGCTCCCCTGACACTATATAGTACAAATACTCGAGCACGCTCCAGCGGCGGCTTTGAGTAATTGGTGAATTGAACCATTAGCTCCCTTGCTGCTTTTGATCAACTCAACCTTGCGCACAGGTCACTAGGTCAGTGCATATACATGCATGCAAGCAATTGAAGTATGTAATCATGCATTCGTTTCTTCAGTTAGTAGTACTAAATTAGGCATATATAGCTCATTCCTTCTCATGCACGCATGCATCAGATGCATATGTTACAAAACTCAAATGAATTCTTCGTGTTATCTTTAATTATTGATACACTGATACAAGATAGAAATCCCAGTGGCACGGACACCATGTCCGCCGACGGTTATGACCGCCGCCGCGAGCTGCAGGCTTTCGACGACACCAAGGCCGGCGTCAAGGGCCTCGTTGATGCCGGCATCACCACCATCCCGGCCATCTTCCACCACCCGCCGGACTCCCTGCCCGCGGTCACCGCGACAACCACCACCCCACGCAACGTCGACAAATTCACTCTCCCGATCATCGATCTCGCGGGCGTGACGACAACAGAGACGTCGTCGTCACGACGAGAGCAGGTGGTCGCCCAGGTGAAGGCGGCCGCGGAGGCGGTGGGCTTCTTCCAAGTGACCAACCACGGCATGCCGAGCGATGTCCTCGCGGAGATGCTCGCGGCGGCGCGGCGGTTCCACGATGAGCCGGAGGAGGCCAAGAGGCCGTACTACTCGAGGGACCCCGCCGTCAAGGTGCAGTTCAACTCCAACTATTACCTGTTCCAGTCGCCGGCGGCGAACTGGCGCGACACCTTCTTCTGCCAGGTCGCGCCGGAGCCGCCGCAACCGGAGGAGCTGCCTGTTGCTGTGAGGTACGTACTCATACTAGCTATATAATTAATTAGCGAAATCGCTCTATATTTGTCGCATTTTATCTACTACCAGTTCCTTGAACCTGCGAAATATCAATTAACTGCAGGGACGTCATGTTCCAGTACGGCAAACTGGTGCAGAAGCTGGCCGTGACGCTCTTGGAGCTGCTCTCCGAGGCGCTCGGGCTCCACCGCGACTACTTGAGAGAGATGGGCTGCGCGGAGGCGCTCAACGTCGCCTGCCACTACTACCCGCCATGCCCGCAGCCGGACCTCACCCTCGGCACGGCCAGGCACTCCGACGCACCTTTCCTCACGCTGCTCCTGCAGGACGCCATGGGTGGCCTCCAGGTGCTTCTTCACGGCGACCACTGGGTCGACGTCCCTCATCTGCCCGGCGCACTGGTCATTAACATTGGCGACCTTCTTCAGGTACCTACTCCAGTATCTGCAATATTTTGCAACCAGGGATCAAAACACTCCGCACTGAAGAAAAAAACGGCGGTAACGTGTAATGTCGGGAAAAAAAACGGCCGAAAGGTCTTAACAAAATTTTGAATTCAAAATCGGTAAACGGTCGGGATTTAACTTTCTGGTCTTGAAGTAAAATTTTCAGGTTTGAATTCAAATTTGGCCGGTTTGCTAGTACCCAGGGTCCCGAGAATTACAGTAACCGACGGTTGCTGCCGAAATTTTTTCGGTTTGCTAAATAATATTTGACTATTTTTTTGTCAAAATAGTCAAATTTTCATCCATCCGATATATTTTGAGATTTGCACTTCTTCTCATATGATGAATTGGGTCCAAATTTATTATGGTTTTTTGTTCGGAATATAACGGCTTTACCATATTGCCGTATTTTATCGGTATAGAATTTTATTTTTTTATCTTTGTTTTTGCTCAATCTCTCAAAGTATATGTTAGATTTTGAATCATAGGATGAAAATATGAGTTATTAAGACTTTCAAGAATAATTACAGTGACCAGGAACAAAAATTACATAAATAATTTATGTATAATAAAGCTGTAAATAAACTAAAATTTAACTGCTTTGGACTGAGAAAATAGTCAAATCTTGTATAGATGGATCCATTATTTTTCGGTGTTTGCGACACATCCCTTAGATTTGTCGCCTCGTTCCTTCATCTGGTCAGGACAACCGCAGGGACTATCTAGCTAACTACATATTATCGATCTGTTGCCGTGCAGCTTGTCTCGAACAAGAGATTCAAGAGCGTGGAGCACAGGGTTCTCGCCAACAGGAGCTCAACTACACCAAGGATTTCAGTGGCATCCTTCTGCAACGCGAATTGGACATCGACGAGGATCTATGGCCCCATTAAACATCTCATATCAGACGGCAATCCTCCACTGTACAGGTGCACCACGGTTCAAGAATTCTTAACGCACTACAACAAGAAAGGGCTCGACGGCCGGACTGCGCCCGACTACTTTCTTCTTTAGTGCTACCTCCGGTACAAATAAATTGTGTTTTGGAAATTGACACGGACACAATACTGTTCATCAGGTCTACTGCAATATATTTGTAAAACTTAATAAAATTGTAATGCTATGATATTATCTTTTTAAGACAAATCTATTTATATCACATTTGCATGATAGATCAAATTTATTGTTTTTTAAAATATGCTGAAACTTGTTTGAAACTAACATTCCATCTGTCAAGAAACTTCAAGTTTCAGATTTCAAACTCGAAAACCTTTTGAAAATATACAATAAAGGTCTCCTCTACTGTAATCCGTCAAAAAGATATAAATAGAGTAGCTACAAAAACCATTAATTTGATCGTATCATGTAATTTTGTATTAATGTGCTTTATTACTGGTATGAACCTGTATTGCTCCTATGGGAAAAAAAATTCTTGGTCCAAGTTGTTTTGATCATGATCCGTCTCATGTTAGAATACTACTAGTAATCTTGCACGTGCAATGCATGTTTTCGCAATATATATATTGCACGAAATATATAATCACATTCAAATTTTAGAAACTATATCTACTGTAATATAACCTGACACAAATTTATAAATCCCTCCCAGACACTTACTGTGAAAATACAAAGTAACCAATAAATCACCCATGCTCTAGTAAAAAGAAATGATTGCTAATTGCAATTCATGTAATTTTTACCATGGTCTAGAAACGTGACTCATATAGCTAAGGAACTGAGACAGTATAAAATTTGTGGCACAAAGTTTGCTGTTACCATGTCATCCTAATATAAACACATCCCTAGTATGTTTGATTCATATGTTGGGTCATCCTCGTCAAGAATACATGCAGATGAAGAAATCATACCACAGGAAAATAATTAGTCACACTTTTTTTAAAAAAAATAAAGGAAACAACTCACGAGTTGCTAGCCAGAAATGACAATAGGGACAAAATATACCATTTTACTCACAAATCTAAAAGGTGACTATTTCGCCATCTAACTACCATGAACAATATAAATAAAATGTGAATATAAACGGAGGCCGACCATGATCCATCTGGGCAAGGCTGTAGGTACTGTTATATGTCACTACACGCCACCTGCAGCACCACCGTGAACGGCATTCATCAGCGGCGGCAACCGTCAAGTGCGGAAGTGGATTCGGTGGCGGACATCATGACCGGGATCCGTGCTGTGGCAGGGCTCAGGAGAGAGAGCAAAGAGGTCAGAGATGGCCCATCGGTGGTTAGAGTGGAAGGGAGGGAAGGACCGAAGGAGTTCATGGGAGAGAAGGTTTCAAACTCACCGAAGCGAATCGCCATCAAGAGCTGTCGTCCGACTGCTGTGGAGGGTTCTCTCATGTTCGGTTACTCTGGTTCAGGGTTTTGGATGCCTTATTATGATAAATCAGAAAATTTTGGCCGAAATTTTTAAATCAAAATTTAATTTTTTTTTTTATCGGATTTTAAATTTTTTTAAAAATCAAAATCGAGCAAAATTCAATCTAATTCGGTTTTTTTTACAAAATTCATCCAAACCGATTTTTTTGGGAACCAAAATTTTCGATTTTCGACTGAAATTCTAAACACTGCTCTGATCTGCTGTCGAGCTCAACATCCTCCAGATTTGCCAAATGGGAAACTTTAAATACAATGGACTAATTTGAAATCATGCTTTTTATATTGGAAGAAGTCAATTCTACCCCTCAAGTATCGACATATGGACACCTAACCCTTTGAACTAAAAAATCGTCCCTTTGACACCCCGAAGTTGCAAAACCGGATAACCTACCCCCTTCGGCTGTTTTGTGCTGTGGTTTTACTGATGTGGCGTCCGCTCAGCCCAGTTTCGCTAGGTCAACGCTGACTTGGCTAGGTGAGCTGGCGGTTTTTTTTCCTTACTTCTTTGGCACTTGGCCCTACCTGTAAGTGACTGAACACACGGACCCACATAATCCAAAGGTCCACGTAGACCAAGTCCACCAAAACTCCCCTTATATCCCCCACAGATAAGCTCTCCCACTCCGCTCTTTCTTCCACGTCGTCTCTACCCGCGCCGGCCCACCAGCCGCGCGGCCATCACCCGCGGCCGCAAGGACACGGTCGCCGCCGTCCGTGAGCAACTGGAGGGGTGCTACCTCTTGGCCGGCATCCTCTACGAGGGCCTCACAGTGAAGCAGCAGCAGGGCAATCCGCGACGCGCTACCGGAGGCACTGGAGGGAGGCGATGAGGCCGAGTTGCGCCTCGCGGCGGAAGAAGATGGCCTCCTCCAGGCTCTGGCACGGGCGCACGCAGGCCGAGCGTGGACGGGCCGGGATCGAGCTGGCGGCGGGCGCAGTTTGCAACTAGTGGCCAAGGCGCCAGCGGCGGTAGTCAATGCCGACCTTTTTATTCGCGTCGTTGTCCGTGCACACGGCGGCCTCGAGCTCCTGGGAGAGCTGCGCCTGTGCGGAGGAGGAGGAGGACAGGGTGAGCACGTCGAGGCCGTGGATGGAGAGGGAGGCGACGGAGAAGGAGGGCGCACGGGGGTGGAAGACGAGGTACACGACGCCAACGAAGGCGACCGTGAGGAGGATTAAGAGGAGGGCGGGACGCGGAGGACCTGGTCCTTGGGGAAGCCCGAAACCGTGGCTGACATCGATGGATGAGGCCGGATCTGGCCTGGGAACTGGACCCGGTGCGGCGCAGCCTCCAAGCGTCGGAGAGGAGGCAGCTCAGTCTCCAGGCGGAGCAGAACTCGGCGACGGGCCGCGTGACATGGTGGAGGAGGTCGATGTCTTGCTCTGGAGGCGGCGCGGATCCGGGAGTAGGGACCCCGAGGTGAGGCGAAGCAGGGCCGACGGCGGTAGCCCGAGGTGAGAGCGACACCGGATCTAGCCAGGCAACGCAGCGGCCGGCTTGGAGCAGGATGACTTGAAGACGCAGTATCGATGTCACCTGGACAATGGTATCCGCCGGATCCGGGCGGGAGCGGCAGTTGCTCGAGGTGAGACTAGCAGGGCCTTCTTGAAGAAGGAGGATGGGGATGGGATAGGGAGGTGGCGCCCGGGTGGGATGGGGAGGTGGTGCCCAGGCGGGATGGGATGGGGAGGCGGCGTCGAGCGGGATGAGGAGGTGGCGCCCGGGCGGGATGGGGAGGCGGCGTTGGGTGGGATGGAGAGCGGGTCGGAGGGAGGAGGCGCCATGTGGAAGAAATGGCGAGAGAGAAGCAATAGAGGAAAAGAGAGAGAGGAAGAAGAAGCAAAAAGAATGAGAAGCCAGCTCACCTAGCCAAGTCAGCACTGACCTGGTGAAATCAGGCCACCCGAGCGCCACATCAGCGATACCACCGTACGAAACAGCCGAAGGGGTAGGTTGTTCAGTTTTGCAACTTAGGTGTGTCAAATGGCCGATTTTTTAGTTTAGACGGTTAGGTGTTCACACGTCGATACTTGAGGGGGTAAAATGGACTTTTTTTTTCTTTTATATTAGTATAGATAATCTTGCTCCTACACAAGCATAACACCACATTGTCCAAAATTCGCTAAAATTCAACCACGGCGCAATGTCCAAAGTTCACTATGATTCAAGCTCGACACAACATAGGCTTACGTGCGCATGTGTAAGCAGTTTGCTTATGTTTTCGTCCTCATTTAAGCTCCATCTGGAGGTGGATTACAATAATCTTGTTTGATAGAAGCACTTTTAGATATTTTGTTGGCTAGCAGTTTTTTCTAAACCAAGTTGCAAATAGAGATATTATTGCTCACCAAATAACATAACAAATGAGTGTAAAATGTGAGAAAAAAACCATTGGATAACAACTATTGCCTTTCCGCACCAACTTTTTTAAAAAATAAGCGGTGCACAACATATCATAGTACCGCAAATGACCCATAGTCAAAAGAGAATAGTTAACCTGTATTTACCACGTTTAACCACCGAGCATTACATACTGGCATTTTAAACTTGCAACGTGGGTTTGTATTTATCGTAGCTGTCACAGCCCCGATTCTTGGAACTGCTAAACCCTTCGCAACCGCCCAGGATGTACAGTTGCGAAACAAATAGTATCTCAAACAAGCTTCCGATTGCAACAAAAGCCAGATTTTTATTATACAAAACTAAGGTTTAACAACCTGTTTTGACCCGACACGGGCGTCCAAGCCCAACGTTAATATAATACAATATAAAAGAACTTCCTACCACAGGTACGCCTGAGCGCAGTCGAGACCTAGTAACAGTAGTCGTTGCCTTCCAGGGGTCCACCAGAATCTCGTTCACAAGGATCCTCTTCTGTAGATGTTTTGCAAATTGCAAGAATGGGTACTACCACTGTACTCAACAAGCTAGCTGCATGGAAGTGCTAAATAATTACATGCAAGGAGTTCAATGGATGGTTAGGGTTTACCATATCTGGCATATGTGGATGCACTTTGCATTTACAATAATTTATAAAACAGTAAAACAATAGTAAGTAATAACATCAGGGGTTTATCAACAACCTTGATTACCAACTTAACATCTCAAAACTCTACTTATACCTTTGTACTGGAATCACCCATCAACACAGCTTCATTAACCGGAAGCACGGCGTATTTGAATACCTTTGATTATTCACTCTGCAGAGTTGCCCAACTTTACCCACAAGATATCTCAAGCTCGTACTGTCAGATCATATACACGCAACATGTTAGCGTGCGACTGAGTTGAGATAACAAAGCCTTTTCACTGCTCAATCTTTCTAGTCTCTACACGGTAGGTCTACCTTCATACAGCTCGGGAGACCACCGGCCATTCGTGGAATCGTACTCGCCGATGGGCCCATACCGGCGCGAAACCAGAGTGACCATTTACGGCCATTCCGTCCCACACCAAGTTCATCTCGTCCTATCGAACAAGCAACAGATGATACTTGTAGGTATTCAATAGGAAGAGCAGTGTACTAAGCTAGGGAGTAATGACCACACTTGTGGTTGAGCGGATTCTATGTCTGTTACTTTGGCACAAGGTTCTTGTCCTTACCAGTCATCTAGTGAGGCGATAACCCAACACCAACTCGTGGCTGACCACCTCCAGATCTCACTGATGACTCACTTTTAACCCGAGTTTATTGGGTTGTCCAACTTCCTGGATCCAACCCTCAACTCACCACCAAAACCATTGGCAAGAAGCCAATGCTCTCTTTTGATTGATGAACACAGTTTTGGTGACAAAGCTACCTTGTATAGATAACATTTTATGTGGACTAAACTTGTCAAGATGGATATGGCCTACAAAAGTTGGGTGGGTTTGTTTGTGGGGTATTTAGGATTTAACTAATTGTCATGTCATTCAAAAGTATTATTTTAACATTTAAAGTAATTGGCACAAATACAGTAATGAAAGTAATAATACATAGATGAAATGTAGGTTCAAAATGATCAAAGGATGCGACTTGCCTTCTTGCACTAAGTCTTGTAGATACCGATCTTGTCCGGCGTCTTCCGGAGTCTGGTCATCAAAGTCGTGACCTAGCGCAAAACAAAACAATAAAATAATTCAAATAAAATCCGGCTCGACCAGGAATGAGCTGGGAACAACATGCAAGTAAATAAAACCAGAAAAGAAACACAGAGAAAGGTGGTGTGTGGGATGCTGGAGATTTATCTGGCACTTATTTGGACTAAACGGAGTTGATATTTGGACTCACGGGCTCGAAACGGTCGAAAAGAGTATAAAGTGTCTAATTAGGGTTTTGGGCGGGAAAAGGGTCGGGCGATGAATAGTACTATTTTACTATTCATGCCTGAAAATGAGTCAGTGGACAATAATAGAGTTCACTGTTTTGGGTTTGGAGTGAACAGCAGCTAGGGTTCACTGTTTTTGGACGGATATAAACAGACTTCCTATTTTCAGGTTATGAACAGTGCTATTTTACTATGCAATGAACAGTGACGGATTTAGTGTGTCGATAAACAGTAAAAGGTCTGATTCAAAGGAATAGGCAGTGAAATGAGTTTTCTGGGTTCAAGGCGATCAAATTTGACATATAATGTCAAATTTGGATTTTGGGCGAAAATGGTGTCGGACAATGAATAGTACTATTTTACTATTCAGTAATGAAAACTGGAGGTGATCAGTAATTTGAAATTACTGTCTTTAGCTGGAAAGAATAGGATCGGACTATTTTTCAGATAATGAACAGTAACTAGGGTTTACTGTGCATTTTTCGGATTTTGGAACAGTGTTTTGATTTTTTGGAATGAACAGTAACAAGGTTACTGTGCAATGAATAGTGTATTACACTGTTTTTGGATTGTGAACAGTAAAAATAATTCATCATGCAGTGAATGCGGTGCGAGCCAAAATGTTTAAGCGATGCAGGTCAAGCCCGTTTTCTTTCGTGGCCGAAGGCCAGTGACCCAAAACGCCACGGCCTCAAGGCCCGGCTTGGTTCGGCTTTGAGTCGCGCTCGGCGAAGGCGAGCACGCTTCAGCTCAGCCGGCCGGCGGCGGCGCTAGCGGCAGCGGTGGTGGTCGGCGGCGGGGGTGAGTGGTGCGGGGAGCACCGCGGGGGTGAGGTCCCATTTGGGATTTTTGGCCGAGGCTCGGGGATGGGGTGGCGGCGGAGGTGGCGCCACGGCGAACAGGGGACGAGGCCGGCGGCGCTCGGCGATTCTCGGTCAAGGTGAGTGGCTCTTGAGCTTGGTGAGCCACGGGAGGCGAGGCGTCGGTGGGGTTTGGGGTGGTCCAAGGTGTGTTGGCGGCAGCGGTGAAGGAGGCGGCGGTGGAGCTCGGTGCCGGCGAGCTCCGGCGGGTTTGGGAGGTGGGGAAGGTGGGGGAAAGGTAGGCGATGGTGAGGGAAGGCTTACCGTGGGCTCAGTTGGGAGGTTGGGTGGACGGGGGCGACGATTTGGCGTCGGCCTTGTCGGAGAAGAAGATGGAGGCTGCGGCGATTCTTCAAAATCCACCGGCTTTGGAGAAGGAGGGATGAAGTGGAGGTGGCGGAAGGGAGAGTGGTGAAGGGGCTTGCTCTGGGTGGCTTCTTTCGACTCGGGAGGCGGCGACGTGTGCGCTCAGGAGAGGCGGAGCGGCGCTGGGAGAGAGAAAATGGCAGGGTGAGGTGGAGGTGGCGAAGGCGGTGGAAGGCGCTGGAGGTAGTGTGTTGGCGGTCATCGGTCAAGAATGGCGGCGCGAGGCGACTCGGGGCAGCGCTGGAGCTGGCGGGGAAGGAAGAAAGGAAGAAGGGAGAAGGAAGAAGAAGGCGCCTTCGGGCAAAGAAAACGGAACTGCCCAAAATGGAAAGCGGAGAGGAGAGGAAACTTGCTGAATTGGGCAAGTTTTTAAATTCAAATGAAAAGCTTCAAAGAAATTTTGAAATCCAAAATTTTGGGTTATTTCAATCTACCCCCCTTAAAAAGAATCTTGGCCCCGAGATTCACTCAAAGCCAGGGGACAGATTGGAAGATTACGCTGCATTTTCGATTCCTTTTTCCATGTTGTTCTTTCTGTTGTAAGATTCTCGGAAGGTAGCTTTCAGACAAAAACCAATACTGATCTTATATGAAAAACATATTGTCAACGACATTTGTAGCTTCTGCAGCCTCATTGGTAGTGACATAATTGATTTTGCCCTGACTTGGTCCTGTGTTGGTTTTCCTTCTCCTGAAATTTGTTTTAGTCTTCTTAACTGTTCTTTGGATCATAGCAAACCTCCTTTGTTGATTTGTGTTGGTCGTGTCCTCTTGATCTATAATTGACTTTTTCTCGGAGCTTTGGCTGCTTCTTGTGACATATGCTTCATTGGGCATTGAGACTTGTAATGGTCTGGTTGTCCACAATGGAAACATGTTACTGATTTGTGTGGACATTGACTTTTTACTTTAGCCTTGGTTTCCTCTGATGGCATACTCTTCAAAGGACACTGACCTTTGAAATGGCCTAGTTGTCCACAATGGTAGCAGTTTAAGGGTCTTTGTGGACAATCTTTTTGGTGGTGATTTTCTCCACAAGTGTAACACTGAATGGTGGCTGACTGATCCATATTATATTGGGGTCTTGGAATTGGATTGATAATTGGTATCTGCTGAGATTGTACTGGCGATGCTGTCATCATTCTTTTTCTGGGTGCACTTGGTTGAGGTGTCATTTGCATTGTTCTTCTTTTTCTCATGTCTTGTAACTCTATTCTGACTTCTTCTGATATTAGCAGTTTATTCACCATAGTGTGAGTCCTTGAAATTGAGTGAAATATGATATTTGAGTGACTTCTGTAATCCCTCAATAAATTTTCCATCTTTTTCTTTTCAGTGTCAACATCATTTGGGGCATATCGGGCCAAGTAGTTGAATTGATGTAGATATTCTGTCACAGTACTTCCTCTTTGCTTGAGAGCGAGAAACTCTCGGCGTTTGGAGGCAAGCACGCCAGTGGGGACGTGTGCCATATGGAATGCATCCTGGAATTCTTGCCATGGTACATCCCTTCCAAAGTGGAGTGTTTGGTAATTCATCCACCATGCTGCAGCTTGTCCCTGAAGTTGATGGGAGACGAAAAGAGTCTTCTCTTGATAACTGCATTGGATGGTATCTAATTTTCTTTCCATATCTCTTATCCAATCATCTGCTGCTAGTGGTTCTGGTGCAATTGTAAAGGTTGGTGGTCTTGTCTTTTGAAAGTCTGCCCATCTTGATCTTGTCGTAGCTTCTCCATTTATTGTTCCGGGATGAGGTTCTGATGGTACTGGTGATCTGGTAGCTATCTGTTCCAGGAGTCTAGTGTGTTGCTCCATCATTCTGATTTGATTTTGTTCAGTTTGGTATCTGTTCCTTTCCATCATGGCCATTACTTCTGCCAAACTTGGTTGTCGTCCTGCTGATTCAGCCTCATTGTTGTTGCTGTTTTCAGACATCTTGGGGATGTATTTCTGCAGCGATTTTGACCAAATACAGATAGGTGAGTAAGATCCAGAATTAAGTTAAGTGGAGAAAGATTAAGGTAAGATTAAGACGAAAAGAAGGAATTGAATTTTGATAAGGATGATATACAGATACTGATAGAAAAATAAATTATCACTAAATAACATAGCTCAATTATTTATACAAGTTGTATACGTACTACTTAGAGCACATAATACAACTTGTTTTACAACCAAAAGATCGTCTACTTAGGGTTTACTCTATTTAACACTACTCTAGCGTATTCTAAACACTGCTTCTCCTATACTGCAACTTCTGGCGAGAGGTTGAAATTAGACAAGAAAGAGATAAATCTTTTATAAAACAATTCAGGGTTTTGTAAACTTAAGTTTAGATAAGATGGCAATAGAAGGGAAAAGACAGCAATAATACTTATAGTTTTGTTTTCAGAAATTCTTTTGTAATTTTCAAACTAGGATTTTTGAAGGTCTTCATTTCCTAAGTCCTAAAACCAACTTAAGGTCTCAACTTACGGTCAAGCTATGCTCTGATACCACTTTGTCACAGCCCCGATTCTTGGGACTGCTAAACCCTTCGCAACCGCCCAGGATGTACAGTTGCGAAGCAAATAGTATCTCAAGCAAGCTTCCGATTGCAATAAAAGCCAGATTTTTATTATACAAAACTAAGGTTTAACAACCTGTTTTGACCCGACACGGGCGTCCAAGCCCAAAGTTAATATAATACAATATAAAAGAACTTCCTACCACAGGTACGCCTAAGCGCAGTCGAGACCTAGTAACAGTAGTCGTTGCCTTCCGGGGGTCCACCAGAATCTCGTTCACAAGGATCCTCTTCTGTAGATGTTTTGCAAATTGCAAGAATGAGTACTACCACTGTACTCAACAAGCCGCATGGAAGTGCTAAATAATTACATGTAAGGAGTTCAATGGATGGTTAGGGTTTACCATATCTGGCATATGTGGATGCACTTTGCATTTAAAACAATTTATAAAACAGTAAAACAATAGTAAGTAATAACATCAGGGGTTTATCAACAACCTTGATTACCAACTTAACATCTCAAAACTCTACTTATGCTTTTGTACTGGAATCACCCATCAACAAAGCTTCATTAACCGGAAGCACGGCGTATTCGAATACCTTTGATTATTCACTCTGCAGAGTTGCCCAACTTTACCCACAAGATATCTCAAGCTCGTACTGTCATATCATATACACGCAACATGTTAGCGTGCGACTGAGTCGAGATAACAAAGCCTTTTCACTGCTCAATCTTTCTAGTCTCTACACGGTAGGTCTACATTCATACAGCTCGGGAGACCACCGGCCATTCGTGGAATTCGTACTCCGCCGATGGGCCCATACCGAGGCGGAAACGATGAGTGACCATTTCGGCCATTCGTCCCACACCAAGTTCATCTGTCCTATCGAACAAGCAACAGATGATACTTGTAGGTATTCAATCGGAAGAGCGTTATACTAAGCTCGGAGTAATGACCACGCTTGTGGTTGGCGGATTCTATGTGCATTACTTTGGCACAAGGTTTTTGTCCTTACCGGTCATCCGTGAGCGATGACCCAACACCAACTCATGGTGACCACCTCGGATCTCACGATGACTCACTTTTAACCGAGTTTATTGGGTTGTCCAACTTCTGGATCCAACCTCAACTCACCACCAAAACCATTGGCGAGAAGCCAATGCTCTCTTTTGATTGATGAACACAATTTTGGTGACAAAGCTACCTTGTATAGATAACATTTTATGTGGACTAAACTTGTCAAGATGGATATGGCCTACAAAAGTTGGGTGGGTTTGTTTGTGGGGTATTTAGGATTTAACTAATTATCATGTCATTCAAAAGTATTATTTTAACATTTAAAGTAATTGGCACAAATACAGTAATGAAAGTAATAATACATAGATGAAATGTAGGTTCAAAATGATCAAAGGATGCGACTTGCCTTCTTGCACTAAGTCTTGTAGATACCGATCTTGTCCGCGTCTTAGAGTGCAGTCGTCAAAGTCGTGACCTAGCGCAAAACAAAACAATAAAATAATTCAAATAAAATCCGGCTCGACCAGGAATGAGCTGGGAACAACATGCAAGTAAATAAAACCAGAAAAGAAACACAGAGAAAGGTGGTGTGTGGGATGCTGGAGATTTATCTGACACTTATTTGGACTAAACGGAGTTGAGATTTGGACTCACGGGCTCGAAACGGTCGAAAAGAGTATAAAGTGTCTAATTAGGGTTTTGGGCAGGAAAAGGGTCGGGCGATGAATAGTACTATTTTACTATTCATGCCTGAAAATGAGTCAGTGGACAATAATAGAGTTCACTGTTTTGGGTTTGGAGTGAACAGCAGCTAGGGTTCACTGTTTTCGGACGGATATAAACAGACTTCCTATTTTCAGGTTATGAACAGTGTTATTTTACTATGCAATGAACAGTGACGGATTTAGTGTGTCGATAAACAGTAAAAGGTCTGATTCAAAGGAGTAGGCAGTGAAATGAGTTTTCTGGGTTCAAGGCGATCAAATTTGACATATAATGTCAAATTTGGATTTTGGGCGAAAATGGTGTCGGACAATGAATAGTACTATTTTACTATTTAGTAATGAAAACTGGAGGTGATCAGTAATTTGAAATTACTGTCTTTAGCTGGAAAGAATAGGATCGGACTATTTTTCAGATAATGAACAGTGACTAGGGTTTACTGTGCATTTTTCGGATTTTGGAACAGTGTTTTGATTTTTTTGGAATGAACAGTAACAAGGTCACTGTGTAATGAATAGTGTATTACACTGTTTTTAGATTGTGAACAGTAAAAATAATTCATTGTCACGATGAGCGATGCGAGCCAAAATGTTTAAGCGATGAACGGGTCAAGCCCGTTTTCTTTCGTGGCCCGAAGGCCCAGCTGGCCCAAAACGCCACGGCCTCAAAGGCCCAGCTCGGTTCGGCTTTGAGCTGCGCTCGGCCGAAAGGCCAGAGCGCGCTCAGCTCAACCGAGCCGGCGGCGGCGGCGCTAGCGACGGCGGTGGTGGTCGGCGGCGGGGGTGAGTGGTGCGGGGAGCACCACGGAGGTGAGGGGGTCCCATTTTGGGGATTTGCTGGGGCGGAGGAGACTCGGGGATGGGGTGGCGGAGGTGGCGCCGAAGCCGGGACGAGGGGCGGGCGGCGCTCGGCGATTCTCGGTCAGGTGAGTGGCTCTTGAGCTTGAGGTGAGCCACGAGAGGCGAGGAGGCGTCGGTGGGGTTTGGGGTGGTCCAAGGTGTGTTGGCGACGGCGGCAGTGAAGGAGGCGGCGGTGGAGCTCGGTACCGGCGAGCTCCGGCGGGTTTGGGAGGTGGGGGAGGTGGGGGAAAGGTAGGCGATGGTGAGGGAAGGCTTACCGTGGGCTCAGTTGGGAGGTTGGGTGGACGGGGGCGACTATTTGGCGTCGGCCTTGTCGGAGAAGAAGATGGAGGCGGCGGCGATTCTTCAAAATCCACCGGCTTTGGAGGAGGAGGGATGAAGTGGAGGTGGCGGAAGGGAGATTGGTGAAGGGGCTTGCTCTGGGTGGCTTCTTTCGACTCGGGAGGCAGCGGTTGTGCCAGGGGCGGCGGGGATAGGAAGGCGGTGGGAGCAGGGAAGCGGCGACGTGTGCGCTCGGGAGAGGCGGAGCGGCGCCGGGAGAGAGAAGATGGCAGGGTGAGGTAGAGGTGGCGAAGGCGGTGGAAGGCGCTGAAGGTAGTGTCTTTGTGATCGTCGGTCAAGAATGCGCGGCGAGGCGACTTCGGGCGTGTTGGAGTGAGCGGGGAAGGAAGAAATGAAGAAGGGAGAAGGAAGAAGAAGGCGGCGGGAGAGAAGGTGCCTTCGGGCAAAGAAAACGAAACTGCCCAAAATGGAAAGCGGAGAGGAGAGGAAACTTGCTGAATTGGGCAAGTTTTTAAATTCAAACGAAAAGCTTCAAAGAAATTTTGAAATCCGAAATTTTGGGTTATTTCAGTAGCATATCACAGTAGACTATATAAAAAAAACATATCACTGTCGTATATCTAATGGTGTGGAATACTTAACCTAAACAAGACTGATAGTCGGCCCATAAGACTCATTACCGTAGTTTATTCTATCAAGAAGACATCACATCTATCTCAATATAAAAGGGGTAGAGGCTGCACATTATACACACAAATGTATGGACAAAAGAGCAATAAAATTGAGAGAAAGTTCCAGACTACATCTTGTGTCTCCAGTTGTCTTGTTCTATTTTTTACATTCTTGTGAGCTGAGTACTTGATCGGGGGATCCTGAATATGCAACAATCACAAACCTCTCTCTGCATTCTATTGTTATTCTAGCATAATTTATTCTCGCGTTGATCGATCGGATGGCTCGGGCTGCTAGCTTGCTATTACATCCAACGAACCCATCCTGTCTACGTCGAAAAAAGGTTAGATTAGGCCACTCATTTCCTACCTCGTCCTGTGCATCATGCGAACCAGCTAGCCCAGGGTCTTAATTAACGGTACGTCTGGCATCAGTCGCCATATTTTTTTGAAAAATCAGTCAATTCTCTACGGACTGTATGACTTCAAGATCCGTGCACCACAACCCTAAAACACCTAATCCTCTCTTGCCGTTCATTCCACAGCCGCCGACATGCCTCCTGCTTGCCCCCTTCCGCCACCGCTTCCACCACCCGGCACGGCAGTCGACGAGCACCTCCCTGCCGACCCCCTCCTCCTCCTTCGCCCCACCTCTCCAACCCCCGCCGCCACTTTCTTCCTCATTTGCAGTGAGATGCCCCGCCACCGCCCTCTTCTTTGTCTCCGATGGCTACTGCCGTCGGATCCGCCACCGTCTCTCGCCGCCTTCTAACCACTTCGGTCTTGTCACCCCTGCCGACCTCCACCGCCCACCGCCCACCGCCCTTATAACATCCAATTTTCTGGAGCTTTAAAAATCTTTTGAATAGTTAGTACTAGTTGAAAAATTCACCTTTGAGTTTTATTTGAATTTTATAACAAGTTTAATATGGACTTTTAGTATCAAAACAATTTAATATAAATAATTCTAATATCAACAATTGTCAAAACTATTTTATTTGGATCCTATGTGCTTGGATATTTTTTTTTTTACATTTTTCTAGAAATTTTCCGAGTTCATTTTGCAATTTTCTAATTGCCATTTGCATTTTTTGGTATTTTTAAATTAGAAAATGTATTATTAATCTCAGTTAATGTCTTGTGCCGAATCTCCTTGGATCCAGCCCATTTTCTCTTCTGTTCGGCCAGCCCGCGTGGCTTTCCCTTCGCCCAGTCCGAACGTCTCCATTCTCGCTGACCGGTGGGACCATGTGACCTTTCGCTCGGTCCGATCGTGCGCGCTCGCGAGCCTTTGATGATGTGTGGGGCCCACGCGTCAGACCCATCTCCTACCTTCGGCTTTCTTCTCCGCATGAGCGCCACATTAAACCGCCATGGCTGAGCTCGAGCTCATAACGATAACGGGGATTCTCCAATTAAAACCTCCCGGATTTTGATGCCAAATCTTATATCTAGCTATCCCATGTCCGTATTTGCAACCAATCGTCCCCGAAACAGATTCTATCCCATTCGAACTCTGGATTTCTTTCGTGTTCATCTCAGACTCGATTTGGGGATTCCCAAATCCGACATGCCTGAGCCCCTATAAATATCCCCTAGGTTCGCCTGTTGCTCCACACCCCAAAACCCCAAGCTACCGCACCCCTCAAACCCTAGCTACGCCGCATTTGAGCTTTTAGGGTTTTTCCACCTCCGGTTGTTTTCTTTGAATTGTGGCGCCACCGTCGTCGCCCTGTGGTCATGGTCTGCGCCATCATGATCAGCGTCGCCTGTGCTACATCTAGAACTCTTCCCCGTCGCCGGAGTGTCATCGGAGCAATTTCCCGACAACACCCGGTTCTTCTCCGCCGCTTCGAGCTCGCCGCCGGCCATCACCATCCACCTCAACCGCCAGTGAGTACCTCATTAGGTTCGCAATAGCCCTCTCTACCTGCTAGTACCATCCACCACCGACGAGGAGCCGCTGAACGCTGGCGACCATCGGGTCCAGTGCTTGCCGCTGTCGATCTGACATGTGTGTCAACATCACCATCAGCATCAGCACCCATGCGGTTGTGTCATCCTACATGGTGCCACCTCAGCGCGTGCGTGGCACGAACAGTCCAAACCCAGATCCAAAGGCTTGGTGGATCCGGTCCACCGTGAGCCGTGTCGGTGACATGTGGGTCCCACATATCAGATTCCTTTTATTTCTTTTCCAGCCGAAAATCCCAGGGCTGACGTCATGCTGGCATCATTTTTTGGTTTTCCAGTAGGAAAATAAATCAGGAAATCCCAATAAATCCAATTTAGGTTATTTCTTTAGGGTTTTATCTTCCAAGAGCCATATCTTTTGCATCTGAACTCTGATTGAGCATGTTCAAATTTCTAAATTCAGATAAATTCGAGCTCAATTTTACTAAGATTTTTATTTAATTTTTCAAGTTGATTTTATTCTCTATTTTTTTTATTTTTTTTATTTATTTCATTTGCGAGTAGACGTTGCTACTTCGGGAGATTTTGAGGAAGAAGGAGTTCACCAAGACCAGGACTAGTACCAAAATCTATTTCAAGGCAAGTCATACCTTTGATCATATTGAACCCACTTTTCAAAATTATATTGATTCAAATTATTGCATGTAATTTAAATATGTATTTAAATGCTTTTGGGTTTAGTTATACATCCAAATTTTTATATTCCCCTTGTCTATTGTTATGTCGTAATCTTTTGTCACCCTAGATAGGTTTATTATTTAGTTGGTATTATCATAGCACAAATGTGGGCTGGTTAGATGCGCGTAGATTGCTTAGCCATGCAACGAGTCATCATTCACTACACCATAGCATAGTATTAAGGGCAATGCAATTGCCGGCAAAAACTGCATTGAAAGGCAAATTATCTGTCGACAATTCGTTTCCCCAGTGCTAATTACCTGCTCGGTAAAGTGCTGCCGGGAAAGACATTCCCCGGCAGATATGTGTATTCCCGGCAGTTAAGTGCCCTAGAAAAGTTATTTTTCCCCGACAGTAATAGTTTCCCCAGCAGTCAGCTATTTCCTGGCAGTTAGAGTTTTGTCAGTAGTTATAAGTATTGCCGGCAGTTAATAGGACCTTGATTGTCTGTTTTCCTGGTAGTTAAATGCCCTAGATAACTTGGTTTTCGCCGGCAGTTAAATGCCCTAGATAACTTGGTTTTCGCCGGCAGTTATACGGATTGCCGGTAATTAATAGGACCTTGATTGTCCATTTCTCCAGCAATTAAATGCCCTAGATAACTTGGTTTTCGCCGGCAGTCGGTTGTTTTGCTGGCAGTTAACTGCCCTGGATTATCCTTTTCCCCGACAGATATATTGCCAGTAGATTAGGTACCTAGGTTAAATAGTAATTTTTCCAATAGTTTGCACCATTCAATCAGAATTTACAAAACATACCTGAAATATAAAATTATTGATAAACACAATAGTACATGTGCAGTACATAGATGAAATTCAGATGATGCAAAATACATAAACCTGAAATATAAAAATTACTGATAAGCACAACAGTACTTGTGCAGTACACCATACACATGCAATTTCAGAATTCTGAGCATTCTAATATAGCCATGGTCTCCTTGGCATGTACAAAACATCCACACAAAAGAAGTCGACAATACTAGTCTATCCTTGACACATGTAAATACTCCAACCCCTTCTACCACAATACTAGTCTATCCTTGGCATGTACAAAACATCTATGCAAAGAAGTCGGCAATGAAGATGTCCACATAATGAAATCACGCTATCATCATTTGCACAATAAGGACAATCACTCCATCAGCAATCAATAACTTCAACAGCCCTTATGTTTTGTACCTGAAAAGAAATTCGAGAAGTCAATAACCACAAACCATATATAAGGCCAAACATGATATGAGCGTCAAATAGTTGTGGGGCGACTAAGTGGAGATCATGATGTTGGTGTAAATAAGCACCACAAGTTCCAGTCCAGATCATGCTTGTAGGTAGTAGTGTTAATTATTGGTAGATCTATCCAGATTTGTTCTTCATCCCAAAATGTTTCAATATACACTAATAATGACTACAGATGTATCAAGATGAACTTGGAGTTCAAAATAATTAATGTACCATTGTGCTATCCATTGAGCAGTACTTATTGACAAAAAATGTATTAACACCTTGCTCACAACAGTTACTAGAAATGCCTAAACGAACCCACAGTCACTGGGAATTATCAATGAAATATCATAGAGTTACAGTTGAATACATCTTGAACATCTTGAAGTTCATGTATGTCAATAAACCCCAAATGGCTAAACATCAGCCAAATTTGGATAAATATAACAGTAGTTAATCATCTACTAACTTTGTCATGTCAGAGATGCAACAAACGAATCTCAAATGCTTTTCAATATTTTGAATCCTCTACTCAGCATATGTTGTAGAAGGCATGAAAGATATACTAACTTTGTCTTGTTTGTAGTAGCTGTCTATATTCAAAAAGTAAATGCATGCATGCAGACACAACATTCTTATTTGTAGTAGCTGTCTATATTCATCTACCAACCACTTCAGTATGCCCTTGAGTAGGTGAGAAAAATAATACACATACTTGATTCCCTATTGTATGACAAACATATTGCACACAGTATAGTTCTACAAACACGTTAAACATGGAGCCCTTTGAAGTTTCTCCAATTCACAAGTTTATAATTATGTGTGCCCCCGCCACGCAAGAATTTAATTGTTGGAATTACCTCTTGTTCACCCAGCTTGTTGTGATGGCCCCACTGACTTCTGATCTTCTTTTATCTACAGAATACAATAGATGCAAGTACATTAATTGAGGAAACAAATTGTAGGTGGATACAATAGATGGATGCTTACATGCTGATGTGGCCATGCAATAGATCTCCCATAAGCATCAGCCATGACACTCATATCCCCATAAGGACAAGGCAGTTGAGCAGCCCTTTTTAGCACATGATTAACGACAACTTCACAACATTCAACACCCAATAGAGTACCACCCACTACTGTCCTCCAATCCATTGATATAACAGTAGCCTATGCAACAGGGATATCATGTGGTCCAATAACATAGTACAAGATAACTTCTTTTCCACTCTGAAACATATCATCATTGAATGTGTCGATTCAAGTCTAGTCAAATAAATTGCAAAATTGTAAGGAGCAAACCAACAAATAGTGAGATGTGAAATCGTACTCCTCCATTTCCTTTTTGTGAAGAAACTCCACGCCTATTCAATGTCTACAAGTGCAAAAGGAGAAATCATTACATTAGATATGAACTACAGTATGACAATGGTGAAGAATCTATTTTGTTGTGAGCATTATGTACCTCGTCATACAATATGTTTTCTGCAACATTAGACTCTGCCGCAACATTGTCACTTTCAACATGCTGATCCTATAAGCCAATAAAAATATAAGTGGAAACAAACTCCATTCTTCTATACCAAGTAATTAATTACAAAAAATTGTATTGTACTATACTTCATGTATAGGTGAATTTGACACATATCGTGGACTGATCTGTGCAGGTCATCCTACATGAGAATTAGTATGTAGCAATTCCTTCATCTCGGCCATTTGTTGACTAAGGGCATCAATTTTTCTATCACTTCCTGCTTGCATTGTTTCAATGCACCCTAGTAGGAAGTCTTTGTCTAATTCAGCTTGTCGACACCTTTCAACAACCATTTGGAGCTTGGTTGATCTATACTTAAGCTTTCCAAGCATCTCCAAATCTCCTGGAGTTGGTCCCTACCTATAGAACGAACATACCCATTCCTATCAGGACCTAAGACGCGTGATAAGTGGTCACCTTGCTTTATGGTTTTCTCTATCCACTCTGGATGATCTGTGGTTGCGTCCTCAAGTGCTTTATGCAAATATGGAATATTAACCAACCAAATGAGACTATCATAATCCATGACACATCAAGCCCTTAGACATCAAAGTGCTATTTTTTTAATATACTTACAATTTTATGTGTTGCTGCTTAGGAAGGAAGGCCATTTTTATGAGTGTGTGTTTTAATAAACAACTCATCTCTACGAGGCATGACACCATTATCCATGTTCGGTATGAAAATAGATAGAAAATACCACATAAATAAAAAAATAGTGTACAACATAAGTTATATTTGAGATATTATATTAGAAAGGTATTTATATACCATTTCATATCCAACACGAGCATGACTCTTGCTGCCACTTGTATGCAGTCCGGACATCTTTGTACGATTAGCTTTTCCTATGTCACTACGAGCCTATAACAATGGAAGTAGTAAATAAAAGAGAAATGCCAATATAACAAGTATTATTATTTTTTATGTTTGGCTTACTTTGGCCAAGGGACTTCTCCAATGTTTGATAGGCCATTTCTAGTCATTTTGATTAACTCTATTATCACAAGCAGCAAGAAGTTCCTTATCGGTCTTTGTCTCATCAAAATGTCTTGCCTTCAAATCCGCCTTGAAATCCTTCCATATCTTCGCTGCTGTCCCCATAACCCAATCCTGGACACTTTCATCTAACTTGTAGAATAACTAGTTGCAAAAGAGATGCACAATTAAACCCACACGGAAATTGTAGAAATGAAGCATTTTAATTGGATTTCAGATATTACCTTTAAGTCTTTCCAAAACTTCAACTTCTGTGCTGGGTCAACCAACCTCCAATCCTTATGTGCAAGTGATATATCCTTAGATTTCACAATTGTAGCTATGAAGTTAGCTAATTGTTTAGCATTTTCCCCAATAGGTTGTCCATACTCATTGAGCTCTATTTGGATTGGAGGTGTATCTCCCCTAAACCAAATATTGTGCTTTTTAGTGCACCCCTATCATTTCTTTTCTCTGCTTGCCCATCATTTAAACCATTATCTACATTAGAAATAAATAGCAGTGAATAAGCACAAAGTATTAATTTGAACATTTCAAGCATGAAGCTAACTATTATATGTACCTTCATTCTCTTGTAAGTGAGCATCCTCTCCTGTCTGGTCATTAGGCATGCATTCATCATGCATGCTGTCATCATTTCTATCATCATCATGCTCCACATTTTCACCTTGTGTTCCTAGGTCACTTGTTCCACCAACTCTTGCTGACCTAGATCGCAAGCTTGGACGTCTGGTTTTTGCTTCTATTGGCTCACCATTTGTGGAACTCATTGTCTATAGGTCCATAGAATATGGAGTATTAAAAAACTACCATGCACATATTTTAATCACAAGTAAGAAATGCATAACCTTTCTCTTTCTTGTAGGTTGCTGTGAAGAGCTGGCTCGAAGGTGACCTTCCACTCCATTAGCACTAGCGGTTGGGAGAGATAGCTGCAATTTCCTTTTTTGATCGATGAGAGCTTGCAGAAATTTATTGTTTCTCGTAACCCTTGCCATCCTTTCTTCTTCATAGTCATTGTGGTCACTAGTGTCACTATCGCTTCTGTTGGGACCCTCTCGGAATATACTAGGAAAGGTCTCCCAGGACCTCTTAGGGAGGTCCGAAAGGACGACCCAGAGGTTTGGGAGGTCCATCGAGAATATTCTGGGAGGAGGTCCCCCGGGACCTCCCAGGAGAATCTCAAAGACCTCCCGGAGGTCTGGTCTCTGTGCAATGAGTCAGTCCTAGGAACCGAAGCTAACTCGCACAAATCAACATAGGTGAAATCACAACCACACAGTCCAACAATTGGAAACAACAAATAAAGTAAAACTTATTTTAAACAAGGGCCTTATGGCCGGGGTTGTTTACAGAGGTTGCCAACGAGAGCTTACAAAAACCTACAACAAAACCTCACAGTGAACCACCAAAAGCGTTTGGGGCTAGCTGACAAGCTCACAGGCTGTTGAGTGGAGCCCGGTTTATTTAGCTTGTAATACTTAGCCTTCCATTGGCTCTAGCATCACAAACAAAATACACCGTGTCTCGATGGACATGTGCTTCCCAGAAATTGCAACACACATACATCATACAAAAGCCTGCATCAATTCCATACATCAAGTTTTAACAAGTCTACCAGAAGACATACATAATATAAAGTTATTACAGAACAGCCGACCGGCCAAATGACATAAATATAAGTAACAACGGAAGCAAAATGTGCCATAAGATGGCTTAAACCAAAAGACGACCGGTTAGCTACACAATCCACAGGGCAACTGACCGGGCCACCAAGCTAGTCGCCCCACACACTGCCACAGCACAACTCACAAAAGTGAGGCCCTTCGGGCTCACCTTCTTCCTCTGCACACAATAAGCAATGCAGGTGAGTACAAAAATATACTCGCAAGACTTACGAGTAACAAGCCTATACATAGCTACATGAAAGATGTATCAAAAGGAATAGTTATATGGTTATTTGGACATATAAAGCAATTTTCATTTGCAATAATGTAATAGATTGAAGGCAATTTACAAATCAGTTTTTAAGCATTGCAATAACAGTGAGTTTTAATTAAAGTGTTGTAGTCTAACTCTTGAAAGACCTTGCCAAGCGTGTCCATAACCTAGGATGGGGCTATTCGAATAGTTTGAAAACCCTGCAGGGGTGTACCAATATACCCACACTTCAGACTGCCTTTTTGCCAAGCTATTAAGCACACTTCCTTTGGTATGCCGGCACAGCTAAGTCCTACGAGACATTTCCAATGGAAAATGCTAATCAAGAGTCGCACGTATGGGGGTTAACCCTTAGTGATCTGTCGATGGAATATGGATCACAAGGACCCATACGTGGAGTAGGATACACCGGCCTCGGCGGGTGCTCCCCTCCCCACAAACATGTCCATGTTGTATATAGTTAAATATACAACCCACCATGCGACTCATTAATTAATACTACCCAAAGTACTTAGTCAAGAGAGGTCTCATATATCTCTAGTGTGGTTAGCATGCAAGAATGCTTGGTTTAGTGTAACAAGATGTTCGGTCCTTGTTGACTCGGGCACCATTCCAGTCACACCCAAAAATCACACCATCATACCATTGTGCCCAAGTCCAAATCACTTTGTTTTCAGTTTTAGTTTTTGCAATTAAACATAGCTGAAATATAGAAACATAGTAAGCATTTGTGTGATCAAGGTTATCGACAAGTCGATAACCGCCCATTTCTACCGATAGCTAAGCATGGCTAAGCAACAAACTCGTAAACTACTAAGTGATAAGGGTTCATCCAACGAACCCAAAATCACAGCAAATATTCCTAGGCTCAGTAGTAGAGGATAAACATTTACCTACAGATAATGCATCTACTGGGTTAACTATCGACAATAGTTAAAACAACATAGCAATGCATACATAGAATTTGCAAATAATATATTAGAATTTGAAATTAATAGGATCAACATGATCAAATGATGCTACATCTGCTTGCCTTGCTGGAGTGCAGGGTCTGGCTGCTGAGGCTCATAATCAATATCAATATTATCTTCGGAACCTATCGCGAAAAGGCGATAAAACCAATAAGAACGAAGAACACCAAATAAACTTCAACAGCAAAAGATATCCAAAACTTATGAAAATCACACAACAGCAAGGGTATGATTTTAGATAATTTTAGGAACAAGAATTACTCAATTTTAACTTACCATGCAAAAGTTGTAGCTAAAATAAACTCTCTCAGCCTATTAAATCAACTAAATTAATTACTGGTACTGTTCATGGCATAAATTTCCAGAATGATCTAAAGTCTGAAATTTTTATAGCAAGTAGAAAATGACATCCTAAGGTCAGCAAAGTTGAGTTTACTAAATTTGGAGTTATAATGATTTACTTATGATTTTTTCTAAGTTGTAAACCTAGCACACGTTACTTTACAGAAATATAACCATGATCAAAACCTATTTCATATTAAAGTTTGCTAACAGAGGAATTTATCAAAATTGAGTTTGCACAATTTGGAGTTACACAGAAAAAGATATGCATTTTACAAGTTTTAATTCTATTTCTGGAATATTCCAAAATGACTGAAATCAGGTTAATATCATTTCCAAAATTTTCTGTCACGGAACAAAGTCTAAACGCGTTTTTATATTAAACTTTAGTTAATATTGAATTTATCCTCACTTGAATCATCTAAGAACGACTTGAATTGAATTAGTTATGAGTTTCTAAAGTTTAATGCAATTTTCAGTGGATAAATAAAAGCTTACCGAAATATAAAATAACTTAACAGAAATAAACGACGTGGACGAACGTGGACCTTAGATGTGAAATCTAACGGCCCACGCGCACTGAGAACAGCGCACGCGCGCGAGCTAGAAGGGAGTCACCGTTGGATCTAGATCCAACGATCCACATGAATTGGGCCGATCGGGGAACGTGATTGCCGCAATCAACCACAGCCGCAAATCTAAAGATGAGTGGCTCAGAGCGCAGTTCCCTTTGGGGGTCCGGAACAGTACACGCATCTTAGCCGTTGATCTCGAGATGGGTGGTCCAGAGCGGTTGGGAAACCAGGGGGGTCCGAACGGCCACTATGATCTAGGCCGTTGATCTAGATCTAACGGCCTACGACGTTTGAGGCCTCCGGAGATCAAAAGTTTAGATAGATCTAGACCGTTGATCTTGGGATCGACGGCCCACAATGCATGTTATAAACATGTGAGGATTTTTAAGTGCGCTAGCGATTAACTGCGCGGGCCCACTTGTCAGAGACACAAGGGGTTATTTTAAGACAGCCATTAATTGCAAATCCAATGATTAGTGATGATTAGCAATTAATATGTCCTAATGCTTTCGCACAGAGAGTATTTAAGTGGCTGAGGGCCCACATGGCAGTGAGACATTTTGCCAACTAAGACACATTAATTGCTAACCAATGATTACCAATTAATGATCCCAGATTTTGTCCTAATGAACGTGTGGATCGTGGATTAAAGCCGGCGGGCCCACGCGATGACCAAGGTTCTTTCGATGACCATTAATGCTAAACTCGATTATCAATCATTAAGCATTAATGATGTCCTAACGGTGTTGAATTAGGCCGACGGGGTTTTAAGTGGTTGGGCCCATCGGTCGATGTACACGATGGGCGGCTTAAGACAAATTAATTACCCCCAATGATTAGCAATGATTAGGCCATTAATGATGTCCTAATGACAACGGCACAGAGGGAGTTTCGTCCGGCAAAAATCGAGCGGCAAAGATGGGCTCGCGTCGCCGTGGCTCGCACCACGACAGCGTTCACAACATATCAAAATGGGTTCACAATAGTCTTGTAGACCCAAAGGTGGTGACCTCGCCGGCGGCGAAGGTCCACAACGCCGGCAAGCTGGAAAAAGGCAACGGTGACCAAAACGGCCAAAAGCGAAAATGCACGAAAAGCTCCGCATCAGTCCAAAGAAGCGTGTGCCAGGCATCTAGGGACTAAATAGAAGCTACCTCAACCGAGAAGGGCTTCAAAAGATGGCCGGAGAGCTTTGATAGAGAAGGAACTCGCCGGAGTTGAAGAAGATGATATGAAAACGATCACCTGAGCAAAATGAACACCATCGGGTGGTCATAATAGCTTCATTATAGCTCATAGAAGGTCCATGAGCAAATAATTGACAAATGAAATACTCACCGGAGCTAAGAAATAAAGGGGGCAAATGATAAGGACATCACTTCCATGCATACAACCAACACTCCTCACAATAGATCTGAACCTATGCATTTGCAAGGTCCAATCACAAGAGCTCGTGCACGTCAATTGAACCATCAGGTAACTTCGTTTCTAGGAGTGAATTTTGTTTCTAATAATAATATGCTACTACCTAATGTATGTGATCTTCTTTTAATCAGGAACTTAGGAGCTGATCATGAAGAGAAGCTTGTGTAATCCAATTCGGCCACCGGAGATAGCACCGACTTCAAACGTGCATGACTTTCACATACGGACTCCGTTTGAGGCGCACAAGTACTTGATTGAAAGCTTATTTCGTCCTCTTTCCAACGGATCTGGCCTCACCTCCAAATTCCTTTTGAGCGCACCGTAATCGTCATAAGAGTCAGATGCTATTTTTGAGTCGAACTTGGGCCCATGGGCCTTGTAACCCTAGGCGGCCCACACATGAACAGTACCACCGCCCCCTTCTTGCACCTCTCCCTCCTATACATAGTGGCCACCACCATTAGGGTTTGGCGGATTTCGTTTGCTTAGTTTTTCCATTGTGAAAACTCTTGTTCTTCGCTTGTGCCGACTAGACTAACCGTAAAGAACCTCTACGGAATCCCACCTTTTGAACTCAATTATATATTTGCAATTCAGATTGCTCGTTACTTTGTTCTTGCTTGTTCTTTGATTGCTTGTAGGAATTGATCCTCGTGATCAGGTCAATCGGGTCTTTGGCACGGTTGATAACGACTTGGTGATTAGTTCAGCGATTGCTTGGTTCGTACGTACTGCGTTTGTAGCCTGGATCGTGAGAGTTGATCATCATCCAATCGAAATTTATCCTTCTCATCGAAAGATCGGGACAACAACAGTTCATCAGCAAAATCACCCGAAATGATCCAAACTCAAGATTGGTCAGTTCCTTAGAATGAAACCCAAAATTGAGCTAGGGGAAATGATTATGGAGGTAAAGGGTTCAAAAGGGTATAAAGATAATTGAATATGAACCACTGAAGCACCAAGATCCTCAATTGAGCTTCATGACCATTAATGGTGGCTTTGAAATTTTTAGTGGTTTTGAGCTCCTCAAGGGTTGGGAAGCTAAATGGTGTGACAAGGGAGCTCAGAGAGAGTTTTGGAAAGCTTCATATAGATGGTGGAACTAGGGTTTGCTAAAATGAAGCTCTCAGGTGAGTTTGGCTCAAAAAGCAACCGTGGACCACAGGAAACAATGGGGGACAGGGAAAAGAGCGCGTACGTGGCCGAAAACAACGCACGTTTCACTGCCCCGACCAGGGATACGCTGACGAGGATGCTTGAAAAGACACGGCCATGCCTCCCTCCCTGTTCATGCACGGCGCGAGGAAGAAGACGACCGGAAAAAGCTAGGGTTGATTTGGACGGTTGGATTTTGATCGGTCGGCTGAGATTGCTCCACGTTTCTGAGGTTTAAAATAACATAGACGATCGCGAGCGTTGGATCAAAAATAAATGGCCACGATTAAATGTGCCCTCTGAGTGACCCGAACGGCACACTTAATCTGGATGGTTGGATCTTGATCCAACGGCCCAAAATGAGTGGGCGCTTCGCGAGGTCCGAACGTTTACGCGAACGAGGGCCGAGCGATTGCGATCCAACGGCTGAGATTGAAGGCGTGTTTTAACGCGAGCCCGGTACAGTTAGTTGACTGAGCCAAGTCAAGTGGCTTGAGCCCGAGTCTGACTCGAACCCGAGGAACAGTGAAATCAGTTTCTAGTTTTAAATTTGAGCTGATACTTTGGGGATTTATTTGGGATAGCAAATGAATTCCAGAAATTCTGAAATTTTTACAAGAGCTTGCTAACTTAGATATTAACCTTGTATAAAATTTTTAGAGGTTTATATGCAGTGCATTTTTCTCCAAAAATTCTGCAAGGTTCTAGAATAGGGTTTGACTGCCCTGTAAAAATATTCAAACAGTTTCTAAAAATTGTGAAATTTTTCAGAGGGGTCACATGCCATCCCAGGAACTTAGGAAAAATATTTCCAAAGGATGATCACAAGATTTGACAAGTTTGATTTTTGGAAGACAAGGTTTTGGATCAAAAGACTTGTGATTTTGTATTTCCATAATCGTTATACAGGAATTGCTTAGAACAAACAGGAAATACATGATGCAAGAAAAAGTTTTAATTTATACTCATTTTCTTACATTTGAAACACAAGTCTAAAGTTGGGATGTTACAAGAACTCCTCCCCGAAGAGGTTTGAGCAACCTTGTCCCTGATCATCTTCGGCCACTGCTCAAACAGAGGGCTTAAAGCCATGAGTACGTTGAATGTACTCAGCAAATCGCAGGGAACAAGTATACAATTATTATTCATGCATTGGATTGACAGTGGAGAGCTGCAGGGTTAGTTTGCATAAAGCAATATTTTACAGGAAATAACATAAATAGATTGCAAAGCTTAATTTAAAAGAGTAATACATAAGTACATTTGTTTAAAAAGGAGGTCATGAGCATCAACTTACTCCCAAGACCACTCGTGGGAGCTCTGGCTGCACCCACGACCAGAGTACCACCCCCACGACCACTCTGGAGCACCAAGTCCAGAGCACCACCAAAGACCACCCTAAGGCCCCAAGACCTCCCTGTGCACCAACTCTGGAGCACCTTGGACCACCCTAGGGTTCACAAGACCTCTTTTGAAAAGCTACCCCTTGCACAAAATCACCAGGTAATGTCCATGACCAAGGACTTGGCTATTCGAATAGATTTTTCACTCTATAGAGGTGTACAACTTTACCCACAATTCACGACCTCTCTAGCGTGTCGGGTTTCTGTCGAAACCCTTACTCACTTCCGAAGGTGAGCAGTCTAGAGAGCGTGACAAGGCCTTTACAAATCTTTGATCTGGCTCAGTTCTGCCCGCTAAGGTTTTGCTTCTAACGGGCATCAGCACTCGCTAGATTCGTGCCCCCTCTTGCGCCAAGTGTGACTCAGCACACACTATCAGCCACAAAAGAACCGAGCCAAACCATCGATAATAACTTGGCCCAAACCACCCCCATAAAATGGCCTTGTGGTTGCACGGTAATACCCGGATCAGTGGATCACAAAGTTAAGTCCTTAAGCCACTCAGACGAGACAACCTCATCCCATTGTGCGTATAGCACCCCCTTTACTACACGATCACTCGCCCGAGTGAGAAAACATTTGGGTTCAACCCAGCCAAAAGACCACCCTGGTCTTGGCACTACAAGTTTTAACAACAGTGGCATCGCACCACGATTGACACAACTGTGGCATCCCACCACAGCTGCACAACAGTGGCATCACACCACAATTCCATAGTTCAATTAGTCAAATTTATTAAAAAAGAAAACAAGATTCACAAGACCAACGGTTCTAAAGTAAGGCTAAGCATAACTACGGTCCCATGTTGGCAATATCAAGCAGTGCCAACTAAAATACCCATTCTAAGTTGTCCAAGGGGATCATGTCAACATGTCGAGTACAAATATCAAGGAGGCATACTGACAAAAAGGAAATAGCTACTCCCCAAACCTTTTCTATAAAAGATAGCCATGCATGATAAAGTAAAACAATATATTTTTGGAAAACCAGATCCAATATGATCAAAGGTCTGCGACTTGCCTTCGTTGAGCAGTGGTGAGCCTTCGGTAGAGACTGCTGGGTCCAAGTACTCTTCTTCGAACTCGGGACCTACACGTTCGCAAAGAACCAAATAAACAAGACAAACTCGAGGCGAAAGAACTTAAAAGACTGAAAAGAACTCAAACGAAATCAAACCCAAAAACTAGAAAAACAGGAGGTCCTAACGAGAGGGGAGGTCCAACCCAAAGGACAGTGAAGCTCCAGACACAAGCACGGAGAGAACCTAGGCGAGAGCAAGGAACTTGGGAATGAGGAAAAAGGTGATGAAGGGAGGCATGCTCGGGCTAAAAAGAGCTAGAGGTGGCGGAGAAAACACTGAGGCTCAGGGCATACGTGTCAAGGGTAGGTAAACGATAGGACAAAGATAAGACAAGGCATGCCATCAAAATGAGGAAACAAGGTACCTTGGATGTGACCGTATTTAATGTGTCGTAGCGACATTAAATGTTTAGAGACTCTCTGCTGCAAGTGTGCAGAAAGAGGAAAGTGGACAGGGCTGGCTCAAACAAAGAGGTTGGTCAAAGCAACAGGAGAAAGTCGTGACCAAAAGAGAGGTCCAGCGGGACGAGGTCCTAAGAGGGTTCTGTAGAAGGCAAATGAGGTCATGTTCCACTAGGGTGGTCTTTGCAAAAAGACCAGAGATCATGACCACATAGGGTGGTCGTGACGAAAGAGGGTGATCTTTGTAAAAAAGACCAGAGGTCAGGACCACATAGGGTGGTCGTGACCAAAGAGGGTGGTCTTTACAAAAAGACCAGAGGTCATGACCACACAGGGTGGTCGTGACCAAAAGAGGGTGGTCTTTGCAAAAAGATCAAAGGTTAAGACCACATAGGGCGGTCTTTACAAAAGGACCAGAGGTCATGGCCACATAGGGTGGTTCTGACCAAAAGAGGGTGGTCTTTGAAAAAAGACCAGAGGTCATGAGGAGGAGGAGGTCCAAAGGATAAAGAAAAAGGCGCAACGAACCAGGGCCACACGATCTTGATCGGGTGGTCCAAGGAGGAAAGGAATGTTCGGAGCACGCGAACACGCACTTACATCGGGTCGCCCAAACTCAATCGGACGCACCACAGAGTAAGGGAACGTTCGGACCATCCAAACGCCTCCTCTCAATCGGGCCATCCAAGCATGATCTAACGGTCCTAGGGAGGGAAATACGCGCATAGGATCTGGACTTAAGGGAGGTCCAGATAGGGAGGATTTTCAACGGATAAGTTCAAAAGGGGAAAAGATCTAACGGAGAGGTCCAAAGAAACAGGTCCAAGGAGGTCCTAGCAGTTAGGATGGAACCAAGGGATATCCCGACAGCCAAAATCTAACAAGGGGAGGTCACAAGGGGAGGTCCTGACGGCCGAGATCTAGCAAGGGAAGGTCCTGGCGGTCAAGATCTAACAAGGGGAGATTTTGGCGGTCAAGATCTAACAAGGGGAGGTCCTGGCGGTCAAGATCTAACAAGAGGAGGTCCTGACGGCCAAGATCTAACAAGGGGAGGTCCTGACGGTCAAGATCTAACAAGGGGAGGTCCAAGAGAGGAAAAACCAGGCTGAGGGACACACACAAAGTAAGCAAAGAAGGGAAACTAAAGGACAAAGAACACTAGATAACTCTAAC
The DNA here is from genome assembly GCA_036346255.1 of Ampelocalamus luodianensis. Taxonomy (NCBI): domain Eukaryota; kingdom Viridiplantae; phylum Streptophyta; class Magnoliopsida; order Poales; family Poaceae; genus Ampelocalamus; species Ampelocalamus luodianensis. The sequence continues at coordinate 66,406,072 of CM070617.1, forward strand.
AATGGACAAAGAGCTGGTTTGACTTAGTTGAAGTTAAGTTAGTTCAAGTTAAACCCCCAATATTTTTAAAGTTCCAAGTTAAGCTTGAGCAAACCAATAAACCGAATAGTTCCTTTTTGGTTTTGAAAACCGGCAAGACCTCTAGGACAAACGCGACGTTACAGCTTCCTCCCACGCTTGGCATTTTTTACCGTACTGAAAAAAGATACTTCCATTAGCAAATTTATTCTATATTGCAAAGTACTAGCACTATTCATAAAGGAAGCAATATTGTAATACCACGAATATCAAATAGAGAGAACATATTATTCGGAAGAGAAATTTATTCAAATTTGAATGCACTAAAGTTTAGAGAAAAATTAAAAGAAAATTCAGGATTTGAGAGAGGTTTGGACCTTGGGCTTTTAGCCCAAGACGTCCTAGCCAAGTGGGCCGGCCTTGTAGTGGAGTCAAGAAGGGGGGGTCCCCTTCCCCAAAACCCTACCCTCTGCTACAGTACCACGCCGCACTGTAGCATGCGGTACTGTAGCAGCCCCCCTCCGTGCTGCTCTACCAAGATGAGGAAGACGCTCCGAGGTGCCACTGGCCATGGTGGAAGGAGAAAAAGAAAGGAGGAGAAGAAGAAGATCCTCTTCATGGGTTTTTGTTCAGCGTTTCTTGCGTCTCCAAGGGTATCAATTCGTTTCCCCGTTGTTTTGATGTTGTTTAGATGCGAAACCGATTAGAATCGTTTGGATCAAAGTCAGTCTGCAGTAGATTCGAATCTGTCCAGTATGTTGCGTGGGCTGTGTCGACATCTTAGATGCCGAATCAGAAGTTTTGATCTCCTAGAGTTATTTATATAATGTTCTTAGCTTTCGGTGGCCGCCAAGATCACCTGATTCCGACATTCGAGTCAAAAGTTATGATCGTTTTAGTTTCTGCTGTCCAGAATTCTGACGAGAGTTAGCACACATTGTAATTGTTAAAATTTGACCTAGTTAGAAGATGATTCAGAAGTCTTGCCCATAACGACTTTTGTACGTCATCTCATTATCTTTCAGTATTGATAAAGAACACCCCATTTGGATTTGTATAACAAAAGTTATGCACGTTTTAAGTTGACTGTCCAGAATCCTGACGAGAATGAATTGTCAAGTTGTCTTTTAAAATATGAGCGGGATAATAGAAAATTCAGGGCTTTCACCCAACTAGGTTATTGTAGGCCTTGGTCTTAGCTTTTGATATTGATAAAGAACGCAAAGGTTGGTGTAGCCAATTAAAAGTTATGGCACTTTCTGTGCTGCTGTCCGGAATCGCCGGAAGTTCTGACAGATAGTGTTTGTTGGTCTTGTGGAGATTGATACATATAGAATTCGAGGTTTCCACCAACTAGGTTGTTGTAGATAATTTCATTACCTTTCAATCAAATATGAGAACACCCCTTTTCGGGTTTTAGATCAAAAGTTATGCTATTTATTCCGCTGCTAGAATGTGGTTTAATTCAAGTAACGGGTATAATTTAGATGGTGTGATTGGGGATATGAGTTAGGGCGATGCGAGTAGTGTCTTGATGACGTGGTTCTTATTGAGTAACTTTGGTGTAGGGGGTGAGGCACCAAGGTTAGCGGCTTCTTCGTTGCCTCCCAACGCATCGCAACGCTAAAGGTAAGTACAATGACTTATGTGTGATTTGTAAACCCCGGATGCTTGTTGATTGGTATGGTGTTATGTTGATGTGTGAGAAGCTTAAATGTTCATGTGCCATCCACGGAGTGGAATATCCACGGAGTGGAGGTTATAGTAGACAAGAATGTTATGATGATTATGTTCTTTGTATACGCTCTTTCATATGTGTGGAGATGATATTAACCATTGATCATAAATTTATTCATGCAATCATGTTCATGTTCCGTCCACGGGAGTGGAGCTCCACGGGAGTGGAGTCTAAAGTCTCATCAATTCCAGTATGGGCAAGTGAAGTCCCACCATTCCAATGTGGGCAGTTTTGGACACCCGTATGAAACGTTCTTCATACGGTATTTTGGATCCCCATATTTCGATAAATACGGGCTTAAGTGAACACCGACGGGTGTATCACTTGCTATACCGGTATAAGCACGAGTGCAGTCCATCTAGTTCATGGCATCCATGCATTACTGTTCTTTCTTTCAGATATTTCTTATGTGCTATGTATCTACATGAAGTATGTTCTTGTAATCGTTGCACTTGCTGAGTCCCGGACTCACTCTTGTTTGTTGTTTGTTTTAGGTGGTCGTTGATGATGACTCTATCGGGAGGGAGTAGACATGCACTAAACGCACATCACCATATTTCAGTTTCAATAATAGAACTTGGTTGAATTCCTTTATTTGTTTAGAGATAAACTGTAATAATTGAGGCGACATGTGGATGATGTCTCCTGTTTGGTTATGGATGTTTATTTTCCGCTGTGGTACTTGACCTGCATAGGTTCAGATTATATTTGTGCGATTATGCCTTTTGAGCTATTCTCCTTCCATTCGTTAAAACTTGTATTATTGCTTCAATTCTCATGATTATGGTTGTATGTAGAGTCTTTAGGTAACATTTTGGCTTCTGGATAGCCAGGATGTTACAGTTGGTATCAGAGCGGGCTTTAGGTCCGTGGTAATTAAGTTATTAAAATGGCACACTGTGCACAGTAGGTGGGGTTGAGAATCCATTGTTTCCACATTTCTATTGTTATGTTTCATTTGTTGAGCAATTGTTGAATTGCTTCTGTACTATCTTTCTTGTTGTTAATCTATGATATGTTATGATATTCTATATCTATGAATCTATTATATGATTGTAATGAGATGATCATGTAAATTCATAATTGATTATATTGTTTATGGGTGTCGATAACGGATGTTAAGCAGTGGAGGTTGTGGTTGTTGCCTTGGACTGTGTCAGGTTACACCACCGTTCGTGTTAGACGAATAGAATAGTTACCCCGAATACCATAGTTGCAAGTGTTGAGCGTGAGTTGCTTTAGAAAGTTATTTTCTTCCTTGATCTCTGAACTTGGCATATTCTTGTTCCGTGGTAGATGATGAATTTCTCTTGGGTTCGTGGTTCTTGGTAGTTGCTGAGTTTCAATGGGTCTCTAATGGTTCTCTGAAATAATTATTGTTTTCTGACTGTTGAGTTGCTTTTACTACTCGTGATCTTCATCAATTGGCAATATTGATAATTCCATGGTTGTTCCTTCTTTCTCATTGGAAAAGAATGACTCATTATTTCGTTTGATAGTTGGGTATTGAGAGTTTTATGTTGCAAGTTTGTTAGCATGAGAAAGCTTTGGCTCTATGTATTTCTTTTGGATTATATCGAGTGTTGAAGTTTAATGCATCTCTTTTATGATGAAAATCGTTAAAATCCTTTTGTGACGTCTTGTTATGGTTAAGTCAGAGTTTGTAATCAAATAACTTGATATGGTATAGGTATCAGGTTGAGTCATTGGTGTGATGCGTAATTAATATTAATTAGTTACCTTGGAAGCAAAATTGATTAAGTTGATGTTGTCTTCTACTAGTTCTTGATGAACTGTATATATGAGTAGTGACTGAGAGATATTACGAAGTATGGAACATTGATGAACTAGTCTGATCATTAAAATTGTTTAGGTTGCTAAACTGGTTGGGTTCTTTGGTTCCAATGGATTGATTTAATTGTGTGGAAAGGGAAACTAGAGAAAATGCTAGATTTACATATTCCTTAGTATGATTAATTATTAGAATTATGTACAATCGGTTGAGGGGATTGAATATGGGTGTTTTCATGATGAAGCCAGTTGATAACAACAATGGTTGGAGTATAACTGTTATGCGTTGAAGTTTCATGTTGAGCATCACTAAAAGTTGAACTGAAATGATATAATAGGTGGTTTATGCCTGCATGATTGTGAAATCATCGGATGATAATGTGTCCTTAATGAAAGGGTTTTGGTAGGAGTTTTTCAACTGTGTAGTAGACCCCCTTCTAATCTTAAGAGGTTGATGTAGAGAGGTTGTATGGTTTTGGTATACTCTCGTTTTGAAGATGGGATGAAAAGGTAGTATGGAACAATTTGGTGAAACTTGGGGGACTTTCTAATGGAGTAGTTGATGATAAAGATTCGTGTTTAGAGTGTATTATTCTTGATGTTAGTAAGTTTATCTGCAAGAAATTGTGACTTGTGTGTGTGGTGATGATTCTTTTAGAAATAAAGTAATTTGATCGTCTTTTGTAATTTTGATTTGGTAAAAGTGTTTCGAGTTTTGCGGTTGTGATCATTTGGACCTCTTGAGTATTGTGGTGATTGAGTTTGATTCGACCAAAGTGACATATTGAAAGATTTAATTGGTTCTTAAGGGGTTCCCATGATTTCGGTTTTAAGAGCTTATCTTGTTTAGACTGGCAAAGTGATGTAGTAATCATAGGAAATAACTTTCCTTGATAAAGGAAGGAGTGAAGTATAAGTATTTGAGATTTAAGTCATTTCGCAACTCATGATTTATTTGAGTGTGCTTAAACCTTATGCGGTTGTTCCATGAGAGTTTATCAATTTTCAAAGTGCATTACCTTCTTCTCATTTGTGGTTTAGTATTAGCTTCGATCGGGCTTAAGCCCTCGATCGTTGACTTTCCCTTACATTTTTTGAGTACTTTGCCTAAGTGACTATTTTCCTTGGTCATGTGTTCACTGCGGGTGGCACATGTTTTTCTAGTTGATAGAAATTGATTCCTTTCGCTCTTTCTTTTGAGGAAGAATCAACCTATTCGTTTCACCGGAGTCTTTTGAGGTGTTTAATAATTGTAGTTGTGAAACTTTGGGTTGGAAGTTATTCGATGAGCATTGGAGGATGAAATAATTTCGTAATATAGTTCTTTGAGAGAAATTTATCTCATTAGAAGATTGCCTTTGGAGGTTAAACTAATTACATTATTGCAACCAATAGAACCTATGGAGATTTGAGATCCAACATCCTTTGTTCAATTCAGGTGGAACATTAGAATTTTCGAAAAGATGGGAATTTGATCAATGTATTAGAGTGTCACGATTGAGTACCTTGCACGGTTGTGCAGTTAAACTATGTTGGTGTTGTAATGAGAGTAAGATTAGCGAAGTGATCTGATCGTTAAAGCGATTATTGAGATAGCGAGATTGTTGGATTATTGTCGAAATGACTTGGACTTAGTAAGTAACTCTCTAAGAGTTGGAATCTTTATAAAGATAATTGAATCGAGAATTATTTTCGTATTGATGTTAATGCGCGAGTATGTTTGGATTGTGAGAATTTTAGGGATTTAAACTGAGGTTTCCCCTATCCTCTTTATGAGAAGTTCATTGTAGGAGTCTTAGAGTTTGAATTTGGGTTTCACATTGTATGCTAGGACTTTGAGTCGCCCAATGATTATGTGTAGAAGAAGTAGAATAAGGGTGGATTCTGAACAGTGGGATGATCATTGATAGAACCCTTTTGATGGAGTATATGAATGTGTGTGCTGAGGATTCCGAGTTGTTTATTCTTAAAAGATTTAGGTGATGTGGTTGCATGTGAAGGCTATTTTGAGATATATTGGAAGTCATCTATCAAAGTATTTCCATCGGTACAAAAGTTGACTAGGGTATGTTTGGTGGAGTCAATAGAGATTCTCTACAAAGGTGTGAATGATGTACTTCGGCTTGAGCATAGCGTTGAGAATGTCAAGATAAGAGAGATGAGTTAGTGTGTTATGCGATGAATTGGATTCCAAAGTTTGAGAGAAATTTTATTCCTAAAAGAGAAACTGAGAAAGTTAATGCTTCCTTGAGTAGTGACACGTTTTCTTGATTCTTGTTTAAGCTATGTGTTTAAGACGGATGTCCTTCGCAAGTTGAGCTCGGCATTTATGTTGGCATGTGTGATTCTTATCAGTTCGGAAAGAATGAAAGAAATTTATGACTTGTGCATTTGAGTGATTTCCTTTTTGGTGGATGTGGTGTTTTTTTTTGCAAATTTCCTAATTTGAAGGTGGAAAGTTTTCATGATGAATTGTCAATTTTGGATTTGACCCTTTTGGGTGGGGAGTTAGCATTGCGTGGATGCGATGAGAACTCTTTATTTTTAGTTGGATTCTCTTTATAATACAGTTGTTAAAAAGCGAGTTCTGTTGTGCATTTTTTTTATTAAAGGAGGTGCTCCTTGTAGATGAAGAGTTCGAATTAGAAAGGAAGAAGGGTTTTGTGTGTGTTGAGCATGTTGTGTGCTTTTGTACCAAAAGGAAGTTGGTCTAGGTACACTTGGTTCATTTTCGGCGAGATGCGAGGATTAGGAAGTTGGTGTATCGCTTTGACCGACTCGGGCCACACGTGGGTATGCAACTTTTGGTTTGTTCTGACATCGATTGATCTCTTGGGAGATCTGGAGTTGAGTTTCGTTAACGTCATTGACCACCGAGTAGGATCTTACCTTTGAATCTCTTACGATGAGTGTACTTGGCAATGTCGGATTGGTATTAGGTCGATGTAGTTTACGTCAATGTCTTGTGGTCTTGTCGATCGAGAGATAGGTCATTTGGGACTGAGTCTCGCATGCGCGAGTGTTATCCAAACATGTTTGCTCCAGGCATATGTTAATAGATGTTTTTTTCTGTGGCAATTGTTCTTTCGTTTGTTTCGACGGTTAGAATTCGAGGTCGAATTCTGTTAAGGGGGGTAGATTGTAATACCACGAATATCAAATAGAGAGAACATATTATTCGGAAGAGAAATTTATTCAAATTTGAATGCACTAAAGTTTAGAGAAAAATTAAAAGAAAATTCAGGATTTGAGGGAGGTTTGGACCTTGGGCTTTCAGCCCAAGACGTCCTAGCCAAGTGGGCCGGCCTTGTAGTGGAGTCAAGAAGGGGGTCCCCTTCCCCAAAACCCTACCCTCTGCTCTGATGCCGCGCCGCACCAGAGCACGCGATCTATGCAGCCCCCCTCCGTCTGCTCTACCAAGATGAGGAAGACGCTCCGAGGTGCCGCTGGCCATGGTGGAAGGAGAAGAAGAAAGGAGGAGAAGAAGAAGATCCTCTTCATGGGTTTTTGTTCAGCGTTTCTTGCGTCTCCAAGGGTATCAATTCGTTTCCCGCTGTTTTGATGTTGTTTAGATGCGAAACCGATTAGAATAGTTTGGATCAAAGTCAGTCTGCAGTAGATTCGAATCTATCCAGTATGTTGCGTGGGCTGTTTCGACATCTTAGAGGCCGAATCAGAAGTTTTGCGCTCCTAGAGTTATTTAGATAATGTTCTTAGCTTTCGGTGGCCGCCAAGATCACCTGATTCCGACATTCGAGTCAAAAGTTATGATCATTTTAGTTTCTGCTGTCCAGAATTCTGACGAGAGTTAGCAGACATTGTAATTGTTAAAATTTGACCTAGTTAGAAGATGATTCAGAAGTCTTACCCATAACGACTTTTGTACGTCATCTCATTATCTTTCAGGATTGATAAAGAACACCCCATTTGGATTTGTATAACAAAAGTTATGCACATTTTAAGTTGACTGTCCAGAATCCTGACGAGAATGAATTGTCAAGTTGTCTTTTAAAATATGAGTGGGATAATGGAAAATTCAGGGCTTTCACCCAACTAGGTTATTGTAGGACTTGGTCTTAGATTTTGATATTGATAAAGAACGCAAAGTTTGGTGTAGCCAATTAAAAGTTATGGCACTTTCCGTGCTGCTGTCCGGAATCGCCAGAAGTTCTGACAGATAGTGTTTGTTGGTCTTGTGGAGATTGATACATATAGAATTCGAGGTTTCCACCAACTAGGTTGTTGTAGATAATTTCATTACCTTTCAATCAAATCTGAGAACACCCATTTTCGGGTTTTAGATCAAAAGTTATGCTATTTATTCCGCTGCTGGTCCATACAGACTTTCTGCTAGAATGTGGTTTAATTCAAGTAACGGGTATAATTTAGATTGTGGGATTGGGGATATGAGTTAGGGCGATGCGAGTAGTGTCTTGATGACGTGGTTCTTATTGAGTAACTTTGGTGTAGGGGGTGAGGCGCCATGGTTAGCGGCTTCTTCGTTGCCTCCCAACGCATCGCAACGCTAAAGGCAAGTACAACGACTTATGTGTGATTTGTAAACCCCGGATGCTTGTTGATTGGTATGGTGTTATGTTGATGTGTGAGAAGCTTAAATGTTCATGTGCCATCCACGGGAGTGGAGGTTATGGTAGACAAGAATGTTATGATGATTATGTTCTTTGTGTACGCTCTTTCATATGTGTGGAGATGATATTAACCATTGATCATAAATTTATTCATACAATCATGTTCATGTTCCGTCCACGGGAGTGGAGCTCCACGGGAGTGGAGTCTAAAGTCCCATCAATTCCAGTATGGGCAAGTGAAGTCCCACCATTCCAATGTGGGCAGTTTTGGACACCCGTATGAAACGTTCTTCATACGGTATTTTGGATCCCCATATTTCGATAAATACGGGCTTAAGTGAACACCGACGGGTGTATCACTTGCTATACCGGTATAAGCACGAGTGCAGTCCATCTAGTTCATGGCATCCATGCATTACCGTTCTTTCTTTCAGATATTTCTTATGTGCTATGTATCTACATGAAGTATGTTCTTGTAATCGTTGTACTTGCTGAGTCCCGGACTCACTCTTGTTTGTTGTTTGTTTTAGGTGGTCGTTGATGATGACTCTATCGGGAGGGAGTAGACATGCACTAAACGCACATCACCATATTTCAGTTTCAATAATAGAACTTGGTTGAATTCCTTTATTTGTTTAGAGATAAACTGTAATAATTGAGGCGACATGTGGATGATGTCTCTTGTTTGGTTATGGATGTTTATTTTCCACTGTGGTACTTGACCTGCATAGGTTCAGATTATATTTGTGCGATTATGCCTTTTGAGCTATTCTCCTTCCATTCGTTAAAACTTGGATTATTGCTTCAATTCTCATTATTATGGTTGTATGTAGAGTCTTTAGGTAACATTTTGGCTTCTGGATAGCCAGGATGTTACAAATATAGTAGCCTATGAAAAGGTAAGATGACATACTTCTGTTGATCATTTGCATCAACAATTATTCCATCTATGTCTGGCCTAATGCAAGGCACTTCTCCAGCATCAACAGTAATGATTATGTTACCATCTATATTAGGGTATGTCACTACATGTTCATTTTCACACTCTAAATTTCCATTTTGTATTTCATCCATATCATAGAAGTCTCGTGACTTTGACTGAATAACATCACACCAATCATTGTCAATAGGATCTTCAACATAGTATACTTGGGTTGCTTGAGATGCCAAAATGAAAGGTTCATCATTTAGCTTTGCACCTGTATTGAATAAATGCTTGAAATTCATATCTGTGATGCCAAATTTATCAACCTTAACCCACTTATCTTGTGCACGATTGTCTACCCAGTCACATTTAAAGAGCACAATACTTCCTTTGTGCTTATATTCCAATTCAAGGATTTCAGTAATAACACCATAATAATTCTTATTTCGTACCATTGGATTATTATTTCCACTTGAGAAGGATGATGTTTGTGCAACTAGAACCACTCCACTGCATTGGACAGACCTACCCTCATCATAGGACTTTGTGTGGAAATTATGTTCATTTATGGTATAACTAATGTACTTTGTTGCAACCATTAAAGGCTCATTAGCTAATGTTTGAATATCTTCAGAAACATTTTGACCATTTAGTAGTAACTCTACCACATGCAACATAAACCATTCATGGAACTTCTCATGATGAATACGACTTATTTCTCTTCTATTTTTGTGACCAAGTGAGGACAGGTAGTCCACATGTTTTTTTGCAATGGTTAAACTTTAATTTTCAGTGTGTGAATTGACAAAAAAAAAACATATAGTAATAAAACAGTTAGCATAACTTACCTCAGGTACAGCTCTATGTGGTCATAATTAAATAAGATATATCTATGTGCTTGGAGTCATGTTTTGTAGTCTAAGGTCACAATACACTTGCCAGCCAAATCTTGACCCAAGTTGCGAAAGAATGACATGGTGCTAGATATAGCTTGAGGATTAGCTTCATCATTTCGACCTTTTCGATTAAATCTACTTTCACAATCTTCTAAATAACGAGAGCAAAATGTAAGACTCTCATCAAACACATAGCTCTCTGCGATTGACCCCTCAAGATGACTCTTGGTGCGTACATATCCCTTTAGCCTCATTAAAAACCTACATAGAATTGACACTAGCTAAACCCGATTATAAATAGATTAAATATCATATGATAGTCGTATTTAGATTTTGAAGATCACCTTTCTATTGGATACATGTTGTGGTAATGTACTGGGTCAGCAAGCCTCGCTTGGGCAGGAAGATGTACCATTAGATGAACCATTATATCAAAAAAGGATGGTAGAAATATAGTCTCAAGAAGGCTCAACGTCTCAACAATTTCTATCTCTAACTTTTCCATATCACTAACACGAATAACAGGAAAATAAATTTGCTTGAAGAAGTTGCTCACCCGAATCAATGTTGCACTTACTCTATCCGGCAATGTCTTTCATATGGATAGTGGAAGTAAGTGCTGCAAGAGGATGTGGTTGTCATGGCTCTTTAGTCCAATTATCCTTTTATCCTTAACATGTATGTGGTGACGTATATCAGATGCATAACTAGTTGGAAATCTAACTTGTTTCAAAACTTCACAAAACAATCGCTTCTCTTCAGAATTCATTGAGTAAGCCGCAGGAGGCAAATAAAATGAATCTCCTACTTCAATAGGATGAAGATCTCTTCGTATATCTAGAAGTTGGAGATCCAATCGGGCATTCAAATTATCTTTCGATTTCCCATCGATACCCAAAAGTGTATTAATTATGTTGTCACACACATTCTTCTCAATGTGCATCACATCAAAATTATGTGGAAGTAACAAGTCTTTCCAATATGACAATTTAAACCAAACAGATCTCCTATTCCAAATTATTTCTTTCGCTTTGCCCATACCCTTACGATTTCTCATTGGTTTTTTCTTATTTGGGTCTTTCCCAAAATCTATAGGAAGATCTTGTGTTTGTTCCAAAACCTCTTCTCCAGTTAGTGGCTTTGGTGCTGTCCTTAACTCTATAGCACCATCAAATGATGTCACATCTAACCTAAATTTGTGATTTGTATCTAAGAACCTACGATGGTCCATGCAACAAGACTTGCTGCCATTCTTCAAACGTAGAGAATAAGTATGTAAGTTGCAGCGAGGACAAGCTAGTTTGCTTGAAGTAACACATGCAGACAAATATCCTAAGCCTGGGAAATCAGTAATGGTTGACAAGATGGCAGCACGCAATTGGAAGTACTCATCCCTCGAAGCATTGTATGTTCTAATACCCTCCTCAAACATTGATATCAAATCATCCACTAGTGGTTCTAAATAAACATTCATGTCCTTCCTAGGTGAATTTTGGCCAGGAATTAACAAGAAAAGTATGAAATTTGGTTGCTTCATACACATCCAATGCGGTAGATTCAATGGAATAAGAATAACAGATCAAATGCTATAGCTATAGTTCAATGATCTAAATGGATTAAAACCATCGGTAGCTAAAGCGAGCCTGATATTGCGGCCCTCTACACCAAATTCTGATGTTTGCAATCAAAATCCTTCCAAACTGGAGAATCTACTGGATGCCTTAATAATCCATCCTTTCTACGCCCTTCAATGTGCCACCATGCATCACTTGCTGCCTTTGGAGACATGAACAATTTTTAAGTCTCTTCTTTATTGGAAAATAACGAAGAACCTTTTTGGGAACTTTGTGCACATGTTTCCCATCAAGATTCATCTTCTCTTTTTTCCAACGAGAAGTCTGACATTTCGGGCAAAAATTTGCCTTTTCATAATGCTTCCAAAATAGTATGCAATCGTTCTTGTATGCATGAATACTAACATATCTGAGTCCAAAGCATCTAACCGTTTTCTTAGCTTCATTAAAGTTCGTTGGTATCGTTGAGCCCTCCGGAAAAGCTTCTTTAAGAAGTTGTAGTAGTAGCATGTCAAAACTTATATCACTCCAACCTCCAAGGAATTTTCAGTGGAGTAATTTGACAACAAAGCATAGCTTTGAGAAGCTTTTACACCCTAGATAGAGCTCTTGATTGGCATCACCTACTAAATGGTAAAAATCTTCAGAAGCTTCACATGGATCCTCCTTAAGACTATCCTTATTTTCACCTAAATCCCCCATTCCATCTAACCCATGCGCTACATCGCAAAGCATATCAAACATCTCATCACTTTCCTAAAAATTGTCCTCTACTTGAACCTCAGCATACACATTTTGTTGTGCAGAACAAGATGATGCCTCTCTATAAAAAATCCATCTATTGTACCCTTCTAAAAACCCATCACATATTAAATGCACACGGACAATGATAGCTTCTTTCCAGCAACTATTCACATATTTGCAGTAAGGGCATAATATTGTATTTGCTTTTGCCAATCGGGCAAAAGCATATTGTGCAAATTCTTCGACCCCTTGTACATATTCAGATGTGTGCCTACAATTCATTACTTGGTATAAGAATGGACGTGAGAAAGTACTAGAAAATAAATTTATATTGTAAGCTTATGTTGTACCTAGGTAGATCCATCCATCTCTTATCCATAGCTGCTATGTACTATCAAATTTTAAAAGTCACCTAAATTTCATAAACTATAGGAATAGTTAGTAAATACGTAACTAATATATTAATGATGTAGTATTGTTATATATAGCATTACCTGCACAATGTACTACGCACTCCAAGATGTAAGTGTTTCTTATATATTGCACGTATATTTCTTTGGTAGCTTGAGACATTACTAATTCTACTTCTTATGCGCAGTGTACATACATTGGAAGTGAACAAAATGTTGAGTATGCATATGTGCCAAATCGAGGTAGAATCGGCACTCAAAATGAATCATGTTGGACAAAAAAATGAATCAATGAGAAAGGTCAAAATTTCCACCTTAGGCACCTACACCACTGGTCCTAGGCTCAAGAGAAGAGGGGTTAGCAATAGGATCCTTACTGTGCTTTCTTGTGGTTCTTGATGCCTCAGTTATCCCTTCTGCGCCATTCTCCTAGTAATGCAAGGCGGCGTTCGGAGGTGGGGTGGCCAGGGAGGAAGGGGCGCTCGGGGAGGAGGGTGGTGCTAGGAGGAGGGCGCCTGGGGAGTTGAGGCGGCGCTGGGAGGAAGGGGAAAGGAGGAGGCACTGGGAGAGAGGGGGCGGTCGGGAGGGGAATTTAGGGATAAGGGTTTCGCGCCTCAGTCAATTTCTTTTTTCAAATGCACACCCAAAGGGGAAATTTTGGCATTTGTAGCCCCCTGCATTTCAATCTATTATTGTATTCAATTGCAAATGTTGTATTTCTGCAAAATAACCACAAAAGTCATTCCTTTGGAATAAGTTTACATCTATAAATTGCATTATGTGGTATGTCTTGCGAGTACGGTTGTGTACTCATGTTTGCTCTGCAAACAAATCTATAGAAGAGGAGGAGTCATCTCCTGCTTTTGAGGAGGAATTCGTTGAAGGTTGCTGATCGTTAGGGTCTGGATCCCAGTCGGTTGCCTGTGGTGAATTGATGGGATTTACGCTGAAGTTTATCTATTCCATTGCTATTTAATTCTTTGTCAGCCCTGTGTGGCTTAATAAGTTGTAAACTCTACCATAAGGTCAAAACCAGTATTTGTTATTCAAATTGCTCGTTTATGCTATTAATCGTTGTGTGGATCGATATTCATCTTTGTTGACACTGTGTGCACTAGTGTGATCCTTGACTAGTGCATTACACACAGATGGTCCAGAATTGTATTTTTGGGTCCTGACAGAGGTGGTATCAGAGCCATACTGACTATAGGTCTTGACCTTAGTTAGAACGGCCATCTTGGAGTGTCCAAATTATTTACTAAAAGCAAAAAATTAACTTGCAATATTAATCAATTGCTTAACTCCACTCAAGTCCTTCTTGACTCAACTATTGCTGGAATTTCTCCTCTCCCCGCTATTTTAAGTTGTTCTTACCCCGTTTCGTCTGTCTTGACAGATGCATCGTCTTCAGAGCTACGTGAACGCAAGAGAGGATTTGCTGCTGAACTTTGGAAGTTACTATAAGTGCTTGGAGGCTTCGACCGTCCATTGTACCGTGGAAGTAACTGGATTGTGAACGGTCGAGAACGTGGAGTGCTTTGCTGCTTGACGATCTACGCCAGAAGGGATACCAAGGCAAGCCAGCCTTTGAACATCTCCGTCCGGAAGACCACGTGGCTCGAGGGGATACAGGAGTCTTCACGCATCGCCATGCTAAGGATCTACAACATCTACGCGCGTGAGCTGAAGGACACCGTTTTCCGCTATCATCCCAGACCTGCCGCTGTGGATCTACCTGCACGATACCCATCCACGGAAGGAGAGTTCAATGCTACAGTGGTGCATCATGCTCAGTACGCTGCCACGTAGGAGGAGTCATTGGAGCTGATGGCCACCGATCTGGAGTGCGCCTACGAGACCTTACAGAGAGCAGAAGAAAGGATCGCCATTCTGCAAGAAAACCTCTACGACCAGCACGATCATGAGGAGGATCAAGAGGAAGAAGACCAAGAAAAACCAGAGGAGGATCCCGAAGAAGATCTAGAGGAAGGTCCAGTTGAGCCAGAAGAAGCCGCGGAGCCAGGGGAGCCAACTAAGCCTGCTGCACCAGGGACGCATGTTCCTGCTGCACCAATCCCAAAGCATTAGGATCAGTTCGCAAGGATGCCAGCTCACTTTCAGGTCTACAACAGGCGGAAGCACCGCCATGGTTGTGGAGGCTACCTTTGCGACTGAGTTCGCTAGAGTTTCAGTTTAGTCAGGCTTAGCCAGTTAAAGTGTAGAAGTGTCGCCGTTTAGGCGGTAGTTTGTGTGCTTAGGTTTGTTATTTTCTTTTGTGTGCAAGTATGAGTTGCAAAGGCCTTTAGACATTTGTTGCAGCCATGCTAAGACCTTATTAATAAAGTTTTCAATTTGTTTTTCTTGAAGCTATGTTTGTTGGGTTTAACCTACCCCTGATTAGTTCTTAACTCATCTTGTGCTTGCTACCTTATCAAACCCAAGGAGCTTCATCAGATGCTTTAGACTCTCCAGACTGCTACAAGTGGTTCTAGCACCCCAATGCCAGAAGTCAACGAGCAAAGCCCTGCGGGAGCAGTACCACCACAACCACCCCGATCGACTTACAAAATTTTGGAGCTTTCATGGCAGCCCAGACCAAGTTGGTGTACTCAATGATGAACCAGATGCAAACTATGAGCAATCAGAATAGCATCAGCCACAATCACAACAATGGAACACCAGCCGCTCACGGTCACCATGGACCATCAAAGCTTGCGGAGTTCATGAGGACTTGCCCACCCACCTTTTTCGGGAATGTCTCACCGGTTGAGGCCAATGATTGGCTTCGCGTCATCAAAAGGAAGCTGCTGATCACCCAATGCAGCGACCATGAAAAGGTTATGTTTGCCACTCACCAGATGGAAGGCATAGCTGCCGAATGGTGGGAGAGCTTTTGTGCAGCGCATGAGACGCCGCAAAACATTCCTTTGGAATAAGCCTGCATCTATAAATTTTATTCTGTGGTATGTCTTGCGAGTACGGTTGTGTACTCATGTTTACTCTGCAAACAAATCTACAGAAGAGGAGGAGCCATCGCCTGCTTTCGAGAAGGAGTTTGTTGAAGGTTGCTGATCATTAGGGTCTGGATCTCAGTCAATTGCCTGTGGTGAATTGATGGGATCTACGCTGAAGTTTATCTGTTCTGCTACTATTTAATTCTTTATCAGCCCTACAGGGCTTAATAAGTTGTAAACTCGACCATAAGATCAAAACCAGTATTTGTTATTCAAATTACTCGTTTATGCTATTAATCATTGTGTGGATTGATATTTATTTTTGTTGACACTGTGTGCACTAGCGTGATCCTGGACTAGTGCATTATACACAGAGGGTCTAGAATTGCATTTTTGGGTCCCGACAGCAACAAGCCTAAAAATTATAACAAAATAAAGTACACTAAAAATGTAACCTAACAAAATTTCTTTCATGCAAAAAGGAGTTAAACTAAAATACTTATACAATTTTCAAGTTTAAAACAACTTTCAGTACACAATTAAATGATTTATGGATTTTCTTTTAAATCCTTGAGCCGAGAATTGTTCAGAACTTTGAGATCTAATCGGACGGTCCAAACGAGAGGTTACGTTTGGACGGTCCGAACAGCCAAATGAATCCAGATGGTTCAATTGAAATTGGACGGTCCAAACGATAGGGCTGATCGGTCTGGTCCGAACAGCCCAATCAATCCAGAACGTTGATCTCAAAATGGACGGTCCAAAGTGAGGGGTTACTATGGACTTAACGGTTGGACCCACGCGTCAACGTCTCATTACAAAATCTAACCAGTTATTAATTTTTGTTAAGTATTAGCTAACCTAATCTGACAGAGGTTAACTCTAACCAACGAGCTACAGTACGTGCCCGTGTCCGACAACAGAGCACGCTCCGGCCGCGAGCTCGCCCGGCGTGCCGCCGGCGAGCTAGGTCATGGCGGTGCCGTCCAAAGGCCAAAACGAGACCCTAATACTATTGCGCACCCGACCATGGCCGGAGTTTTGTCGGAGATGAGTTATAGCGGCGGCTCGACGGAGCAGGGCGGAGGAGAAAGTACGGCAACGACAACATTGTTACAGCTACACTTCGCACGATCTAGCGCGTGAACGAGCACCAATAAGGGTCAAGGACCTTACCGGAGTGGAGTGGAGAGGATGAGCTAGCTAGAGTCGTGCTGGCGACGATGTACCGAGGGCGGCGGCGGTGCTTGAACGCAGAGATCTCAACCTGAGGACGGAGGGAGGGAATGGAAGGTAGGAGAAGCTAAAGGGAGGTCAGTAAATGGGGGTATCGTGAAGAATGGACAAGTGCCTCACCGTACCGGAGATAGGGACGAAGGCGAGCGTTTTCGGCCAACAAGACGAAATTTTTAATTCCAACGATTTCTGATGAGGAAAGATGAAATTATGTTCGGGGAAAGTCTTCCAGGATCCAGTGGCACGATAAGACATGAAAAGAATTGGAATTGAACCCCTGTGCCCCGGAACGGCGTTGGGAACGATGGCGGAGCTTCGAGCTTTCTCGGCTTTGAGCTTTATGATGTGAATATATTCTCTTTCTTTAAGTATTTGTATATAAGCATCTTAAATTGTACATGCCCTTATAAGTGGGCCTCAGAGCTTAAGATAATTATATTTCTGATTAAAATGAGATTTAAAACTTGAGTCAATGATATGTGGACCCCCACCCTTTACACAGTACACCCATAGACCCGGTCCATGCACATAGTGAGAAATCGTGATTTTCCTTTAGATATAAAAACAAAAAATAAATTGAAAAATCAAAACCCTACCAGCATAGTGTTTTCTCTCTTGTTTTTCTAGGATTTTCCCTCCGACAAAACATTCGATGACCCATTCTACCTCATACGGACTCTGATTTAAGTGATTTGTGTCTCTAAATTTTCACAAAATCATGAACTTTCAATCTATGCAATAATCATGAATTTTTTGTCTTTTTTTAATTGATTTGCTATTTATTTGTGTGTATTGGGTTTTCTTGGTTTGATACCGACATGCTCGAATTGTTCAATGCTGATCCAGAGCAAGACTCAGTGTTCAACGAACAAGGCAAGCACCCTGCTTTGATCATATTGAGCCTATATTTCAATGTTATATTGTCGGATCTGGAAATTCTAATTTTCGAATCCTATGTGTTTGTCTTGCTAGTCCAATAATTAGTGGTTAGCACACACATTTAACAACATTCATATGACATCCTTACACGTTTACATACACATAGTAGCATGATATAGTAAAACAACCGAAATTAAGTTAATATAGAATAAAGTTTGCAGCGGAAACAATGATAAAGAGGCACCAAAAACCAACAAGTATGCCTCTGCCTAACCACAAGCAACTGACTTGGTTAAACCCAAGTAGTCATCGTCGTCGTCGTCAAAGTCCATAGCATAAAAGTGTCTGATCGACGGGTTATCATCTGCATCCTCTGAATTTGTTCAACACACAATCGTGATTACAAAATTATACTATGCAAGACTTTTAAGCAAAGTTTATATAGTATGTAAGTTGAGGCAATGTTGGCTGTCCTATCTAGTTTAGTTTGCATACTCAAGTTTTATTTGCAATACATATAGTAAGTTCAACGCGGAATTTGTAAGAGAATTTGACATTTGATAGAAAGTAACAAGTATATAAATTTTAGCATAAGCAACATATGGCTCTGCATAGCTATAAGCCACGACAGACATCACCAAGACCAAAATAAAATTCATTGATTGGATACCCTCTATTCCCAGCAAGTTTCTAAACCAAATACTAACCCTAGTGACATCACTAAGCTTTGCCCATAACCAGGGGCATGACTATTCGAATAGATCATACTGTAACACACCGATCCAACACTGAGCCCGGAATGCCACTTAACTATATTAACAACTAATTTAAACAACATATTACAATAAATTCCAGCAAGCACATAACGAATAAAAACCCACCACAGGTCACAATAGAAAATATTAAATGCATCTAAACTGCATAAGAATCAACATACTAGATAGCAATACCGAATAAAGAACCAATAGACAATAAACAGTCTAATGAATGAATAAACCGGTTTTAACCAATCACCTAAGGTTATTCAGTGATTATCAAATCCTATAAAGAATATATCATCACACTATATAAACGTTCTCATGGCCATGTAATTCAAGTAATTGAGTGTGGTTTATGGTTCCAAGGGCGCTAGGCCTTCACAAGTGAAATGTCGTTAAAGGTCACCTCAAAATAACAATAAAGCAAGAGTGAGTCCAAGACTCAGTAAATACAAAATAAAGCCATAAACAATAGTTTATCAACCATAATCAAGGTTATCATCATCATCCATCTATTTAATGCCATTCTCGTACAAATAGACAAGTCATATTCCATATAGGTAAATCTACATAATTTAACAATTTACTCATATATGTGAATGCACCATCATACTTATACTCATATGCATCTCATTAGCTGATACTGGTATAGCGGAGTGTTCACCTGTTGATGACAAACTATTCCCCATCTTCTTTAGGTTGGGGTCCCTACATTGTAGAACTTTAACTAGTTCCTATAAATGTAAGACTTTATCTAGAGTTCTCCGGACTAGTTATGTATTTTTCTCACCGATCTCATCGAAATAGTTACATGACTTTCTCACTAACCTTTCTTGTGCACTCTTATCATGATGAATGTAAATAATGCAACATCATAATTAATCATTTACAAAACTCGTCTCGTTAACTTATTGTCTCATTCTCAATATCATAATCTCATTAACTCAATGTCATCAATATCATGTATATGAATAAGCTTAACGAAAAGTATAATAAATAACATGATAAATAATATCAATGACAATAATGAACAACTTATTGTTCACCATTCTACCATGTTGCCTCTTAGCATTTAGAAGTTGGGTGATGAAATTGTGGCACAACGCATGAGGCATCAGTCCTTAAACAAGCAAGTTAAAACAATTTCAAAACAACAACATCACAGTACTAAAACATTACACTAATCGCTCTCGCATGTCTACGCCAAGACGATACAATTAATCCAATTCTACCGAACACACTACCTGTTGTCCCAGTAGTAAAAACTTTCTAACTTATCCATCCGAGCTCCAAATTGAACCAACCAAGACTTTCTGAAATCCTCACGAAAAATCCAACAACAATCTAGTTATGACAATCTTCTGATTCAACCGTTTTCTTCCCCGTTTCCTTTCCCGAAGACTATCCCAGAATCTGTCAGGACAGTTCACTTCACAATTTTATATCTTTAATTTTAAAACTTGAAAAAGTATGAACGATAACAGTTCTAGAAACTACAAAAAAATTTATAACTTATTTATGTTATCACCACATTTAAATTTTACCATCTACTAGATGAAACCACCCCATCTACACAACATCTGCTAGCTACGTCCAAATTCTGGACAGCGACCTTTCCGAAGTCGTAACTCTTCGCTCGCTACTTCGATTCTAGTGATCCAAACCTTCCTAAAAATCTAATGAGATTACCTAACTTTTCTCTAATTGGATCAAACTCTGAATCCGAGCCTAAATACCTCGAATCGCCCCCACAAGGTTCTGCTTTGAAACTCGACGAACTAGGGCTCATAGAAATCTACACTTCCCTCGGACCAATCAATCTACAAATAGATTAAACACTATTCTAGGATTAATCTAAGGACTACCAGGTCATTAGCACTGAAGAAAACAACGACAATCACGAACCCGTGTTCTTCCCTGCTTCTTTCCCTTCTCTTCTCTTTTTCTCCTCCCTTCCTGTCTTCCTACTTGCTTCTCCTCCTGGTCAGCAGCAACACTGGCAATATATCCATGCATGCAAAGGATCTTGCACAGTAGCACAAGCCACAACATCCCATCTTCTTTTCCTTCTTAATCTCTCTCTCTCTCCTGTCAATGCATGCAGTCAGCAAAGATGCAGCCTCTGCATTGCAGCATCAATCTACATACATGACTTATTATTTGTAGAGTTCAGAGGCTGTAATCTGTTCTGTTTAAAATATTTAGATGCTAGCGATTCTAATGAAGCATCAAGAGGAGAATTAAGCATGCAATTTCCAATGCCACCAAGGTAATTTTCCCATTCAAGAAATTGTCAAAAATGTGCATATTGTGGCCAAGTCTATACATATTGCCCTTGCAATTTTTTTCCCATTTTTTCTTGTTCATAGAGTCAGACTGACTTGTTCTGCTTGGTGAACACGGCATATCGGGTATTTACTTTAGTTGTGAAACCATGTCCTTGAGGATGCATTCCACTTTGTTCAATGATGTTCTATACCAAACGTAGTCCATAGTTTTGTACCTTGTAAAGTGAAGTTATAATAATATAAAGTATAATGATTTGTGCAAATTATCTTCATCTACAACGCTAGCCATTAAATAGCAAATTAATTTTCCTCTATTGGTTGAAATCCGTAAGAGTTAGGTTCAGTTCATTTTTTCTCATTTCAAGGGATTCGTATGTTTCCTCTTTGAGATGATATTCGGGAACCACGACAAGCCTGCTGATTGAAACAAACAAGATCATGTGATTAATCCTTTTGTTGGTATGACACTACAAGCAACTGTTTGAAAATATGTTTGTCAATGCATTTTGTTTGCTAATTTAAACCATAATTTCAGGCTTCAGATGAAGAACCAGTGTAACTTTGTCAGTCATATTAACTACCATGTTTATCTGGAATTATATTTACAAATTATGAAGCAATCGTTGTTAAAAAAAATTTATTAGCGCTATTAGGAAATTTATTGTGTTTGGAGCTGTAGCTATTAAACGGACCCATAGATATAGTACATATCTTGCAGCATCCATAGATTGTACAAATCTTCGCAGCATCCATAGATTGTACAAATCTTCGCAACGCAGTTTCCAATTCAGATTGGACCATTAATTGTGAATCGCTATACCAAAGTCCATTTGGCAGGGGGGAGTTCATCATATATGACAAATCAAAGAAAAGCCAAGGAAGAAATAGAAAGATGGATTTCTAAGAGCTTTGAACCATAGAATTTTGTATAGGTCGTCTTTTTTTTCATGTATACTTAAGAGCGTGCAAAGATGATGTATACAAACATCTTGTGATAATTTATTCGTGCAATGTATAGTCACCTTATTTTAATGAAGTGTACAATACTATTGGAAGATGTGAATACGTGCTCCTACCAATAGAAAATACATTTGTTTTGAAATGTTTGCTGGGTCATATAAATACATGTTTTGCTATTGATACAAAATGTGCTACTACTAACAGAATAGGTGTTGCCAGTAAATGTTATCTGGGTTATAAATAGTTGTGTTGCTGCTAATTGAAATAAATGTTGATAGCTTGCAATACATTTTCTTTCATACACTACAACATAAACACCCCTTTAGCAATGCATATATGCGTTGCTAGAAGTCCAAATAAATGTTGTTATGGTCTATACCAACGCATTTAGTATGTGCTGCCATTGAGACCGTTGCGAGAGTCTACTACAACATATAAACAAGTGTTGGTAATATATATGAAAAGGCGTTGCGAAGTAGCAACAGATATAATCAGGTTGTAACTACACTTGTATGCGTTGATACTTACCATGTATGGATGACTTTTACTATTTTGACAATAGATATAATTATATTGTCACAACACATAGAAACATTGGTATTTGCCATTAGATGACTTTTGCTATTTTGGCAACGGATATAATTAGATTGCTACAACGATTTTAAATGTGTAGAAATCAAAGTAAAAAAAATCATTATCAGTCGTAGCATGGTTAAAACGAACACTCATATATTAAAAACAAATTGTTGCATTACATAGACAACCATCCACATAAGACATGATATAAATATTTTACTTGAACATCATTTCCTAACAAAATAAAATCTAAACGTAATGAAAATCATCTGCCTATATCACCATTCTCCACCTTGCATATTCAACATATCATCCATAGCATCATCCATTTATCTTATCAACCTACAATGAAAAATTGGAATCCATTAATGCACCATTAGAAAGAAAAAAATCACAATATTAAAGTAACAAAACTAAAAGAAGCACCGTACATAAGAAAAGATTATACCTGCTGCTCCAACACATCACAGGGTTTGGGCTCTAGTTTCAGCACCCAGCTCCTCTTGTGGGTTAGCGCTGAACCCTGGGACAGTGATTCCCTAATAAGCAGCTTCTCCTTCCCTTTGCTCCTCTTGGCATCCATATTCCACAACATGCGGTTCAGACATTCAGACCAAAAAACAAGAGCCTAGTTCAAAAGCAATCAAACTTGTTAGTAACACACAAGGAAGCATCCAAAGAAAATCTGAAACCAGTGGCGGACTCAGGATTTAATTTTAGGTATGGCAGAGTAAAGAGTTGGAAACACGGACCAAAGTGTATTACCCAAATTAGTGCTTATTTGGTGATATTGGAGGAGGATTAAAGAAGACAGAGTGTCAGCCCAGTAACTACAATATTCATGATGTGTTTTCAAATAGCAGTATTCCACGGGTTTTGTTGGTTGCACTATTTGTACTTAGAACCGCACGTGATTTATGGATACATGATGCAAAAAAATGTGAAGTAAAGCATACCTCACTTGATTCTCCCAACAAGCTCCTCCTTTCAGAGTGTCCAAGAATGACCCATGGAATGCCATGGTTGACAAGCATCTCAGCACTGCATTTGCAATAGATTATCAACCAACAGATAAGTTGAATGGGAATGAACCATCAATTTTGACTAAAAGCAAATGCGGATATAAGTACTATTCATCTGAATTAGTTATCTGTGATTGAACAAATCTAATATCAGTATTGAATTGGTAAAGCCAAGTGAAGGAGGGCTGGCTTAGAAAAGAAAGCACTGTTTCTGGACAAATGAACAAGATACTTTATACCACAGACTCACAGAGTAGTACTACATCTGTTTGCATTGTAGATTTGTAATCAATCCATCTCATGGTCATTACAACATATTGGGTGTATAGCTGACAGAGAACTGAATACTAACCTGACCTCACCGGTGAAAGCACCTCCCTTCTTCACCCAGCAATTCTGAGCAGCAACTTGGAACTCAGGGCGCGGCTGACTCTTGACCACAGGAAGGAACACATACGGTGGGCTTACAACCACCTCTGCAGCACAATAATTACAAAATGGTAAGTTCGTCTTACAATGTAGCTTTAGGCTTTAGCAAATTTGTCATAAAAGATGGAAACATAGAAGGTCACTCCTAAGAATAGCCAAGCTAATGTGTAGCCTTCCATACCAACAACATCTGGACTGGGGAGCTGTCCTTCATTCAAAGTTTTGACAATTTTGTCTACCTGATCGATGGTTCCATTCTACAAATGTCAAGATCAACCATGTCAATATTTAGCAAGCAACTCATTAAAGATGGATACAACTCACATTAAACATGTTCAGTCTTACATATTACTCAGCATAAACATGCAGATGACAATATGTATGAGAATTTTGGTATCAGCAAGCATTAATACCAATATACCTTTTTTGCTGCATGATGTATTTCATGTGCAAAATAATTTTCCCATATAACCCCCAAAATTTTGAAGCTCCACAAAATACTAAAATTGAAGTCACTGTACTATTTATTGCATAATTTTCTATCAATTTAACAAAAAGATTGATTGAAATGGAGATTGAAGGGGCTAATTTGTATTGCAGACGAACAGATCTCCAGAAGTTGGTGCCCTTGAACTGATCTAGACCCTTAGCAACACACATCATAAAATTTTCACATGAAAACTATATGCAATGCGTTCAGGCCTAGAAACTCAGTTCCACACTAATTCACACTGGAATATAGGAGGTAGCAACTACTCTCGTCTACAAATCCAAGAAAGACCATACCATCGCATCTGACTCCAACCTAGATGTATATAATAGTTCTAAGCACCCCAAAAATAAGCACTAGATTTTAATCACAGAAGACTGTTCTACACTACTAGGATGAAAACCATTCCTACGATTGGCAACCTAAGCACCCAATCCTGACCAGAAAGCGTCGATTCTACCCCCCAAAAGAGTCAACAAGAGAACTAAAAACCCATCCCATGCTTACTTTGGAATGCTCTTCAGCAACAAGAGGACGTATAACACAGAAGCTATTGGATTAGATCATTGGATTTGTAGTATACCATAAATAGGAAAAAGTTTCAAGTCACATTAGAAACTCACCAAATGCGGTAAAACATTTCTTTTACTCAAGTCTTCTTTTGCTTGGTTGATTGTCCAGTCTTGCTAATGATGGTATCTAAGATTCGGCACAATTCCTTTTGCCTCCATCAATTGAACAACATTTACAGTTTGTTCACACCATCCCTGAAAAGAGACAAGGAAATGAATATGATACACACAGGCTGATGCATATGCATAGGGACAGAAATATATTGTACAGGCAGGTGATTGTAAGCCCGAGGGATGCGAATGCACGTACTGTCTCCCACATTAAGGAATCTAAATAGTGCTTGCAGGAAATTGAATAATGCTTCTTGTTTCCTAAGGCAATGTATTTGGTGTTGCTAGCTGCATGAACATTGTGACAGGAAAACAATTTAACAAATGAATTGCTATTTTGCTTCCCGAGTAACCAAGAATATATGCAATTTTCTGTGCTACTTGAGAAAGTTGTGCAGCACATTGATCCCTGATAAATAATAGTATGTATCCATGCAA
Organism: Ampelocalamus luodianensis; assembly: GCA_036346255.1. Classification (NCBI taxonomy): domain Eukaryota; kingdom Viridiplantae; phylum Streptophyta; class Magnoliopsida; order Poales; family Poaceae; genus Ampelocalamus; species Ampelocalamus luodianensis. The sequence goes on from CM070617.1 coordinate 66,431,470, forward strand.
TTGTTTTGAGAATGAAGTTATTAACTACCAGAATTTGCTAGTTTTCGATATGACACGGGTTCCCTTGAGAGGTAACCAGCTTATCCACCCCTCCCCTGCTGCATGCGCCTCCTTCAACCCACACACATCATCCGTCGCCCCAAGCTCGAGCAGCGCCGCCAGCCTGTCTCGGCGGCCACACGAGTTCAAGAAGGTCTGCAGTAGCATCAAGAAGAGGAGGTGTTATACAGATTCAGCAATCGAATCGAGATCAAGAAATTGTCAGATGAGGAAGGCAACAGAAGGGAAAGGAAGGAGATGAAACCAACTCGACGAATCGGAGCTCAGCTTCTTTTGGAAGGAAATCAAACCATCCAATCTGGACAGGCGACAGCGCCAGGAGCAATCGCCAATTCGAAGGCCGGATCGACGGGAGAAAGGAAAGCAATAAACGAGCAGTATTTACCTCCTAATCTAATCTAGTCCAGTCGGCGGCGATGTCTCTCCTCGCCAGAGAAGAGATACCAAAACTTCTTTGGGGGAACGGAGGGGAGGGAGCACGCGCGCGGCACATAGCTAAGAGGAGTGATGGTGGCGCGTAGTTAAATTGTCTCATTCCTCCGGAGCCACGACCTGCGTCTCCACCGATATCTAGCGTTGGAGAGGAACTAGGCGGCGATCTATCGCCGGTCGCTGAGCTGCTCGCTGTGGTTGGGAGTTGCGGGGAGAGGAATGGATCTATACCTCGAGCCAGAGCGCTACGCCCATGTCGCCGGTGGCCACCAGCGCTGGCGCCAACGCCACAAACGTTGTTGGTGCGAGGAATTAGTTGGTACATGTAACTCAATATGGTATCAGAGCTAGGTGATCTTGAGTTTAAGACCCGGTTAGTGCAATTAAAAATAATAATTGCAGTCCACTTCTATTCTACGTCTTAGACCTGAGGAAGCTTACACGTGAGGGGGGTATTGAAGTATAAACGAATTGTCCACCTTTCCTCATCAGCTTAAGTTTTTGGGTGAATTGGTTGGTACATACAACTCAATAATACATCTAGCTTTTCATGGTATCAGAGCCACTGCTCCTAACTTGTTCGTCATGACTTCCGCTTCCTCAACCTCCTCTCTGCTCAACTCAACAGCCAGTGGCTCAACCTCCTCTGCCATGGCTGGCATACTGCCCACACCATCCTTTAGCCAACTCATCAACATAAAGCTAGGCCGTGACAATTACCTCATAAAGCTAGCCCAATTCCTACCATACCTTCGGAGTCAGCACCTGCTCGGCTATGTCGATGGAACAGTGGAGGTTCCACCGACAACCATCACCCGAGCGAGCGCAGATGGGGCAGCACAGGTCGAAAATCCGGCCTACGACCTTTGGTTCCAACAGGACCAATTGGTCCTGAGTGCATTGCTATCCTCCCTGTCCGAGGAAGTCCTTGGACATGTGCTCTTTATCACCACCGCACGAGAGGTGTGGGTCACGCTGGAGAGGATGTTCTCCTCGCGTTCTCGGGTGCGGATCACTCGGATCCGTCTCGGTGACTACACGCGCGAAGAAGGAGCTCTCCATCGCGAGTACTTCCACAAGGTCAAAGGGCTCGCCGACACGCTCGTGTCCATCGGCAATCCTCTCTCGATGAGGAAATCATATCCTACATGCTTGCGGGGCTTGATTCGACTATGACTCCTTGTCACGTCGATTACAACTCGTTCGAATCCAATGACCTTGACGGATCATGACGCCACATGCTGTCACATGAGCTGCGCGTTCGCAGCGTGACTCCTGGTGCAGTGCAGGGTCCGAATGTCGGCGAACAATGCCGCACGATGTCCCAATGGCGAGGCCAATCTCCATCACCAAGAAGAACCAAAGACAGGCGGTCGTGGCGCTCTGCGCCTCCATCGGCAATGGCGCGCCATCTGCGCAGAGGCAATCAACAACGACCAACGTGTCAAGTGTGTGGTAAATTTGGGCACGGTGCGCTCAAATGTTACCAACGCTTTAATCACACGTGCCACCACGAAGATCACCGTGTTGCGCCTCTTCCTCGACTCTGCGTACGGTGGACACCGGTTGGTATCACGAATACGGTGCCACCCACCACGACCCGATCTCGACCGTGTCGATGCCGCGGAACGGTGCTGCAGGTGGTGATCAAGTCAACGTCGCCAATGGCACAGGTTTGTCAATAGCTCACATTGGTCACTCTACCATTGCTGGTTCCAAATCTCTAATCCTTAAAAATATTTTACATGTGCCAAAGATAAGCAAGAACCTTCTATCTGTTCGAAGTTTGCCTTACACAATAATGCTTTCTTTGAGTTTCATCCGCATTATTTTGTTGTTGAGATCAACTCACGAAGAAGGTTACATTTCACGGCAAGGCTGAGGCGGTCTCTATCCCTTTGCTACTGTTCAAACTCGACAAGCTCTTCATTCTTCCAAGTGCACCACAGAACAGTGGCATCGCCGCCTCGGCCATCCCTCTCCAGCAATTGTTGAAGCTGTTCTTCGTTCCAATAATCTTGTGACCAAGCCAAATAAACTTTTCTCTATGTGTGATGCTTGTCAATAGGGAAAGATTCATCAATTACCTTTTGCTAGTTCTACTCATGTTTCAAATTCCCCTCTTGAACTTGTTCACTCTGATGTATGGGGGCCAACCCTTCCATCCGTTGGAGGTTTTCGGTACTATGTAAGCTTTCTTGATGATTATAGTAAATTTGTTTGGATTTACTTTCTCAAACACAAGTCTGAAGTTGCTACTGTCTTCTCCAGTTTCAAAATCATGTTGAGCGCTTACTTGGTACTAAAATTCGTTCTATTCAAACGGATTGGGGAGGGGAATATCAAAAGCTTCATCGTTTCTTTACTAGCATTGGTATTTCACACCGTGTCTCTTGTCCACATACACATCAACAAAACAGGGCCATTGAACGCAAGCATAGGCATATAGTTGAAACCGGTCTCACTCTTCTAGCTCAAGCTGAAATACCTGTTAGGTTTTGGGATGAAGCTTTTTCCACTGCGTGTTATCTCATTAACAGAATTCCTAGTCGAGTTATCTACAAAGAAATTCCTCTTACTCGACTTCTTGGTATTACACCTAACTATTCTGTTCTTCGTACCTTCAGTTGTGCCTGTTGGCCCAACCTCAGGCCTTATAATACTCGTAAGCTTGCGTTTAGATCCCGACAATGTGTCTTTTTAGGCTACAGTAATCTACATAAAGGTTACAAGTGTCTTGATTGACAAACTGGACGTGTGTATGTGTCACGTGATGTAATCTTTGATGAATCAATGTTTTATTTCTCTGTCATGACTGAAAAAACATCATCCACTGTTAAAACTCCTACTCCTGTTCTTTTACCTTCTCTGGTTCCTCCTTCTGCTGTTTTCTCTCCTGCAACCAGCAATGATAATGCACAAGTGAGCCTTGACAATTCTTTTGTTGTGCCGACTAATGATAATGCCTCTCTAGATACTGTCTCTGACTCTACAGGTCCTGATCAAGGTGCTCCACCAGCAGCTGATCGTCACCCCATGAGAACACGGTCACAAGACAATGTGCGCAAGCCGAAGCAGTTTACAGATGGCACAGTTCTTTATCCACTTGATCGGCGTGCTTTTAGTGCAACTACAGAACCAGAGTCTCACCATGAAGCAATGCAGCAGTCCGAGTGGAAAGCAGCCATGGAGCAGGAGTTTGATGCATTACAGAAAAACCATACATGGCGACTGGTTCATCCAAGTCAAGGACAAAATATCATCGACTGTCGCTGGGTGTTCAAGATCAAACGGCGTGTTGATGGCACTGTTGAAAGGTACAAGGCACGCCTCGTTGCGAAGGGCTTCAAGCAGAGACACGGGATTGACTACATGGACACATTTAGCCCTGTTGTCAAACCCGCCACAGTGCGGCTCCTTTTGTCACTTGGTGTGTCGCGTGGCTGGGACATCCGACAAGCTGATGTTCAGAATGCATTCCTCCATGGAATCCTTGAAGAAGATGTTTATATGAGGCAGCCTCCATGGTACGCTGATCCATCCTTACCAAATTACGTTTGCAAACTTGATAAAGCTTTCTATGGATTAAAGTAGGCGCCCCGAGCATGGCATTCTCGACTCAGTGGTAAACTGCAGGAACTTGGTTTCCTTGCATCAAAAGCTGATACTTCTTTGTTTGTCTTCAACAATTCAAATATCATTATTTACATGCTAGTGTATGTTGATGATATAATTGTTGTTAGCTCCTGTGCCAAGGCTACTGACAAACTTTTCAGCCAACTCACTGATGATTTTGCCATTAAAGATCTTGGTCAGTTGAGTTACTTCCTTGGTGTTGAAGCAAATCTGTGCACAGGGGGGATGATGCTCACTCAAAAGAAGTATGCACTGGATCTTCTTCAACGAGCCAAGATGCAGCATTGCAAGACAATCAGTACACCCATGGCAGCTACTGAAAAATTATCACAGCAGCAAGGCACTTCACTGTCAGAACAAGATTGTTTTCGGTATAGAAGCATTGTTGGGGCTCTTCAGTACTTAACACTTACTCGTCCTGACATAGCCTTCGCAGTTAACAGAGTTTGCCAATTTCTCCACTGTCCAACTGATGTACACTGGTCAGCTGTGAAGCGTATACTACGATACATCAAAGGCTCATATGACACAGGATTGCATATTCAGAAGTCTGACTCCACCTTGCTCAGTGTGTTTTCAGACGCGGATTGGGCTGGCTGTCCCGACGATCGGCGTTCCACCGGTGGCTTTGCAGTATTCTTCGGGCCTAATCTCATTTCATGGAGTTCGAAGAAACAGCCTACGGTCTCACGGTCGAGTACCGAGGCTGAATATAAAGCTGTCGCAAACGCTACCACTGAAAGTATGTGGGTGCAGTCATTGTTGAAGGAACTTGCAGTCTATCAAGCCAAGCCTCCCTCTCTGTGGTGTGACAACATTGGAGCTACTTATCTCGCTGTCAATCCGGTTTTCCATGCGAGGACTAAACATGTGGAGATTGATTTCCATTTTGTTAGAGAACAAGTTGCTTGCAAGAATTTAGAGGTACGGTTCATATCCTCTAAGGATCTAGTGGCAGATATTTTTACAAAAGCACTTGCTGGACAGGCGTTTAACTTGTGCAAACACAATCTCAATCTTTGGCCAAGTTGTGATTGCGGGAGGATGTTAAAAGGATACAGTTGTGCGACCGATTCTTCAGTAAGAGCTGGCGCACCTACCGATTCTTCAGTCACAGCTGGCGAACTTCTCCCTGTATTGTCGCCAGCACTTCAGAGCTTACTGCCACATATCCGGCAAAACCTGTTTACTCTTTAAACTAAAAGTTCCGAGTTCTGTTCCTGTAAATCAGGATCTCATGTAACCATGATGTGATCTCTTTTGCTATAAATAAACTTGCAACCCCTCAATGGGTATTACGGCGCAACATCTAGCTTTTCACGAGGAAGGGATGAAGCACTCCGTTGGCTACGACGTCCATGCGGAGGAGGAGATGGTTGGAGGATGGCTCGAACTGGGAGGGAAGGAGTAGGGTGGGGGAGACGACGGGGCGAGGACTGAGGGGGGCGGGGAGTGGAGGTTGTGCGGCGGCGTGTGGGGAGAGGAAGCGGTGGCGCAGCGCGCAAGAAACGGCGGCATCGGTGGGTGGGAGGAGGCCGATGGCGATGGTGTTCGGTTGGGAGGGGGAGAGAGAGAAAGGGGAAAATAGGTGTGAGAGGAGTTGAGGGCGCGTAGAATCGCTTGTAGGGGAGATGTGGAGGCGTGGAAACCCACGACTTACGCTGTTTTTTTTATATGGAGCGGAAGTTGAGCAGATTTTTGGATGTGGAGCGGAACTTGGTGGGACCGGAGATTGTGAGAGGGGGGAAATTGTGGGATAAAAAATACACGAGAAAAAATGGAGGGAAAGATCGAAGGGAGATGAAAGTAGTTTTGGGAGTTGCACCAAAATATTCAATTTTGATTGAATCAGAATTGGGTCTAAGTTCGTGTATAGTGTTGGACTAGCACCTGTGGCCATAATATTACTTCGTAACATATATTATCTGTAGCTATCCATATGATTTATGTTGATTAGATTTTGCAACGTATATTATGCGTAGTCATAATATTACTTCGTAATGTATGTACAGAGCGTTGCAACGTATGTGTTGGTAAAGGAGTGTTCATCTTGTAGTGATATAGCAATAGTTGTTATGTGTTGCAGTAGACCTGTCTTCAACAACTATATCACTTATCCAATGTGTTGCTATAGGTCATTGCAACAGTTATTTAAAGCTATAGCAACACATAATTATGTTGGTATAGATCGGTCCTGCACCATTCATTCGTAGGTTGATCCGTCCACTCTCGCAGGACGGCACGCACGTTAGTTAGCAGCCACGAATAAGCAACTAACTCAGCCACACAACTGGCCGGTCGCAAAAGTCAATGGAGCTGCGAGCTGCGAGTTGCGAGTTGCGACAACACAACTAAGATTCCGCCTCCTCTTTCACCAGCATCTAGTACAAATACTACACCAGGAAGCAGTAGCAGCCATGGCTGAAGACGACCAAAGCTGTCAAGGCATGGAGGCGACTCCTCTCCTGACCCCTTACGAGATGGGCCAATTCAGCCTGGCGCACAGGTCAGTGAACTACCTATATTCACATACATGCACGTGTATTTCGTCGGTTAATTAGTGCCAAGTTAGCCACAGTATTCCATCTAACCTCTGTTCGGATGGTACAAGACTGGATTGCTTGATGGTTTCTTTGTTCTTCAGTGCATATATCTGGTTACTTAGGTCCCGTCTCTTACTAGCTACGACTACTGCTAATCTTTTCTGCTTGTTGCCTGGTCATGCATCTTGCAGGGTTGTTCTTGCGCCGCTAACGAGGTGCAGGTCCTACGGGAACGTGCCCCAGCCGCACAACGTGCTGTACTACGCACAAAGGGCGGCGCGGGGCGTCCTCCTCATCGCTGAGGCCTGCGCGGTGTCCGAAACCGCCGGAGGGTACAGCGGCGTACCCGGCCTGTGGAGACAGGAGCAGGTCGCGGCCTGGAAACCCGTCGTTGATGCCGTACACGCCAAAGACGCCGTCTTCTTCTGCCAGCTCTGGCACACGGGGCGCGTGTCGTCCACCGGTGCGTATGTGATGCTCAATTCTCCAGGCCCTTTGTTTTCACTTTCGTTTTTGTTGTCTTTGTCCTTTCATCGTGTGTGGATGGGCTACTTTTTTTTTTTTGTTCTCCTTTTTTCATTTTGGGAATTGATAGAGATTAGAGCCCCATACTCCTCGCAACCACTAGCTATTAGTGATACAGCTATCTAGCAGTCTTCTCACAACCACTCAATTCTTATCCTCTTCCACGTTGGCACGGTTCTTCGTCATCTCTTTGCCCATCCTCTCACCAGCATCCAGAGGTTTAGAGCTCACACATGCATACATGTTGCAGTAGGCAAGCTGAGCTGTGGTGCTAGTCTTTTTTTTTAATGTTGCAGGTGTTATGATGGCTTTTTCATTATCATAACAAGATTTAATTCTTGTTGGAGTAGTTCTTTGTATTTGTTGTACCAGTAGTTTTGATTTGTTGTACGTCATTCTGTTGGTTTTTGTGTTTGACGCATCTGAGACGAGACAAATATTTGTTGCAAGTTCAATAACATTTTTCTAGAATTGTTGTATGAACTATTGTACTTTGTTACAGTGTGGTTTCTCAAATGTCGTTGCTTGATGTATTTTGTTACAATTGCGTTGTTGGTTTGTTGCACAAGAGTAAATTTTTGTTGCAATGTTTCTTCTTAAATGTTGTGGCAAGGGCTATTTGTTACAATCGTGTTTTCGATTTGTTACACAAGAGTAAATTTTTATTACGATAGGGATGTCTATTTGTTGCACCGAGAAAACCGTGCTTGTTGTATTGATTTGGGACTTTTTTTTTTTGCATCGTATAGGGATTTATTGTAAACTTATTAAATAATTGTTGCATCTCACTAATTTTTGTTGCGTCTGATTAGATGACCGAGATCGAACATTTTAAGTTAGATCCAATAATAGAAAGGAACGTACGTTCGGGCGCTAGTTGCTCCCTTTCCTTTTTCCTCAACTAAGGATCGAGACTTTAGTTTTGGGTTCCTTTGTCTTTTAGATTTCTTATTTACTCCATCCATTCACAATTATATTACAGAGTTCCAACCTAACGGGCAAGCACCGATCTCAAGCACGGATAAGCAAGTCACACCTCAGGTCGCCCATGATGGCCGTGTCTTCGAGTTTGCCGCCCCTCGAAGGTTGGAGACAGAGGAGATTCCCCACATCGTGAACGACTTCCGGATTGCCGCCAGAAATGCAATCAAAGCCGGTAACAATTAACGCAGCCCTCTATGTGAACACACTATTCAGTGTTCATCGCAATGATCATTCTAAATTAACAATGTTAATCGTTTGTGATTAAGGTTTCGACGGCGTGGAGATCCACGCTGCCAACGGGTACCTGATCGACCAGTTCATGAAAGACGGCGTCAACGACCGCACCGACGCGTACGGTGGCAACCTACAGAACCGCTGCCGCTTTGCCGCCGAGGTCATCACGGCCGTGGCCGACGAGGTCGGTGCGCACCGCCTCGGCGTGCGCCTCTCCCCGTTCGCTGACTACATGGACTGCCGCGACTCCGACCCTGAGGCGCTCGCGCTGCATGTGATCAGCTTCATGAACGATCTCGGAGTCTGTCATCGCCACGTGATCGAGCCGAGGATGTGTGTCAACCCAGAGGACGGCAGACTGATGATCCCGCACCAGCTGCTGCCGTTCAGGAAGGCGTTCAGAGGCACGTTCATGGTGAACGGAGGGTACGATCGGGAGGAAGGGGACAAGGCCGTCGCCGACGGCTACGCCAACCTGGTCGCTTACGGGCGGCTGTTCTTGGCCAACCCCGACCTGCCTGAGCGGTTCAGGAAGAAGGCGGCTCTGAACAAGTATGACAGAGCACCTTCTACACCTCGATCCTGTGGTTGGCTACACGGACTACCCGTTTCTTGATCAGGCCTAGCTGATTGACTCCCAACCGATCGATCATGTGCTTCTGCTACAGTTGATTTAAATCGATAAACTGAGTGAATAACCGAGCACGTATTTATGTGTACACTGCATGTGTGCGCATTCTGCAAGAAGTTATGCCGGCCACGCTTCTCCGTCGCCTGTGTGTGTATGTTTTATCTTATGCAAGAACGTTCCATTCCGCTGTCCAAATCTGCACACTGCAATCCGGCGAGTTGCAGGGAAGCGGATGTTGGAATTTCATTGGTCTTTGCTCTGTTATTGCTTCGTCCAGAAAAGAACAGCACTCAGTCCTTCTTTATTGCTGCTTTCGTCCAGCGAAAAGAACTTGCTCGTGTCCTTTGCACCTTTTGGTTCTTCATGGGACCCACTAATCCTGTTCTTGACGTGACGTTCGATGTGACCCGCTTGATCAGGAGGTGGAACAACACCACTCCTGGTTCCTCTACGCGGAAGACAATCTTGAAAACAAGCAAGGAGCACTTGTGTCTTCCCACGTCATGCTGCGCCTCTTGGGTTTGTCTTCGCATGATAGCAGCGCCTTGGCCTTCTGGCTCGCGTCTTCACGTCATGTGCCCATACTTTTCTCTGTTGTCTCCACGTGAAGTTGCGCACAACATCTGATCTTCCTTCTTGCTGGAGGGAGAGACCACCGAGACAAGCAAAACAACGAGAACAGAACACATCAAAACTGATTTTTGTCAGTTTTTTTTTGTTGTTGTTGTGAGCATCGAAAACGCTGTCCCTTGTTTCTTCATCTTTTGTGTTTATTTATACCAAAAAAATTACAGAGTTACAATCAGATTTGATAATGACAATCCGTACCAAAAACAAAATGTGGATATCATGAGAATATGTTCATAATCTTAGGATGATTATACAATTAGCAATAATGTTAAATGTTTGTCGAATCACTCCTTTTCTGCAGAGTTCAGGAATATCGGAATGACCGCATTTGAGGAGCTGTATGACTACACGTGGTCGTAGCTGAACATGGTCCTAGCTTTTTGTACTGAGTTTCAATAACTTCGGGCACTGTAGCTACGAGTACCAATGGTCGAAACCTCAAGTGTTGTAGCTATGAGTATTGTTCATGTTGATTACTGTAGCTACGAGTATCAGTGGTCAAAACCTTGAGTGTTGTAGCTATGAGTACTGTTTATTTCGAGTACCGTAGCTATGCGTACTATTCTCTTCGAGTACTGTAGCTCTGAGTTCCAGGTTGTCGTACCGTTGTTCGACCAGGTAGTCGTAGCCTTTCGACCAGGTGTGGTCGTAGCCCTTTCATCCAAGTGGTCGTGGATACTGATCGTAGACAGTGGTCGTGGACAGTGGTCGTAGATGCATGTGTTGCTGATGTATGTTTTTAACTAACTTGGGTCAAGTTACGAAGAACTTGTTCTCGGAAATAATTTTTTGGTTTATTGTTGTGCAGGATGTTTCGAGGCCAATGACAATCAACGGTAAGGATGATCGGGATTAGGCTTGGAGAGCTGAGCTCCAAAACGACCGAGAATGTCAGGTGAGGTCATTAGACTCAAGCATGACGCAAAATAAACAAGGATGACCAAACGAGCAATTCGGTGCGACAGGCTGCACCAAACGGCAGAAGATGTTGAAGACGGCATTTTGAAAAGCGTGCGTAAGTGAAACCCGTTTGTGTATGGGGACTTAACGGGTGTCCGTTTAGATGTCTTCCTCTAGAAGCTAGCCTCCACTATAATTAGGGGAGGGTGCTGGCTGTGCACCCCCCCCAACCCAGCACATTGGAAAAACCCTAGTTTGTATTGTAGGGAGAGGAAAATGAAGAGGTTAGGGTTCTAAAGAATTGAATTGATTGTGTGTTCAAGTGTTGAGCTTTTGTCCTCCAGGATGGAGTGGCTATAAACCAACTTCAATCTGAAATCAATCCAAGTAAGATTCCTCAAAATGAGTCTCTTCTTGTTGTTGCTCTCTCTTCTGTGATTTTGGGGTTTTCTTTGAATCGTTGATTTTTGGTTTGGATCTTGCTTGCTGTGATGTGTGGGAATATATCTAGGATCATCTTGATCATGTTTTATCCACGAGTAAGTTTTTGATCATATTTTGGTTTTAACTTGATTTTGAAGCAATCTTCACTTAAATCGAAAAAGGTCGAAACGTTGGCCATGATCTTCCTGATTCTTGACTAGAATAGGTTCTTAACATCCTAAAGAAGGTTTATTTCAAGTTTCGTATAGGTTGGAGTTGTGGACCAAATCTTAGATCATTTTGTAATCTTACGTTCTGGGTGTTTTTACTGTTCATTTGAGAGGTCCGACCGCCTAGTTCACTCTGTCTTGAGATTTTGGTGATTTAGGTCAGTTTTCTTCGGGGAGTTGATTGGATTCAATACAAGTCTTCAGGTGTGCTTGTATATTGATCTTCATAGCTCTCACAGTTATTGGAGTGAAAATCATGTTGAATCCAATCAAGGTGAAAAAGTGACAATGCTCCTATTCAACCCCCCTCTAGTCGCAATTTCGATCTTTCAAGTGGTATCAGAGCTCGGTTAGCTCTTCTTATAGATCTTAATCGGTCTTAGGAGCCATAGCATTAGACAAGTATTCTACCAAGCCACCTATGTTCGATGGAGTCGATTTTTTTACTGGAAGACTCGCATGCATGCCTACATCGAGGCTCAAGAGTACTGAATTTGGCTTAAGGTCAAGAATTCTTATGTAGTATCGGCCAATGACGATGTGATCTCACCTGATGTGGAGATAAATAGCAAGGCTCGAAACTTCTTGATTCAAGTACTTAGTCGATCTGAGTTTGAGCGTGTTGCTCACTTGAAGTCTGCTAACGAGATCTGGGAGACTCTCGTTGACTACCATGAGGGCTCTACCGCGATCAAGGAAGTAAGACAGAATCAACTTAAGAAAGAGTACTCAAAGATCGAGCAAAGGTCCGGTGAATTTTTGGATGAGTTGTGGGGAAGGTTTTCCAAGATCATTTATGACTTGCGAGTTGTAGACCTTGTGTTTATTGAGTCCAAAATGCACGCGACTCTTGGATGCACTTGATGTGAGTTTGGGAGGATGAAGATCATTTTATCAATGACAACATCATCATGAGTGAGCTTATCGTGGATAAGCTCTACTCAAGATTGAAGACGCATGAGATTGACTTCATCTCGCGTCTCCCCAAGACAAAGTTGATGGTTCTAGTGGTTGACTCATCTAAGAGTAGCTGTTTCTAATTCCTTGAACTTTGACTCATCTGAATTTTTCTTATCCTCCTTGCACTCCTTGAGCGATGAATAGCTAGAGAGGCTACCAGAGGATGACTTAGCTCTTCAATCCACAAAATTCGCGAAAGCCTACAACAAAGTGAGGAACAAGAGTAGAGGTGGCCCTATTACTTGCTTTGAGTGTGGTGAGCCAAACTATATTCGAGCTAAGTGCCCCAAGCTGAAGGGCAAGGAAAGAAAAGGAATTTCGGAGGCATCCTCAAACTCGACATGTGAAGGCCAAGAAGCTCAACTACTGGAAGTTCGTCAATCAGGTCCTTGCTACTCTTGAGAGCGTTGATATAAGTGATGTGATAAGTACGGAATGCAACCCAACAATTGAGTGGGTGAAGCCACTAAATGGTATAAGAGGTTGAAGCCTCTACTAGTACTTTACAACAAAACCCAGTTTATAAAAACTTGTGTTAATTAAAAGGGTGGACTAAGAGATGGGCGTACGATGAGACAATTCTCGTCGTATGCCCCGGGACGGGACGGCGCATGCACGGAGGCACGGGCGGGTTCGATGGTGCGAGGTGGGCGGAGCGCCTCCTGCGCGACACCGCAAGGCGCACAGAGGCCGAGTAGCGATTCGCAGCAACGGAGGTTACCACAAATCGCACAAAATTACATGGCGTATCTAGAAACCGCTCAAGCTAATCGCCACCGTCAATCAAATCAAATCACAAACACGACTACACGAGCACCGATCGAATCCTCTAGCTAGTAGTAGATACAACGTACATAAAGCGAGTTTTGGTCATATATTACAAAGACAAGTGAAAAGAATTCGTGAACGCTTGCTTTCAAAGTGTGTAGTACTTGGGTGATACTAGGAGCCGAGGCTAGGAAATCAGACGTTCCTGATGCTTCTAGACTAAGCACTTTTCTATTATTATATATACATTGTGATATGTGCAGTTAATAATTTATCAAGACTCTAGTTATACGTCACGTCACCTTTTCTGTTGGGTATCAAGAAATTTAGCATTTAGCGTAGCATAAAAATGCAAATTATGTAGCATCATTTGCCCTTATTACAACACATGCAGTAAGTACGCCGCTGCATGCAATCATCCTCGAATAATAGCTGCAACATCTCTGGACAATGGTTACAACATCCTCGGACAACGGTTGCAATATCCCTGGACAACGTTTGCAACATCCTCGGACAATAGCTGCAACATCCCCGGACAATGGTTGCAACATCCCCGGACAGCGGTTACAACATCCTCGGACAATAACTGCAACATCCTCCGACAATGGTTGCAATATCACAAATCAAAACAAAGCATATAAAAAAAACGTGTTGGAAAAAATTGCAACATCGCTGTGAACCGTATACAACATTTGGCTCATGAGGATTGAAGGTGTTAGTGTGGTGGTAAGGGTTGAGAAGAAATCGTGAAACTTCTGTTTGTACACGTGAGAGGAAAGCGTTTGAACCGTCCGGACGTAAGTACAATATCATTACCTACGAACAACGGTTACAACATCACCGGACAACAGTTGCAACATCTTCGGACAATGGTTGCAACATCACAAATCGGACGTCCGGATGCTAGTATCACCTCATGCACATACGTTCAAAAAGCGAGCCAGTGCATCGGATATGGTTGCAACATCTCCGGACAACGGTTACAACATTCTAAGACAATGGTTAGAACATCTCCGAACAACGGGTGTAACATTCTAAAACAACGATTACAACATCATCGGACAATGGTTGTAACATCTTCGGACATAAGCTCATTTTTATAATTTTATTAAAAAGACATTTTAGAGAGCAATAGAGACGGATACAAACACCAAGTGTGAGCTTAGCTACTTATAGGGACGTGTGTACTAGGTACTAGTTGGCTAGTAGTAGTGCTCATTCAATGCATTGAAATGGACAGACTAGCTATGACGATACCAGTATTTAGATATGATAGCTACAAGGTTGGAAAAATATGCCGAAAGTGCGAGTTGATCTTTAGCTGGTAGTAGACTTTTAGTCACCAAGCCCTGCTCTGCCTGCTTGCTCCCACCCGTACGATATCTGCGTGTTGGAAAGCGTTCGATGGTTTGGATGTGAATCGGACGCACACGCCTAGTCATTGTCCTAATTAAAATGCTAATTATCAGAAATTACTATTATATAATCTAATTTAAATTTAACTTTGTGCAAATAAAAGAACCATGAATCTCACTTGATTAGCCTTGCATATATAATAATTGCATTGTGTGTTAGTTCGAGAGTACGATTGTATACTCATGCTCGTTTATTATATTTTTTTAGTCAGTAAGCATAAAAGAAGAAGGCTATATTGGCACTTATGAGCATTTGTCAAAATTAGAGATCAGGAAGGCCAAAAATTAAGTTGTAGGCCCCAGTCGATTGTCTGTAGGTATATCGTGAGGCTTCCACATAGTATACGTTGATTCTGCTTCCGCTGCGACATTCTGCAAGTCAAACGTTATAAGGTTTACGCTTTATTTATTATTATACAATAACTTTATATTTTTATGATATGTATTTAATATCTCATGATATAACTGTATGTACTATCTACTGATCCAAAAAATATCACAATTTTATACGGTAAATCCCGATTTACAAATTTAGGTCCAACACCACTGCACCGTTCATTCGTTGGTTGATTCGTCGACTCTCGCAAGCCGGCACGCACGCACGTTAATTAGCAGCCACTAAATAAGCAACTAACTCTGCCAAACAATTGGCCGGTCGCAAAAGTCAATGGAGCTGCGAGTTGCGACAACACAACTAAGATTTCGCCTCCTCTTTCACCAGCATCTAGTACAAATACTACAGGCTACAGCAGGGAGAAGTAGCAGCCACGGCTGAAGACGATCAAAGCTGTCAAGGCATGGAGGCGACTCCTCTCCTGACCCCTTACGAGATGGGCCAATTCAGCCTGGCGCACAGGTCAGTGAACTACCTATATTCACATACATGCACGTGTATTTCGTCGGTTAATTAGTGCCAAGTTAGCCACAGTTCATTCCATCTAACCTCTGTTCGGATGGTACAAGACTGGATTGCTTGATGGTTTCTTTGTTCTTCAGTGCATATATATCTGGTTACTTAGGTCCTGTCTCTTACTAGCTACGAGTCTACGACTGCTCCTAATATTTTCTGCTTGTTGCGTGGTCATGCATCTTGCAGGGTTGTTCTTGCGCCGCTAACGAGGTGCAGGTCCTACGGGAATGTGCCCCAGCCGCACAACGTGCTTTACTACGCACAAAGGGCGGCGCGGGGCGTCCTCCTCATCGCAGAGGCCTGCGCGGTGTCCGAAACAGCCGCAGGGATAAGTGGCGTACCCGGCCTGTGGAGACAGGAGCAGATCGAGGCCTGGAAACCCGTCGTTGATGCCGTGCACGCCAAAGACGCCGTCTTCTTCTGCCAGCTCTGGCACGCGGGGCGCGCGTCGTCCACAGGTGCGTACGTGATGCTCAATTCCCCAGGCCCTTTGTTTTCTCTTTCGTTTTTGTTGTCTTTGTCCATTCCCCGTTAGGACGGGCTACTTTTTTTTTTTTTTTTGTCTTTATCTCTCTTTTCCTCTTAGGAATTGATAGAGACTAGAGACCATACGTCTGTTCTATCCATTCCACCGTACGCTCCTACTCCTCGTAGCACTTAACAACCACTAGCCATTACTGATACAGCTATCTAGCTAATCTTCTTACAACCACTTATTTCTTATCCTCTTCCACATCGGTATAGTTCTTCTTCATCTCTCTGCCCATCCTCACAAGCATCCAGAGGCCCAGAGCTCATACTTACGTGTCTTCCCTAGTCCTTCTATCTCTACAGAAAGCTCTGACGGACCCCCTCTGGCTCAGCTGTCACTGAGCCGCCGTAGCCTATCCAACAATCGATGCCACATTGTCAAGCAATGCGGGATGGCCCCCTTCTGAGTTTCCTTCTTCCAGTCTAGCTATGGCTTCCCCTTTTGACGAACGTCGCCAGTGACCACCACGCCCATTCCTTAGTCCTTGCTATTCCCAGCTAGATCAATGCCACCCCACCGCCGTTGAAGAACATGGACTCGATGCCAAACACTCCTCCCTCAACTTCGGCATGCTGTGCCACCCCCTTGTTGATGAAGGAGAGAGGATGGAGCCGCTGGAGTTTCGGCGAGCAGTGGCAGTGATGAGCAAGACCTCCCAAGCTTGGGGATAGGAGGTGGTGGTGAAGCTCCACAGCGAGGGCGGCAAGGCATCCCAAAGCTAAGAGCACGAGGTGATGGTGTGGTCTGGTCTCGTCCTCACCAGATCCGTGCCGCTAGTGACAAGGAGATGGGTTGGCTAGCTTGACTCCTCCGAGCTCTTTCTCAAATGTTGCAGTAGGCAAACCGAGTTGTGGTGCTAGTCTTTTATTAATGTTGCAGGTGTTATGTTGGCTTTTCATTGTCATAATAAGATTTATTTCTTGTTGGAGTAGTTTCTTGTATTTGTTATATCAATAGTTCTGATTTGTTGCACGTCGTTCTGTTGGTTTTTGTGTTTGACGCATATGAGACGAGACAAATATTTGTTGCAAGTTCAATAACAATTTTTTTTGAATTGTTGCGGAATTGTTTATCGATTGTTGTCTGAACTGTTGTACTTTATTACAGTGTGGTTTACGAAATATTGCTGCTTGATGTATTTTGTTGTAATTGCGTTGTTGTTTTGTTGCACAAGAGTAAATTTTTGTTGCAATGTTTGTTTTTTAATATTGCGGTAAGAGCTATTTGTTACAATCGTGTTTTCAATTTGTTATACAAGAGTAAATTTTTATTGCGGTATGGATGTCTATTTGTTACACCGAGCGATCCGTGCTTGTTGCATTGATTTGGGGCTTTCTTTTATTTTTGTTGTATCGTATGGAGATTTATTGTAAGTTTATTAAATAATTGTTGTGTCTCAACAATTTTTGTTGCACCTAATTGAATAGTTAAGATTAAATATTTTAAATTAGATCCGACGATAGAGACAAACGTACATACATTCGGACACTAGTTCTCCTTTTTCCTCGACTAAGGATCGAGACTTTAGTTTTGGGTTCCTTTTATCTTTTAGATTTCTCATTTACTCCATCCTTTCACAATTATATTACAGAGCTCCAACCTAACGGGCAAGCACCGATCTCAAGCACGGATAAGCAAGTCACACCTCAGGTCGCCCATGACGGCCGTGTCTTCGAGTTCGCGGCCCCTCGAAGGTTAGAGACAGAGGAGATCCCCCACATCGTGAATGACTTCCGGATTGCCGCCAGAAATGCCATCAAAGCCGGTAACAATTAACCGAGCCCTTGATGTGAACACACACTATTCAGTGTTCATCGCAATGATCATTCTAAATTAACAATGTTAATCGTTTGTGATTAAGGTTTCGACGGTGTGGAGATCCATGCCGCCAACGGGTACCTGATCGACCAGTTCATGAAGGACGGTGTCAACGATCGCGACCGCGCGTCGGCGGTAGCCTCTGTAACCGTTGCCGCTTCGTCGCCGAGGTCATCACGGCCGTGGCCGACGAGGTCGGCGTGCACCGCCTCGGCGTGCGCCTCTCCCCTTTCGCCGACTACATGGACGCCACGACTTAACCCGGGCGCTCGCGCTGCACGTGATCAGCTTCATGAACGATCTCGGAGTCCTGTACTACCACGTGGTCGAGCCGAGGATGTGCGTCAACCCAGAGAACGACAGGCTGATGATCCCGCACCGGCTGCTGCTGTTTAGGAGGGCGTTCATAGGCACGTTCATGGTGAACGGATGGTATGACCGGGAGGAAGGGGACAAGGCCGTCGCCGACGGCTACGCCGACTTGGTCGCCACGGCGGCTATTCTTGGCCAACCCGACCTGCCTGAGCGTTTCGGAAGAAGGTGGCTTTGAACAAGTATGACAGAGCACCTTCTACACCTCTGATTCTGTGGTTGGCTACACGGACTACCCGTTTCTTGGTCAGGCCTAGCTGATTGACTCCCGACCGATCAATCATGTGCTTCTGCTACAGTTGATTCAAATCGATAAACTGAGTGAATGACCGAGCACGTATTTACGTGTACACTGCATGTGTGTGCATTCTGCAAGAAGTTATGCCGGCCAGGCTTCTCCGTCGCCTGTGTGTGTATGTTTTATCTTATGCAAGAATGTTCCATTCCAATGTCCAAATCTGCACACTGCAATCCGTCGAGTCCAAATCTACACACTGCAATCCGTCGAGTTGCAGGGAAGCGGATGTTAGAATTTCATTGATTTTGCTTTGTTACTGCTTCGTCCATAAAAAAAACACAACTCAGTCCTTCTTTATTGCTGCTTCGTCCAGCGAAAGGAACTCGCTCGGTCCTTCTTTCTTGACGTGACGCTCGCTTGACCACGAGGTGGAACAACACCACTCTGGTTCCTATACGCGAAAGACAATCTTGAAAACAAGTAAGCAGCACTTCTGTCTTCCCACGTCATGGCGCCTCTTGGGTTTGTCTTCACATGATAGCAGCGCCTTGGCCTTCTGGCTCGCGTCTTCACGTCATGTGCCCAGCCTTTTCTCTGTTGTCTCCACGTGAAGTTGCGCACAACGTCTGATCTTCCTTCTTGCTGGAGAGAGAGACCACCGAGACAAGTAAAACAAAGAGAAGAGAAAACAATAGATTGAAACTGATTTTTGTCATTTTTTGTAGTGAGCATCGAAAACACTGTTTCTCTTTTTGGTCTTTTGTGTTTATTTATACCAAAAAATTATAAAGTTCAAATTGGATTAGATAATATCAATCCGTACCAAAAACAAACTCCAACTCACACTCGGACTCTAACCTAAACTAGCAAATCTAAAACGGAAACTAACAAAAAAATACCAAAATGAGATTAAATCCATCAATCACACTCTTAATCTTGTTTCTTCATTTTAATCATGCCAATCTTCTCTCTTATTTCCAAGAACTTGATCTGCCCTAGCAAGTTCTTCAAAACATTAGCAAGTATCAACTATTATCTTCCCTTCTTTAACACTCCAGATTGAAGTGATAGCGAGTATCAATGTACTTACTTCTCTAGGATGTAGGATGTGGCGTTTTCATCTCCATCATCAGCATCAAGAAAAAATTTATTTTCTTCAATGATTGTTTCACCAGGAACCTTTGCTTTCGCTTCTGCTCTTAATCTCTCCTTACAACGAGCTCTTCTGTTCAGTTGTAACTATTTTCGTTTTGGCCTTCCTCTGTCCAGCCGAGGCATCAACATCCTGGTCTCCATCGCCTTCCACATGCGGATGGAGCTGTTGCCGATGGGACCCGCGAGCTGCACCAACCGAGCCGCTGTCTTGGCTGCCTTGGCCTTCGTAGCTACTGCCTCTTGCCGAATTGCCTGCTCGCACACCACCAGCAAATACTACAATCTTTGCCTTCTCCACCCTTTTGATGCTCCCAGCAGCGTCATTTTTCAGAACCATCAACTCGTACTTGTCTTCTTGCTTGCCATCATAGGGAGACACAACAACTTCCACCTGATCTATTTTTATCTTCAGCTTATCTCCGTTCTTTGGCAGTAGCAATTGTTCCTTCGAAAAAAAGAGCTGGAGGGAGAACCCATCTGCTCCTCTAACTTGTCTGTACTAACTGCTGGAGCCTCTTCTTCTTGAACCGCTATGCCCATACTAGGTGGGCCCCGATCGTGGGAGCCAGCGCCGAACGCTCCAGACGGTTCCCCCTGCAGCTGAGAGCTGCCGCCTGAAACTCCTATGTCACTGTCCTGCTGCCGATGGGACGTGGCTTTTTGACCTCCCAGGCTACTGCCCCTGTGTGCCAACTGACCCGCAGCCTTCACCACTGCTTCTTGTCTGGCTCTTTCCTGCCTGTAAGGAAAGCCTCCGTGATTCTGCTTCTAATGCAGAATTATTGGCAAAAACTTTGGTCCCTTGTAATCCTGATTTAATTTTGTTCTTGTTTACCATTGTTGCTCCTGCAACATTATTCTGAGAGATTTGGCCAGATGTGGAAGCCACTGCTTCCCTCAATTTAGCAGCTTCCCTTTGAGCAGCCTCATATGCTGCTTTTTATGCTTCAGCTACTAATTTTGCAGCTACCTTCCGCCTAGCCTCTGCTTCTGCAAGTCCATGGGACCCGTCTCTACCGAGCCAGCGCCTGTGAGCCGGTGCCGAAAGCTCCTGAGCCAGCGCCAACCACTTCAGCCGATGCTCCTGTCGGCTGCATGCGTGTGGGGCCCACCGCTTTGAGCACCCGAGCTACGGCCCGCTGCGCCTCCTACGCCGTTGAATGCGCGCCTCCTTCATCAGCGCGAGCGCAGGTGCATGGGCTGCATGCACGTGGACAACAGCGCCAAGCGTGTCTTGTTGTGCGCCGTCGAACCTCCGAGGCTCGTCTCCTGCCCTAACTGTGTGCTGCTCTTGATCTCGTCTTGTCCTTGGTCGGTGAGATCAACAACGTCCGAGACCTCCTATCCAGCGGTAGAGATAGATTCATCGAGGGAATCACCGCACCTTCGCCTAAAATTGAAAAAGTGAACCCAGTTTGGTTTTGTCATTCCATACCGGGTTTGATACCTCGCCCCACTGCTTCTCTAGGTTGTCTTTCGGACAAACCGCTTACAAGTTTTCGAGAGAAACTTTGTACAACCGGTTTGGGGATTTTTTCCACCTTCATCATGAGATGTTTCTTTTATCACGACACGTAAGAGCTCATCTTACGGCTCCACCTTATACCCTTCTTCCGCTAACTACTCGAGACCGAGTATGTTGTTGCATAAACTCGGTATAAAGTAAACTTTACACGATCTTCTCGATCGCCGTTCTTGCATTGCAGCAGTATTGTTCCTGTGCCTCATGTGCACCATGGAGCTATCGCCAAACTTTACTTTGCCCGAAATCTTCTCATCAAGCTCATAGAACATGGAACGATCTCCTGTCATGTGATTGCTTGCTTTATTATCCAAATACCACAGATCAATATGATCGTGGTTGCCCTCCATGCGTAGTTAAGAATTACGTTCTTCTCGCCCAACATCACCATGACCGCACCTCTTTGACACATAAGGAGAAAGTAGTATTGGCTTGTCGTTTTCATTGGCTCGAGTGAGGTTTACCTTGTTTTTTCTTGTTTTGTCAATCCAAAGCATAGTGCTCATACTTGTTGCGCTTGAAGCACTTTATGTGGTTGTGGCACTTGATGCATAGTGCTCCCATGGTTTGCGACCATCGCCCATTGTTTCACCCGCTTGCAAGTTGTCGCCTCGCCGACTGCCTAATCGCTGCAGCGCATCAGTCGCTTTGTCGCTTTCATTTGTCCTGTGCGTGAAGTGAAGAGAGAGAGAGAGAGAGAGAGAGAGAGAGAGATCCCACCGCTTCATCTGTTATATCACGTCACGCCATGGGAAATTGCATTCTCTCCCATCCTTTTTCCTTCCTATTTTAGGTTGAGCTGTGCATCATCTCCTCACCGCCATGTCTAGCTTTCCTTCATGGACCAAGCTTAAGGTCTTGGATTGAGGGGAACAAGTTGTCGTTGAGGACGCCACCGATAATTCCACCGCCGATAATTCCACCGCTTCATTATCGCCTAGTGAGCTTCTTTGCTCTACACGTGTATCATTTTTCTTCTAGAGCTTCACTCATCTTTTTTTTCGTGCTTATTCTTGCAACCGGAAGAAAGGAGCTACATCACCGTGCGTCTTCTTTCTCTCCGTGCACACATCCATTCCAAGCCATCGTGTTCTCTCCTTGCGGTGAGATTTGTTGGTGATATGCCTTAGAAGCAATCATGGAGATGATGATATCACGTTTATGTTTATATGTTATTAAATAAGTGTTATTTTGTTCCTTGAATGAATCATCAGTTATAAAGATTAACGAGTATGTGACTTGTTGGTGAAGCTCTTTTAACTTATGATGATGTTGTTCTGAATGTACCCCTGGTCGGAACACCAAAGATCCTATTAACCAAAGACATGTATTGATTGATGGCCATATTTCATGGTCATGGATATAGGGATATCGAATCAATAATATGAACACAAGTTAGAGAACATGGGGTTGGATTGTCGAGACCCAAAAATACGATTGTGCACCCTCTGTGTATTCAACTAGTCTCGGATCGTAGTAGGCTCACACAGAAATATGTACATAGATAAGGTGTTGAAACAATTCAATATGCAAGATTCTAAGAAAGGTTTCTTACCTATAGGACATGGCATTAATCTTAGCAAGAGTCGTGTCCTACGACCACCGATGAGCAAGACAAAATTAGAAGAATTCCATATGCTTTAGCTATTGGATCTATCATGTATGTCATGCTATGTATACACTGCATGTGTTGTATGCTCTAAGTGTTACTAGCGTATATCGCTTAGATCCAGGTGAAGGTCATTGGATAGCAATCAAGAATATCTTTAAGTACTTAAGAAGAACTAAGGATACATTCCTTATGTATGGTGGTGAGGAAGGAAGAGCTGGTCGTAAAAGGTTACACCGATGCTAGCTTCCAAACCGATAAAGATAATTTTAGATCAAAATCAGGGTGATCGAAGTCTTAAACCAGTGTGGTTGAAGTCTTAGACTAGGGTGGTCGAAGTCTTAGACCAGAAGTTTTAGACCAGTGTGGTCGAAGTCTTAGACCAGGATTTGTGTAAGATATGCAAAGTGCACACGGATTTAATCCGTTGACAAAGTCTCACTTGCAACCTAAGCATGAGCCGCACATAAGAGCAATGGGTATAACATACCTATATGATTGACTCTAGTACAAGTGGAAGACTGTTAGTGATATGCCCTAGAGACAATCATGGAGATGATGACATCACATCTTTGTTTATGTATTATTGAATAAGTGTTATTCTGTTCCTTGAATGAATCATTAGTTATAAAGATTAACGAGTATGTGACTTATTGGTGAAGCTCTTTTAACTTATGATGATGCCGTTCTGAATGTATATCTGGTCGGATGTCACTGGTCGGAACACCAGTGATCCTATCGACTAGCACATGTATTGATTGATGATCATGTTTCATCGATCATGAATATAGGGATATCGAATCAACAATGTGAACATATGTTAGAGAACATGTGGTTGGATTGACCTACCTTGAGACATTGTTGAGATTATTATGATTTTATGTGTCATCAGTTGGTCTCAAGCAATTATGATACATAATCCTTAGAACAAAACCCCATATTTTAGATTTTTTTTTCAAGAAACCCGAAGTTTTGGAGCAAAATGTATTAACAAACACTATGTACACCACATGTGCCATCAAATATATGGTATTTTCAAGTATATACACAAATTGATGGCCCCACAATACGCCCGGTCGCACTGCTGTGTAACATGTTGTCGTGTCGCCGCCTCCTCGGTCACCACATTGATGAGGGAAGAGAAAAATACCATGTTTTTTTTTATTATATACCAGTATCCTAGACAAATCTTAGAGAAAAAAATAGACTATTAGGTGGTGTACCTGTTTTTTTAGCGAGGCCCAAGAATGTGACACAGCGATCGAGGAGGCGGCGCCACGACGATCAAGTTACATAGTAGTGCGATCAAGGCGCATTTTAAGGCCATCAATGCGTGTATGTACTCGAAAATACTATGTATTTGATGGCCCAGGTGGTGTACATGATGTTTTTTTTTTATACATTTTGCCTCAAAACCTAAGGTTTTTTGAAAAAAATTCTAAAACCTGGGGTTTTGTTACCTTTGCCCCAAAATCTGATGTTTCTTGAATATTTTGCCCCAAAACCTGGGTTTCTTGAAAAAAATTCTAAAACCTAGGATTTTATGTTACTAATGCCCCAAAACCTTGGGTTTTCTAAGATTTACTCATTTAGAATATAATCAAATTAGGATCAACCATAGGGCTATTGCCTAGATTGAATTGGTGAGACTTATATTTCATTAATTGGCATGATGGACTACAGATTTAACTCTAAAGGCAATCTATAATTTTAATAATTTAAATATCATAATTATGAATTTTGAAAATTATTTTATTTTTGTAGTTCTAGTTCTGTAGTTTATATATTTTGATAGAAAAATTTAGATTTGATGTCTCAATTTTCTTTTCTTATATAAGTAGAGATTGCAGTAGGATTAGTTTTACACTATTTTCTTCAGTTTTTCTTTCATGTACGGAGTACCATTGTAATTTCTTCAATTTTTCTTCTTTCATGCACGGAGTACCATTGTAATTTCTTCAATTTTTCTTCTTTCATGTACGTTGAGGGAGCTTCAACCAATCAAGCCGGCTCCACGTATTAAGCCTTTCCTTGATCACTATTGGTTGTTCTTCCTCCACTCCGGAGATGGTGAACACCAAACCACTCACAATCTTGGCATCGGGCCTCTTCACAATCTTCTTGAAGAGATCACCGTGCAATCACCGCCAAGCCGTCTAGGAGTTCGGCAAAACTCCAAGAGTAACAAATCAAGACCTTCGCTTGACGACACTCAAGTGCAAGAGGATCAACTAGAATGATGAATGCACTTGAATGAGCTCAACAACCTCTCAAAGAGTGAACAAATGAATTTGAGGAGTTGAATGAATGCACAAGGCTCAAAAGATGTTAAATGTGGTCTAGCACTGTCCTTGAGCAGGTGGGAAGTATTTATACCCCAACAACAATTATAGCCGTTGGAGAAGAAAACCAACTTTTCAACCACATGCGGTACTACCGCCATGTATGGCAGATTACCGCACTTCTCCAACCACACGCAACGGCTAAAATGACGCATTAAATGACCGACATAGCCGTTTTATCCGCAGAGCGGTACTACCGCTAACCGCCGAGCGGTATTACCGCAGCGGTCATACCGCAAGGTGAGTGCGGTACTACCGTTTCAAAGAGAGACAAAATGGGTGCACTCGAAAATACATACCGCTAAGTAACAATCGGAATAACCGCCTACGGTACTTCGCTTATCGAAACGGTATTACCGCATTCGGCCATACCGCAATGATACCGCGGTACTACCGTGATGAGGGTTTTGCACCAAACCGAAAAGAGACTCTCAGAAAAACATACCGCCAACAATCGATCGGAACAACTGAAAGCGGTAGTACCGCACAAACAACGCCAGACTACCGATTGTCCCGACGAAGGCAAATTTGGTCGATAAAGGAAATCCATATGCATGCATGATCCTAAATTGATCCATAAAGCACAAGACATGCCATCAAGCTACTGGATATGATTCCTCTTAATAGTACGACATTTAACCTATAATCCGGTCTTCCACCTATTTCTCCTAAGACCGGTAAAAGAAAATATTCTTAAAACCACTTGTACCTTATGCTTGAGCTGTACTTGATCTTCATAAAACTTTTAGCATGCATCTTCAAGATCATATTTTCCAATGGGACTAGGCCTTGTAAAAACTCAACAAACCAATAAGTCCCATTCTCACATATTATCATAAATTACCAAAACATATTTTTAGGGGCCTAGATGCTTTTCAATCTCCCCCTTTTTGGTAATTGATGACAACCTAGTTAATATGTGTGAAGAAGAGTTTTGAATATACCCAAGGTTGTGACACAAGTGTATATTCTTTTGATGACTTAACAAAAAAAACTTATAGGAAGTGTTTGAAAGAGATGAGTTATTGTTAAGCTGAAATAAAGAAAGCTCCCCCTAAACACGTGCATGAAATAGATAGAACATTTTGAGAGCACATGTAGAGAATTGTGACAAATTTTTGGCAGAGTTTCTTTTAACTTGTTGGAACTGAGGAAAACTTGCAGTGATAAGAAATTGTCATAAATGAAATTTCAGTAGAGATAATATCACATTAGATAATTAAGACAACCAACAAGTTCTGAACAAGGTAATACAAGTTATTACAAGCAATATAATATCAAAAGACTATAATGTCTGACACCCCCAACCCTTAGAACTACTTCTCCCCCTTTGGCATCAAAGTACCAAAAACAAACATCAAGAGGCTGGATCCTGAGGGGAAAAGGCGCGGATCCCGAGAGGGGCCGAGGAGGTGAAGCCACCGAGCCGAGATACTGGAACCCCACTGGAGTGAGAAGTCCCTGCTGCAGGAACTGTGCGACGTCGAGTGTAGCGCTGAGGGGTCGATAGCATTTGTTCCATAGAATCAACTGTCTCTGTCAGGACTGCCAGTCTATTTTGAGTTTCAGTCTGAAACTCCTTTTGTTCTGTCCTCATTTCCTGCTGGGTGACCTTAAGTTGTAGAAGGTTGTTTAGGATCAAAGATTGATTTCTGAGAATCTGAGCTAAAGAGTCTTGACTCTGAGAAACATTTGCAGCAGCAACCTCTGGAGCAGCTTCTTCCTGCTGTGCTTGCTGCCCCTGAAAGCGAATGGGGGGATTTTCTCTTGGCTTGTAGTACTTATGAGGTGATCCCAATCCTCCCTGATATTCAATTTTGCTCATAATCAAAGCCATGATATAAGGAGCATGATAGATCCTCTTCACCCTGTCATTTTTGGAAGAAACAATGCCCCTGATTATGACATCCACAACATCAAACTTTCTCCCATGTGTAATATTATAAATGATATTCCATACATGTCCTCGAACAGCATCAAAATTACCACTCTTGGGAAGAAAAGTGTGATTAATAATTCTATTAATCAAACTGGGAATGGGTAGCAAGCCATGAATCTTCCCTGGAGTGTACCTGACATTCTGATCATAAAACTCTGTCCAGGCAGGGACAAGTAAAGCTGGTCTGTCAAAGAGCTTATCCCAATTTCAGAGTGTATCCTCGACACGCTCAAAATCACCCTTAGTGCACTCCACATACCGTAACTGCATCCACTTCATTTTCTTAAAATCGGAGACACATACAAAGTGGCATAGAATCGTCTTATGATTTCTTCATCATAGTCATTTCGAGAGCCACAAGATCATGAAGACCAACTTGTCAAAAAGGCGATACACACCATCATATTTTTCTAGCGAGTTTATGTGTGACCACTTTATGAATTTATGATCTGCAAACTTCCCGTGATGATCATAAATCCGCTCATAGACTTGCTCTTGGAATTTGGTGTGGAATCGGGATTGATTGAGTTGGAGGCGAGATATTGATCTTTGTGTCTCAAAATTGCATAATCATCACCGATATGAGCTCGAGATCAACTGAGGTTCTTCTGGATCTTCCATCTCCTCATCTGATTGAGCCTGGATTTCTTCTTCTGTGTTAGGCTTAGAATCAGAACCTGACTCATGAGGAAGAGATCCTTCCTCACTTTCGAGCCATCTGCTGCAGCCCTTTTCCCTTGCCCGATGGATCATCAATAGGGTCTGGCAGAGGTAGAGAGGAAGATTGCCTCGACAATTCCAAATCTTGTCCTTGGCATCTTTACAAAGAGAGGATAAGTTACAAGAAGTTCAAAAGATCAAGCAACTGGAGTTAATTTGAATTGAATGATTTTGCTGCTCACAAGAAATCGGTAGTACCGCAAGTCCTCAATAGGTAGTGTACCGTGGAGCGGAGTACCGCCATTGCTCGGCCAGATTACTGCTTTCCTGAGTTCCGCGCATAAGAACGCAGAGTATCGCTTTACGCATCGCGACCTAGGGCAATGAATCTAACCAAAATTGATGTTTCTTTTGGTTTGAATCCAAGAAATGGATGTACTAACATCATTAAACATCAATTTTGCTATTTTGCCCAACTAGAATCGCACAAATCATCTCAGATTTCAAATCAACTAGAAAGAGACCTAGGGTTTGAATCAAACGGTAAAACGAGGATTTAAGGAAGTTTTACCTTGAGAGATGGAGGAGTTAAACCCTAGAGATGCAAGAGTTCACAAAGATTTGAGAGACAATCGAGTGGAAAGAAGTTTTGGCCGAGAGGATTTTCGGGAGAGAAAGAGAAGAGAGAGAAAAGAAGTGAAGAGGAAGAGGCACGGGAGAAAAAAGACCTCTGGGGTTACTTTTCTTTCGAAACAGATGCGTAGTTCCGCCTTTGCCGGTAATACAAGAAGCGGTAGTACTGTGGTTTTGTGCCAGTAGTACGCATCATGTCATACCGCACCTAACCCGCCTGAATACCGATTATTCGGAACTTCAAAAACAGCTCGGATAAAGATGGGATGGGATTATTTGCAAATGACCTAAGTTTTGCAATCAATTAAGAGTCATTAGGATCATTATGCATAGAATAGACTAATGTCTATATGAGAACATAATTTTTATGAACATAGATAATCGTTATAATCATTTTGAAAATATTTTTCTTTACAAATTTTTTTTGAATAACACCAAATCAACTAAGATGCATGAGGCAAATTTTCAACCAATATTTGAATAATCTATGACATTTAATTCATTCCTCAATTTGCAAAACCGGCATTCATCTAATGGTTTGGTGAAAATGTCCGCTAATTGATCTTCGGTTCGGATGTGGCTAATTTCAATATCTCCATTCCCCACATGATCTCTCAAGAAATGGTGGCGAATGTCGATATGCTTGGTTCTTGAGTGTTGGACAGGATTATTTGCTATTTTCACCGCACTATCATTATCACACAAAAGAGGCATTTTATCAATCTTAATTCCATAATCCATCAAGGTTTGCCTCATCCATAGCAATTGAGCACAACAACTTCCCGCGAAACATATTCGGCTTCGCGTGGATAAAGCTACGAATTTTGTTTCTTGGATGACCAAGATACTAAGGATCTCCTAAGAATTGACAACTCCCGAGGTGCTTTTTCTATCCACTTTGCAACCCGCATAATCTGAGTCCGAGTATCCAATTAAATCAAACTTAGCACCTTTAGGAAACCATAGGCCAATGCTAGAGGAATGCTTTAAATATCTTAGTATTCTTTTACGGCCATTAAATGACACTCTTTGGAGATGCTTGAAACCGTGCACACATGCAAACACTAAACATGATATCGGGCCTAGATGCGGTGAGATAAAGTAAACTACCAATCATAGACCTATAAAGCTTTAAATCTACCGATTTACCTCCCTCATTAAGGTCGAGATGACCGTTGGTTGCCATGGGAGTTTTGATATGCTTTGTTTCTTACAACCATACCGTTCTCATCTTGCTTGTTTCTAAACACCCATTTTAATGTAATCCCAAATTTAATTGTAATTAACAATTTATTTTTTTTTTGTCAAATTTGATTTTTTACTTCGTAATTTATTATTATTTCATATTAAACTTTATGTCCTAATTTCATTTAAATCCGTATTTAATATTAATTCAGGATGAATTAACGATTTTTCCTAATTTTATTTTGTTTCAATTTTAATTCCAAAATTATGGCTTTGAAATTTGAATTTATATGTTCTAGATTTAAATATACGCCCATGAGAACAGCAAGCTGCAGCCACCCTTTTCTATGGCTGACCAACTCAATATTTCCTTGCAAATATTTCAGATTTTTTTATTCACGTTGCGTGCTTACATTCAACCATTGTGAGTCGGATAGGCCAGCTTATTAGTGACATGTTCCCAATGTTTTTTAAAAAATAATCATTATTTTATTCTAAAATATAGAAATAATATTACAATTTTTTTACATAAATAATCCTCTATCGCTCTACCATTAAACGACTTGAGTCTAGTCGCTCAACCAGTGACCGACTGATACAAGTCGCCCAACAGTCAAGCGATACGTGGACTAATCGCTTCTGGTTGAGCGACTTGCAAAGTCACTCAACGGTTAGGCGACTACTGCTCTTGTCACTCAACCGCTAGGCGATTTTAAATAATTATATTCTTTTTTTAATAATTACGATGATATGATTTTACCAGGACATAAAATGCTTAACTCTCTTATTTTACCATGACATAAAATGTCTAACTCTTTGATTTTACCATAACTAAAATGCCTATGGAAATGACATGGTTTTACTATGACATAAAATGCTTATGGAAATGACATGGTAAAATCAGATTGATTCTACCATGACATAAAATGCCTATGGAAATGACATGGTTTTACTATGACATAAAATGCGTATGGAAATGACATGGTAAAATCAGCGGGTACTCTCTGATTTTACCATGACATAAAATGCCTATGGAAATGACATGGTTTTACTATGAAATAAAATACCTATGGAAATGATATGGTAAAATCAGATTTTACCATGACATAAAATGCCTATGGAAATGACATTGTTTTACTATGAAATAAAATGCCTATGGAAATGATATGGTAAAATCAGAGGGTTAGACATGTTAGGCATTTCATATCATAGTAAAATCACAAAGTTAGGCATATCCATCGGATTATTAAAACAATGTTAAATGTATTACCTACAAAAATTGTAATTTATTCTCCCTTAATTATTTCCATCGCATTATTAAAAAATTAATGTAATTATTTAAAATAAAAAATTACCATTTATTCTCCCGCAATTATTTCCATCGGATTATTTAAAAAAATAATGTAATTATTTAAAGTCACCCAACGGTCGAGCGACACGTGGACTTATCGCCCAATCGTTGAGCGACTTTTAGTCCACATGTCGCCGATCGTTGGGTGACTTGTATCGATCGCCACCGGTTGAGCCAAGAGACCCAAGTTGCCCAACGGTGGAACGACATAATATTATTTCTATAAAAAAATGTAGTATTATTTCTGTATTTCAGAATAAAATAATAATTATTTTTAAAAAATTCTGTTCCCAAATCCAATCAAACTGTTCATTGCACTGTATGGTATAAGCCGTAGGATGATTGAATTAGAAAAGTTGGATGGTTACAATGTTTTTTTTTTTCACGCGTGGGAATCCCTAGATTTTTTTTCTTTTTTCCAATTATCGTGGGAATTCCTAGATTTTTTTTCTTTTTCTGATTAACATGGGAATTCCTAGCATTTTTATCCTTTTAGGATTAACGTGTGAGCTTCTAGGAGAGCCTCAAAATAGTAAAGATAAATATTGCATGTAATTTGAAAGTTTTGGTTGTGACAATATCTCGGTCCAAGAACTAATGAATTGAGCCCATGTGGCCCATGAGTATTTCAATTTAGTCCCACCTTGCTAATTTAGGATGAGGGACACAACCTACAAACATTGTTTTTCAAAAACAAAAAAACACTTGTGGACAAAGTAGAGAGACAGACTTAAAAGAGTTAGCACTAACATAACATGAGTACCCTCAATTTGGGCAATGGGCACTCAGCTGGTCTAAGTTTGAATACAATGTGACTTACAGAAAAGAATACAAATGTATTTACTGAAGCCTGAAGGATATCATATCAAGCACTATCGTTGGGCATAATGCATGAAAACTTGAATATTCTAGAAAGGAAATTTCGGTAGTCAATTTTGAAGCGTTTGAGTCTGGAGCACATCATTCAGTTATGGACATATCAAACCACTGTCTTGTGGAAATTGATTTATGCAGGGAACATTAATTATCAAGATTAGTTTAGGGAAAATTTGTAGTGTGTAGTTGAAGGTAGACAATGAACATTGCACAGAAACAGTCACATCGTGCTTACTGGAGCAAATGTTTGGAATTGAGCTTGCTTTTCATGACAAAAAAAAAACTTGAAAAAACAGCTCAGTACCCAATAAGCACAGCTCATACTTACGGCTTTTATACTTGAAAGTACTGATCCCGAAATCTTGAACATGATGTCCCAACTGTAGGAGTGGGATGCATTCAACTAAAATGAATATGGAGCATGGAAAAACTAACAGTAGACTTTGTAGTAGAACAGATATGAACTCACCCCTTTAGTGTCAAATAATTCATATGTGAATAGATGTGCTGTCTTGAGCTATAGATATAGAAGTCAGGTTGTCAGATGGTGCAAGGGGCACCATTTGTTCATGAACATCCCTAACAGAATGTTGATAGATCTAAATGAAACTACAATTGAAAATGTAACAAATTCATTGAAACTATCGAGTATCGATCTGGTGGCACCAAAAAGAGCGACATGGCATCCAACGAATAAACAGTAGCTATGAGAAATGAAAAACTTTACATAATAGCAAGAAACTAAACAAACCACACAAACCTGACGCTGAGTAAATCTGAACTATTAATTAAGTAGCTTTTGTTGGAAATGTGGATAATATTTTAATTCTAGATTTTAGTATGAGGCAAAGATCACTTAAAACTACAGATGCACTAACAGCAGACTACTCATTGCACTTCTAAATATACTCAACAATATAATTATAGTAGAATAAACTGGTCGCACGCATCAACTCACAATAGGGCTCGTTGAAGAACAGAAGCAGGTGCACTTGATGCAAGGCGATCGTAGGCGCCACAAAGCAAAGAAGCGGTCGCGCAGCCTGCGCTGCCCGTAAAACTTATTGCCGCCTGCGTGTGAACTCTATGACAATGGTTCGAGATACCATTCACCCTCCTTCCCAAAGGCACGCCGAGGAGAAGGGATGGCTTGCTCAAACAAAGACAACCCTCTAGCACTAGAGAATAGAGAGGAAGAAGAAGAATGAAATTTTTTGTTGTTTGATCCGATGTCTCCGATCCGATTCATAGTCGAGACAATTACTCTCTAGTAATCACCATAATAGACCACCGTAGTCGAGACAATTATTTTCTAGTAATCGCCATAATAAACCACCGTAATCGCTAATTCAAAGTCAATTAATGATCATTAAGTGGTGTTTATTGATCCCGATTGTACCGGTCTAAAGTTTCGACATCGGTCACGCCTTCGACTAGTGTATTATGACCACACCGGTCTAAGGATCCAACCAGATTGTTTCGACTACTCGCCGACTTCGAGATTCGACCACTCGCTTTCGACTTCGAGTTTCGACCACTCGCTTTCAACTTCTCGCCGACTACTCGCTTCGACTTCATAGTTCGACTTCGACCATTGAGTTTCGACAACTCGCTTCGACTTCGAGATTCGACTTCTCGCTTTGACTTTGCGTGCTTTGAAATTATAGGAATAAATAGGCCTTAACACAGAAGTGCCCAATTCCAACAATCCCCCACCAATTCCAAAGCAAGCAGCAGAAAAGAATGATAAAGACTATTGTGCTGGAAAAGTTGTTAATATACCGTCTTTTCAAAGTAAGTCCCGCACGGTTGAACTTGCACCTAGAATAACATGATTCATCTTCTCACAATCGATGAATAGACTATGTCTTGAATTCACAGTCTTTCGTGATTAGATTTCACTTGAAATCTCAATCGATACTAAGTCACAAAGAACCAAGCCTAACCGAGCTTTGTTTGGTCATACTCCTTATCTCGCTCATGAGTTTTTAGAGAATGCTCCTATTCTCGTGAACTACAACCTCATTAAGCTCAAGTAGGTGTATTCATTCTAGGTACGTGTAGGCTAATACCTTTTCCCCTCATTAGACTTTAGAATACATTAAGGCTTTAAGCCATCCTCTTCCATACAGTTGAGAGTACTTTGTCTATTAGGGCACGTGTACATATTATATTAAAATATACTCTCTTGTTCAAACATCAACTTGTTTTTCCCATTACCTTAGTCACAGGATCTCCAATCAAAAAGGTATGGTTACTGTTGAGTTGTAACTCCAATGGGCCTCATTCCCATGTCCATAGGCGCAACAAAAATCGCCTTCCATGCTAGCCCATTTGTGAAAGGGTCTGCCAGATTTTTCTCAATGCGTATATAATTCACGAGAATCACTCCGAGTTCCTCGGTTTTACGATTTAAGCCTTACGCTTCATATGTCTGGAGGACTTCATGTTATCCTTAGTACTTGTAACCTTAATCAACAATGTCTGATTATCACAGTATACTAGGATTAACGGTATTGGTTTCTCAACCAGTGGTAAGTCCAACAAAAGCTCTCTAAGCCATTCAAATTTCAACAAAGAATCGTGTCTAGTGCTATAATTTCGCTTCTATGGTTGATCTCACAATATGATCCGCTTACACGACTCCATAAAATCTGCAAAGACTGTAAGGGTAAACACATACCCACTTGTAGCTTTGATCTCATCTGCATCAGAGATCCAATTTAAATCACTATATCCTTATAAGATACCCAGTATAGTGAATTTCATATGAGGTTGTGCCTCTCAAGTAGCACAATACCCTCTCAAGTGCCACCTAGTGATCATCTCCTGAGTTAGAAGTAAACCGACTTAATTTGCTTATAGCAAATGATATGTCAAGTCTTGTAACACCAGATAGATACATAAGGGATCCAATGATTTGTGAATATCTCAATTGATCTTTGCCTAATCCCTTATTCTTACGAAGCTTAACACTAGCATCATAAGGAGTTAGGAAATCTTGCGCTTCAAACCGAACCGACTCAAGATTTTCTCAAAGATAATAGGATTGGTTTAAAGTGATCCTATCTTTATTTTTTGATCAATTTGATATTCAAAATAACATCCGCCTCTCCTATGTCTTTCATATCAAAGCATCTAGATAAGAAAGATTTGACCTCGTAAATAATAGCAATATTTGTCCCAAAGATTAGTATGTCATTGACATACAAACACAAAATCACTCCTTGACCCCACTATAACGATAATATACACACTTATCCGCTCATTCACAAAGAAAACCAGCAG
Organism: Ampelocalamus luodianensis; assembly: GCA_036346255.1. Classification (NCBI taxonomy): domain Eukaryota; kingdom Viridiplantae; phylum Streptophyta; class Magnoliopsida; order Poales; family Poaceae; genus Ampelocalamus; species Ampelocalamus luodianensis. Next base: position 66,466,271 of record CM070617.1, read on the forward strand.
AAGTTAAAGTTTTATCAAACTTCTCGTGCCATTGCTTATGTGCTTACTTTAGGCCATACAAGGATTTGATTAATTTGCATACCTTATTTTTCGGTCCAAAAATCACAAAACCATCTGGTTGCTCCATATATATTTCTTCCTCCAACTCTCTATTAAGGAAAGCCGTTTTTACATCTATTTGATAAATATGAAGACTATGGGAAGCAGCTAATGCAATGAGCACTCGAATGGTGGTCAATCTGGCAACAGGACAGTAAGTATCAAAGTAATCCTCACATTCTTTCTAGGTATAACCCTTAACCACAAGTCTTGCTTTGTATTTATCAATAGTACCGTCAGGCCTTATTTTCTTTTTAAAAATCCACTTGCATCTAATAGGTTTGCACCCGATAGGACGATTAGTGATATCCCAAGTCCCGTTAGTCATGATGGAATCCATCTCGCTATGAATAGCCTCTTTCCAATACTCAACATCAGGTAATGCATATGCCTCTAAAAGAGTGTTTGGCATATCATCCATGAGGTATACAATAAAGTCTTCGTCAAAGGTTTTCTCAATCCTTTGTCGCTTGCTCCTGCGAGAAGCCTCTTCAACTAAACTGTTATATTCCTCAGGAATATCACAATCTGGTGGTATATCACTCATTAGTTCAGAGATGGTGGTAGATTCAAGATTACTATTATTCATAGTTTGATTATCCTCAGTTCGAAAAGTACTCCCTACAATTCTCATAGGATAAATATCCTTAAAAAATGAAGCATCTCTCAACTCCATTATTGTATTAACAATAATCTCAGGAGTTTCTGATTTTATTACTAAAAATCTATAGACCGTACTATTATGAGCATATTCTAGTAAGACACAATTTACTGTTTTAGGTCCAAGCTTTCTCTTTTTCTACAATGGTATGTTGACCTTTGCCAAACACCCCCAAGTTCGCAGAAATTAACATTGGGGTTTCTCCTTCCATCCTCATACAGAGTAATATCACATCTTTTAGTGATTACTCTATTTAGAACGAAAGTTGTCACAACATAGCTTCCCTACCATATCTTAGGCATACCAAAGACTCAAACATGACATTCACCAAGTCTGTTAGTGTCCACTTTTTCCGCTCAGCTACCCCATTTGATTGAGGTGAATATGATGGTGTAACTTCATGGACTATTCCATGTTCAAAGACAGACTTGAGAGAATTCATGAGAGATATACTCTCCTCCATGATCGGACCTTAGCCTTTTAATTTTCTTTTCTAGTTGGTTCTCACCCTCACTTTATAAATTTTAAAGTAATTTAAAGCTTCATCTTTGTTTTCAGAGATACATATAACAATATCGTGATGTATCATCAATAAGAGTTAGAAAATATCTTTTGCCTCCTTTTGTCAACACTCCATTCATCTCACACAAATCGAAATGGATAAGATCTAATGGTGCTAAGTTCTTTTCCTCCCGTAACCCCTTAAAGGGTCTTTGAGGTTGTTTTGCTTGCACACAAGAATGCTATATATTGGTCTCATATTTATTCAAACTAGTTGCAACATTCAGATTATACTCTAAAGAATTCAAGTGGAACAAGCCTCCACTCTCCTAGCTTTTACCAACAAAGTTACCAAATTTAGACAATACAATTTTATTTAATCAAATACTAGCTTGTATCCATCTCTACATAGAAGGGAACCACTAACAAGATTCTTGTTTGTGGTTAGCGCATGTCGCACGCTTTTTAGGTGGACAATTTTTCCGAGGTAAATCTCGATCCACCCCGCCAACACCAAGAATGTACATGCGACCCGCTTTCCCATTAGGACGAAGGAAGCTCCTACTGCTGATAATAAGAAAATAAGAAAATATCGTAACATACGTGAACATTAGCTCCAAAGATCAACCCACCAATCGCTGGATTGACATGCTAAAAATACAAATGATGGATAACAATACCCTTCTTTGAGGCCTCGTCTATGATCACGTTGACAACCTTTTTCTTTGGTCAGACACCATCTTTGATTTTGCGAAATGACAATCTTTTCGCCATATAGCCGTTTTTCCCACACATAAAGCGTGTGATGTTCTCATATCCTTCTTCTCGCTTTTCTTCTTATAGCTAGTAGTCTTATTTGGATTAAAGCCTTTGTTTTTCTTGCCATATTTCTTCTCTATGACATTTGCATTGATCTGATTGTTCTGACTGGAAGTGCTTGGTGCATCTTTTGCTCTTACCTTTTCTTCCACATCAAGGGCAACAATGAGATCTTCAACAGATATCTCCTCCCTCTTGTGCTTTAAGCCAGTGGCAAAACCCCTCTATGAAGCAGAAAGTTTGGCAACAATGCTCGCAGCCACAAACTTAGGAGGCTAAACACAACCCAGATGTGCAATCTCTCCGACCAGTAACTGTAGCTCATGAGCCTGTGTAACCATCGACTTAGTATCATCCATGCTGATGTCGAAGAATTGCTCGCACATATAGAGCCATCGACCAGCTTCAGCTTCGGCATATTTTTGCTCAAGTGCATCCCACAACTCTGTGGCGGATTTGAAGTCCATATACACATTATATAGCTGATCGGATAGAATGGTCGGTATGCATCCAAGTGCGGTGTTGTTATCTGTGTCAAACCGCATGGTTTGTTCAATCGTAATCGGATACTGTGTATAGATCACCCACCACAGCCCCAAAGATATGAGCCAAAACTTGACCCTTATCTGCCATCTACGAAAGTTCTAACCTGAAAACCTCTCAGCTTTCATAGTATCAGAAGCACCAGCCATTGCTAGATCACAAAAATATCCACAGTAAGGTTTCTGGAATATTGGAAATGTGGATAATATTTTATTTCCAGATTTTAGTATGAGGCAAAGATCAATTAAAACTACTGATGCATAAATCGATACTAACAGCAAGCTACTCATTGCACTTTTAAATATACTCAATAATATGGTTATAGTAGAATAAACTGGTCGTACAACTAACTCACAATAGGGCTCGTTGAAGAACAGGAAGCAATGCAGACTTAATATAGTGCAGATCGTAGACATCGCAGTGCAACAAGCGGTCGCGCAGTTGCGCTGTCCAGAAAACTTATTACTGCCCCGTGCAGATGAACTCTGCGACAATGGCTCGGAGATACCGCTCACCCTACTTCCCGGTGCACATTGAGGAGAAGGGACGGCTTCGTTCAAACAGCACATCCCTCCAGCACTAGAGAACAGTGAGGAAGAAGAAGAATGTGATTTTTCGTTGTTTGATCTGGATGTCTCCAGATCCTATTTATAGTCAATTATTTTCTAGTAACTGTCATAATAAATCACTAGTAACCGCTAATTCAAAGCTAATTAATGATCATTAAACGGTGTTTATTGATCCTGATTGTACCATGGTCTAAAGTTTCGACCACTGGTCTACAGCTTCGACTAGTGTATTACGAGCACACTGGTCTAAGAATCCAACCAGATTGTTTCAACTACTTAGTTTCGACTTCGACCACCCAGTTTTGACTTCTGATATTCGACTTCTCAATTTCGACTTAACACACAAGTGCCCAATTCCAACAGCTTTGCATGAAATAACAGAGAAATAACTATCCCAAACCTTCTATATGTATGAGCGAAGCAGTACTTGTTATATGAATGGAAATACCTTTAATTGGTCAAATTTGCAGCCTGAAAACATGTTTGATACAGGTACTTGCATGTAGTGAGAGTGGCTGTAGCCCATACCTACTTCAATAAATCACCATAGAAAAGTATAAACTTGAGGTTTCCAATGTTCTGCAACAGCAACGACGACCATACAATAGTATTATCACTCGGGCATTTCGTCGAATACATGGCATGCACAGCTGAAACATAATGCTTGGGTTGAACACGTACGGACCATACGTAGAAGATGCTTTGTTTCTACAAAGAAATCAAAGGAAATTAGCAACCAGATGGAAATAAAAGTTGCTTCAATCGTACAAACTAAACAAAATACAGACCCAGGGGGGCGGGGGTGATTTGCGATGGTGGAGAGGGATTGTTGCGGCTCAGTTGGTGCGACCCTGAGCTCCGGTGGGGGGGCGTGGGTGCGGCCGCACACAGCGGTAGGCGCGGGCGGCGGTGAGCTCCGGGCTAGGGGCCTGGACGCAGACACGGCCGACTATGGTAGTAGGAGCTTCCAGCGGATGGGAGGAACAGCAAACCGAGTAGGAAGGGAGCATATTGATACAGGATGATGAGGAGAAATCGAGCCATTATGGATAGGAATCGCCGGTTGACCCCTCGGGTGCCCTCGACGGTTTTCGGAATGCTGCTCGCTGCTGTTTCGGAATGCCCCCCCGGAAGGCGGAGGAGGCGAACAGCGGTGGGCGGCGGTTTCCGAGAGGAGCGCTACGCGGAGGCGGCGAACATATTCGCGGGGGTAAGGTGTTTTTCCTTTCAGGCCGGGCTGCGCGGTTTGGGCCTGAACTAAACGAAACAATCCAAACAAAAACAGCTCAATTTCAACACTCATCCAATCTGTAGCTGAGAACGATTGAGTTAAGGCATGTACAATGGTACAGACAGCTGCTGTCTATAGCAACTATATATGTCACCTATAGACAGCACTAAAATCAGCTCATACAATGGGTTGTGATGATACAGCTGGCTATAGGATTGTAGACAACATACAATCTTTAATACTTTTTCTTGGTTTTGGTGCTACAGTCGGCTGCAGGATTATAGACAGCAATATTCTCTCTCTTCATTCTCTTTCATCCACGTCACCAAAAGTCCTATATGACAAATGCTATAGACAACTAACATAAGCGCATTGTACATGCTCTTAGGAGTCGTAATACTCGTTTCTTGTTTGTGAGGCAGCGAGGCCGAGAGGCGGCTGCCGTGCTGGATTCCACGATGGTATTGGTATGGTAAGCCACAAGAACGGGAAGAACGGTGGAGGTGACGGGTTAGTGCGACGCTGGTGGTGTGCGGTACATCATCGGCATGGAACCAACAACGTGAAGGTAGGTGACATGCGCTGTTGTTGGTGGACATCGCGACGGTGCTATGGTAAAGAGGAGGGAGAAATAGGTGTGTTCTTTTTTTTAGGACTTCATATTTTTTTAGGACAAAGTGTGGCGTTTTTTATTCTAAGGGTCTACACGATTCTTCCTATAATCTGATGGTCTAAAATGTATCTGGTTGGCGCAGAAAAAACATACCTGATACCTATAAATGCCAAACAAAAAAAAATGCGTACATTGCACCGTGGACACGTTAAAACGTTATTATAGAGACGATGCGTATTTGTTTCAACTCACCGAAATTGCAAACATATATGCAAGAAAAGCACATTTTTACATGTTACTGAGTACCAGCAACAAATCTGAAATGCCATTTTTTCTCCTAAACACGTACTTACAAAGTTACAAGTTACAAAGCACCAACAGCAAAATTTAAAATATCGTGTCACGCTGTGCTAGATGAGGAATCAACGGGCTATACATGGCCGAACCTTCCCAGCCTCGTTGAGTGAGTACGGCCCCGTGCCCATAAAGCCCACACGGCAAGTGACTAGGGCGGATAACGAGCTGGCTTGACTTGGCTCGGTCAAGCTCGTTAAGGAAACGAGCTCGGCTCAGTAATCTAACGAGCAGAATAGCATGCTCAGTTCGGCTCGTTCAAACAGCTCGACTCGGCTCATTATAAACAATTCGACTAGTGTTAATATGTACAGTGTAGAACATGGAAAGGAACTCATAATTTGTATCTAAACTCAATTGCATCGAAACAATAACAATGACTAGTAAATTATGCTTGAATTTTGGTAGCAACATGCCAACATGCTTCTCTATTTCACCACAAACACAACACAAGAATTCAAGATTCAATAATCCACAAGAGTACAAGACCACAACCACAAGATCACAAGTTTACAACCAAAAGTCCATAATATCACTTCAAATGGTTCATGATGCACACAGCACTAGACATTCCCTTTTGTGTACAAAACATGCAACCAATTAAAAGCTACTAACATCTAATCCACCAATTAGCATGATAATTCATGAAGAGCTAGTAAAAACATGAAACGTAAGGTCTTGAGTATTCTTTAATGAACTTGGCCACCAAACAAAATGTCTTCTTGTTAACTTATCCACCACCAAACAAAAGGTTTGCTTAACAAGAGGAAAAAGTTGGTCAAAATTTCGTATTGGAGATGTATGGTCAAAATAATGCATCCTTATAAGCAATGCTAACGGACAACATTTTATATGTTGAACTCCACCTTGTTGATACATCAAGACTCAACCCTTTTTCAACTTCCAAAGCAATAGATTTATAAATTTCTAAGAATTTGTACAAGCGGGATGGAGACTTCTTTATGTACTTGACATATTCCCTAGGATTGCTTATTAAAGATTCCAATGGTACCATGCCGCCATTCACTACCAAATTCACTATATGACAACAGCAACGAACATGAAAATATTCAGGAATGAATTGTGCTGATCCCCTAGCAATGAACTTAGCCATCAAATTCTTAGCGGCAACATCATTTGAGGATGAATTATGAAGAGTGATAGTCATAATCTTATCTTCTATTTTCCATTCACTAATGCATACAAACACTTCCTAAGCTATCACATTTTCTGTGTGTGGAGGGTCCAACTCAACAAAGTCCAAGACACGGCATTGCATAGCCCAATTAGCATCTATGTAATGCGCGACCAAACTCATGCAGCAAAGGTTTTGATTTGATGTCCACAAATCACAAGTTAAACTTATATTGTCGACACCTCTGAGACTCTTCATAAGGAGCGATTTTTCTTATTCATAAACATTTATGCATTCACTTCTTATAGTCTTCCCTACCAATAAACTGGTATGATGCATTCATATAACTCATCAACACATTAAACCAAATATGTTCTACCATCTTAAATGGATATTCATGAACAATTATAATCTTAGCAATTATTCTACGGGTTTCCTCATGATCATATTCAGTGGAAGTAACTACAAGAGATGAACCTGGCTTATCTGGATCATAGTTGAGTGTACCTTGAGCTTTCTATCTCTCCACTTTGTTCAAATAGGGTGTGCACTTGGGTATATGCCTTAAGAGACTTGAAGTTGACCCCTTGGCTTGTAAGCAAAGAGCCCGTAGCAAAACCTGCACTTCGCCTTTGTCTCAGTCTTCCCTTTCTCCTTCTTGGATGGAACGTTGACCACCTTAAAAAGCTTCCAACAATTTGAACGCTTTTCTCAGCTCCTTTTGGAAGGAGATACTGGAATACCCTTCTATCTTTTGGCTTCTCTCTTTGCCTTGGGAGATCAAACACACCAACATCATTTGACACCTCATCTTCTTTCTCAACATGAGTTGTAGAATCAATGAACACATGTGAAGATTCGCCCTCAGATGAACCATCAGGCATGTCGAAATCACTATATTCAGAGTCCTACACAGATACAAACCATTAGTAAATGGAAGGCAACTAAGCAACAATTAGTTACTACAAATAATAAATGGAAAGCAACTAAGCAACAATTAGTTAGTAGACGTGGCAATAACTAACACAAGACACAACCATAAATCATGCCCTTTTTCACCAATCACCAACAAACAGAGGAGAACATGATATATTTATAACCGTATGACATCCAAATCCAATTTCCTTATGTTCTTTCATTTATGATTCATATTAGCACAATTTTCAAAAGGAACTTATACCAAGGTGACAGAAAACAGATATTCATTTGTGTGATCAGTAACATGCCATACACTTGTTCATACTAGTCAACATTTAATTTAATGGATAATCCAGATCGACGGAGAGCAATTTGAAGTGAATCATGACACTCACCGAGGGGACAACCACAGTAGGGGTCGGTGCCAGACCTACTGGTTGGCCAGGGCGAGGCAACTTTGTAGCGGATCAGACAAGGGCAAGGCGGTGAGGGGTTGCACTTGCACAGTTTAACGCCAGTGTTGAGGTAGAGGGTGAAGCGGAGTCGGAGGAGGACAACCTCCTCTCTTCGCGGTTCTTGGACTCTAGCCTCGGTTGTCGATCCATCGTGGGAGCCAGAGGTGGGAGGTAGAGCACGGGAGGAGGGAGGCCTAGGGCTGAGTTTGGGAGGCAGAGCGCGGGAGGGCTAGGGCTGAGCTTGGGAGACTGGCCCAGAGTTGAGGGGGAGGCAAGATGCGGAGGGCCAGAGACCGGAGTTGATGCCAGAGCCTGGATCTGGAGGTAGGAGGTTGTGGCCGATATTTCGACACCACAGTGAGAGGCTGCAGCCAGGGCAGGAGGTGAAGGAGGCGGGAGCCCAGGACCGGCCAGGGCACCAGGCGAACAAGGGGCCGGCGGGCGACGACAATTGTGGGTGTGTTGTCCAGCCGTACGGAGTAGCAGCCAGCAACCAGTGGTAGCCAGGAGCCATCGAAGCAGCGGGTGTGGGTGGATTACGGCTTGCTCATGGCGGCATGGGCTGGGGAGGGGAGTGGTCGAGTAGGGAGTGGGGAGTGTCGGATTGGGGAGTGGGCTCTTGGGCATTGGGGTGCGATCGTGTGAGTGTACGATTGTGGGGTGAATTAGGGTTGCACAGTTGGCACTTGGGCCTTGGCAGTTGTGTGGGTTGTACCTCGTGTGGAATGTGGTCGTGGGCTTGATGCGGGAAAGGGTTGGTCCGATCTTCACAACATTGGATTAGAGATAACTGGACCTATGCAACCTGATAAATGACATCACCAACCACCATCTCTATTACGTCAACCTGCGACACTTCATTCACCCAACCACATGCTTCGATCCTTTTGTCTACTCGCTCACGTGGAGTAAACATGTTTTTACAATCGCGGAGGAAAACACAAGAACAATGGAGACAAGAATCTAAGATATTTCCCAATTCTAAGTGTGTGGAAATGGCTCACTCAAACCCTAGAACAAGAAGTTTACTTCTGAAAATCTCAAAGCCTATGTTACATGGAGGGGTACCTTCCTATTTATACAAGTTTAAGTTAGGCTGGTTCTACAGTGGTCTAGCCGTATGCGGTGACCTCATCTTGATGTTGACATGTGTGCTGACATACGCGGTGACCTCATCTTTATGTTGACATTTGCTAGTGGGCCCCACTGGTTGTTCTCCTACAGATGGGTCCCACTTCTCATCTCCTTGCACCAATAGGTAGCATGCATTATTGAGTGTTGGTTTTTCTTTGGTCTCCATTTCCTCTCTCTCTGTTCCTTCTTCTTGGATCAAGTTCTCTTTGGCCTCCAGTGCTTCTTCTTTTTCAAACCTTATAACAAGTAATTTAGAGGTATTAGGTAGCAATCCATCCTTATGGAAATCAATGCATAGCTCATTAAGGAAAAGATTAACCTCTCGATTAATTTGTTGTGTGTTTTAGGGATGTCTACATGGTAGGTTGTTTGCAACTAGAGTTATAACTCAATTCATGTTGTAAAGTTCAACTTTACAACTCATTAGTTGATGTCCAAGAAAGATGATGACCTAAGCGCTAGCATCATATATTTGCTGACATATGTGATGACATTATATACTTCTTGGCTAAGTATGCTAACACGTGCGATGACATCATATGGTTTGGTGACACGTGCGATGACATCATTATGATGTTGACATGTGTGATGATATTATATATTCGCTAACATAAGCGATGACATCTGCCGGTGTCATGTTGATGTGGAGTTGTTTGTCTTATCTTCAGGTGCCGATTGAGGCTACATGCACCAGAGAGTGCAGACCACTTTAATGCAGCAACTTTGGGGTGGAAGTAGAACATGGAACTATTGCATATGTGTAGCACTTCACTCTACTTCATAATTTTTTTCATTTTGGACTTATAATAATTAGATAAATTATGGTTCCCTTAGTTCCTTATGGTTGCTAATATTACTATTTGATGTTTTTTCTTAATTGGAATTTACATATGATGCCTTTGGTAATTATTTGGGTCATATTATATTTGAATTATGATTAATCATCTTGTTGAACTTTATGATTAACAGATTGTTGAATGTTTATTTGTGAAGTCTAGAAGGTAGTAATACTTGATTATGATTTAAAATTGGTAGCGATAGTAGTTGTAGGTGACATCTTGGGGTTTTGCTAAGTCAGGGTGTTACACTACAGATTTGCACATAGGAGTCACACACTATACCGAACTTTGCAAAGGAACACAACGCTACCGTGGTGCACCTTGCTCAGTTTTCCGCCGTCCAGGAGGAATCCTTGGAGACTACCACCATGGAGCTAGAGTGCGTCTACAAGACACTACAGATGGCAGAGGAGAGGATCGCCACGCTAGAGGAAGCTCTATACGGGCAGGAGGAGCCAGAGGAACCCAAGGAACCCGAGGAGCCAGAGGAAGACCCAGAAAAGCCAGAGAAGCTGGTTGTGCCTGCACCTGAGTCACCTGTTCTTGTTGCACCAGTTCCGTGACACCAGGACCAGTTTGCAAGGTTGCCCGCTTACTTCCAAGTCTATACCAAGAGGGAGCGCCACTATGGTTGCGGAGGGTACCTCAACGATTGAGTACGCTAAGGTTAGGCTTGGCCAGTTGAGGCTCAGTGTGTGAGAGCCATGTCAGTTTAAGTTTAGAAGTGTCGTCCTTTAGACGGTAGCTTGTGTGTTAGGTTCGCTCTTGTTTTAGTGTGTGCAGTATGAGCTGCAAAAGCCCTTAGGCATTTGTTGCAGCCATGCTAAGACCCTAATTAATAAATAAGTATTTCAGTTGATTTCTTTGTGCCATGTTTGTTGGTTTAACCTACCCCCTGTGTAGTTCTTAACTTATCTTGTGCTTGCTACCTTATCTAACTCTTGGAGCTTTCAGATGGTTCGACTACAACGTCATGTTCGTGGATCGGGAACCAATGGTTCAGAAGGAAATGAGCAAACACCTCCAGGAGCAATTCCACCTCAAGCACCTCCAATCGATATGCGAAACTTTGGAGCTTTCATGGCTACTCAGATGTAGATGATGATGTACACCATGATGAATGTAAGCCCCCAAAATCGGATCCGTTTCAAGCCAAGTGATTGCACCAGAGGCACAACACTTTACATGCAATGAGAATGATTTCGAGTGCCCGGATATGTGTATCATGTTAGCTCCCAAGGATCAGTGGCTAACATGCACATATCCAAACAACATTGTTCATCACATCCATACACAACATACGAGAATACTAGAAACAATAATACAATATCAACAACTATGATCTTATGGTTTAATTTTGCATAAGAGGGCCGAACGGCCAAATTCAATTATCAAAGAAGAGATCGCAACGTAAGATAAACTTAGAATAAAAAAGGAATAACCAAATTGTCATGCCTACAACCCGCAAGCAACCAACTGGAGTTAAAGCCGGAGCATCTGTAGTACTTAAAACTAATTCGAACGACTTCTCACCTGCATCATGGACAATCCAACTGAGTACAAAAATGCACTCGCAAGACTTACAAATAGCAACATATAATAAATACATTCAAGTGTCAAAGGGAGGTTACTACACTAGGTTATTTTCAGCACAAAGCAAGTTTTTCATTGAGATAACCGATATAGATTCAAATTGTCATTTGTAAAAGACTTTAGAAACATTATATATCAGTAGGTAATCCCAAATGCATGATCAACAACAGTAGATACTCCAATTATAATCAACACACAAACTTTCCATTCGTGACACAATTCATTCCTTAACAAATCAACACGCGAACTTCCCGTTCGTGATAACATACAACATCTGGACAAACCAACACAGTGACATAACATTTCCATCCATAACCAATTCTTAAATTCCCATTATCTAACTATGCATGGTTTCATCAAGCGATGTCTATAACTAAGGACACAGCTATTCGAATAGATTTTAAACTCTGCAGAGGTGTACAACTTTACCCACATGATATAAATATCTCATAATGTCGGCCAATGCACTCTTTCTTAAGAGTGTGACTGAGATACCAAAACGAGGCCATTACAATGCCATGTCCTAACTATCAAACCACCTGAGGAAACAACACCATGGCCGAAAGTCATTTACTGTCACCCTGGGTGTACCCGTTGTGTAAGTAAGTCTCTTGCATACAAGAGACCCTTAAGGGCATGTAAGAGAACGCTTAACATGCCCCACTAGATTGAAAACACAACGATTGTCAATCTAATTGTGTTTTGATAGCTAACACATAACAAATTATTTAGCCAAGCCATCGCCCATAAACCTGGCGTGTAGTTGCACGTGAGACTTGGTTTGACATACCACAGACCGGTCCTTAAGCACCCAGATAGGGCTACACGAATCCGAGAACAACCTCCCTTCATCACCCTATCACCCGTCCAAGTCCAACACACAACAACCCCCATTCAACAAATCCAAGAACCAGATTTGAAGATCTGGACATATTCCCCAAATTCAACATGATTCAATCCATATAATCCTCAAATTTCATCAAGATTCAATTCAATCCATCGATCGATGGACTAGCTGCATCAACCCCTTTCGGCTATAACTACAAGCATGGCTAAACATCGTTCTACAAATTAGCAAACAAACCCATATAACATATAACCTTAATCATTCAAGGTAACAGGGCAATCAACTTTCAAAGTAGGGCAAATGCAGCAAGAGGATATAACTAAACTACCCATTTGAAAATTAACATAAATACTTTTCGAAATTAATACGAATTCAACATGCATCAAAGGATGGGGACTGCTTTCCTTTGTTATGGATGGTCCATGTGCTGCTGATAACCTCTCTCGATCACACTCAAATCTTCGAAAACTAACAAAAGCAAGATAAGAATGTATAAGAACAATAACCCGAAAACATCCAAAAATTCAATATCATATAAAATGCATGAGATTTATACATTATTTCATGATTTTATATGAATTTAGGTGAAAGATTCATCCCATTTGGATTTAGTATGTGAAAGTTGTAGCAGTTTGCATCTCAGATTTTGGAAAAAGGCTGAAAAATAACCTTTGGTCACTATTCATCCAAAATTTAATTGTTTCGTGAAAATTTGTAGAATAGTGGTGGGAATATGATTTAAATGGAATGAAAGATAATAAAATTTATGTTTAATAAAAATTGTATCACCCCATTTGGAGTTCAAATGAATTTTCTATGAATTTTTTAAGTTAATTCAATTTCTAGTGTAAAAATAATTCTTTTCTGAATTTTTCTAATGCATTTAATACTTTTATACTCATTATAACCTAGCCTTTGCCATTACAAATGGGACCTACATATTTTCTTTTCTTTTCCATTTAATTCCTAAAGGAAAACATCTACCGACAAATCTAATCTTTTCATAATCTTTACTTAACCGATTCTTTGGTGTTGAATCCAATCACATACATAACACTCTCCGATCATATTCTCATATCTTGATCTAAATCCCGTACTAACCTCCACTAAGGCATAATCAAGGTTGTCAATCCTACAAATAACTCCTGGACTCATAAACTTCCATCTACACAATCCATCCGGTAGTTGTACGAAATCTACCAAGTGATAAGTATATGACCATGACTAAATCTATCAATCATTCTCCAATATACTATATAAGCTAATACTAACTATCTAGCTCTACTAGTCTCGCCTCGGCAAATCACATTCGCATATAACCAAAATTTCCACCGACCGAGGTTTAATAGTCTAACCGACACCTAATGAGCTTTACAATTTAATAACACATCCAACATCTAATGGCTCACTAATCGATCAACTCATATCCATACCACCGAACTTAGTCATGAACGACATCTACCAATCCAATCATATATGGGCCTCTACGATCAACTAATAATCCTTTATCTACTAATCCAATTGAGGGTACAAATCTATCAACGCAGCACATAGGACTTAACTACTAATTACGTGACAAACCTAAATATTTATCCACAACCAAATAATCCAGGACAACCTTCTCCAAAATTCTAGCATCTATAACTCTCATAGATAATACTTAAGACATCTGACCAATTTTGCTCACGATTAAATAAATCATCCGATTCAACATCCATATTTCCTTAAACATCATCACCTAAGCCATCCATCAAGAAATAACTTACAAAATCCTTATGCATCGAAACTCCTAAAATTACTAATTCAATGTGAGGGAAAACCTCCAATCAATTTACATCCAAAAATCACAACTAACTTCCATGCGACCTCAAAATAATATCGTCCGATTGTATAATCCAATAATATAATTAATCCATCATCCATCAGGCAACAATACACATTTTTGCTACAATGATATAATTATTCACATCACCAAAATAGTATCACAATAATCACGCCTATGCACATTTAAGATATAACCACATTTAAGATCTAACCAGAGAGTTACACTAGTTTTAAGCTAACAATTCATTTTTATAATTAAACATGCATAAATATATGCTATGCTCATGACTAATATACAACATGCACAAGTAAATATCGTAAACATGATTTGACATTAAAGATTTTTACCTCGGCACTAGGCGTCCGAAATAGCACCGGATGCCTTCTCGGGTCTACGTCCACCGTAGTCATCGTCGAGCTCATCCGCTCATCCATGTCCGCCATAGTGGTCGCCGAGTTCATCTGCGTCGCTCGGCCTTCTTGTCCATATCCCTCTTCACATCGGCGTCGCCACGTCATGCGCACCACGCCATGCCGTCTCACCTCGCTCGGGTCACCGCACCGCTGCATGCATGGCCGTCGCATGCATGCGCCGTGCCGTCGGCTCCTCCACACCGCCATCTTCACGCCGCTGCCTCCATCGGGCGGCATGACCGTGCCGCGGGCGCCTTGGCTTGGCCATCGCACGCCAAGCCGGCCACGTTGCATCTCCTTGACCCTCCATCGCGCTCCCTCGCCTTGGGCTGACGCTGTGCCCTCGGCGCTGTCGCGCCGCGCCTCGTCATCCTCCGTCTTGGTGCTGGGCTACCACTGTAGCACCGCTGTCACACCGATGTCGTCGCCTGGCCGCGCCCTCGTCTCGGTTGCTCCACGCCGTCGGCTTGCCCAAGCTGCCATCGCTGCCGTTGGCTACATGTTGGGGCCGAGCCTCACCGGGCTGCTACTAGCCTTGGTTGCGCCCAGTCTTGGCAAGCTCTGGGCCAGAGCACGGTGCCGCCAAGCCACTACAGGGCAGCCGCTGCATGCATGCGCCAAGCCTTGCGTCGTCGAGCTGCAGGCACTGCGCCTCCTCGGCCTCGCCTTGGCTCGCCGCTTGCACTGCTAGCTTCCTTCCCTTTTCTCTTTTCGCTCAACGAACTCGCATGTGAAAACTAAATGCATGACTGGAATGCTCTCGAGAAGATGAACACGAAGGTATGACATGCATTGAGAGATTTGTGGTTTCTTGCTTGGATTGAGAGGAGAGAAGATATATGCTTGAGCTAATGTTCATGCGTGAGAGGAAAAGAGCTGGGTTCTGTTGGGGAGAGAGAGATGAAGGGGAGAAGATGGAGTTGGCAGTAGGGAGGGGTTGGCTCTCAGCTGGGATAAAGAAAGGAAAGGCAGTAGATGGGAAAGGGGTGTTTTGCTGGGGATAAAACAAATGGGCAATGTGGTGCTTGGTTGGGATCAACTGATGGTAATGAGTGGTTCGGTTGGGATAGAAGTGGCAGTGTAGTGGAATCAATAAAGAAGCTGGCAGTGGCCTGTTGTTCATTCGACTGGGAGTAAAAAAATTCAAATGAGCAGTGGTGAGGTTTGGTTGTTGGGGGAGAGAAAGAAATGGCAGTGGGGTTAAAAAGAAATGGAAACTCAGGTGTTTACTTCTCTTCTCCTCTCGCGAGATCGCTCGAACGGTCGTGCATGCAAAAACTACTTGGAGGAATGGAAAGCTTAGGCGATGATGAACGTAGCGGTATAACATGTGTAGCTCAGTTTTGGTTTTATGGATGAGACTCAAAGGAGTGAAGTGGATGAAATGAACATGTTATAATGTTTGGGAAATGACTAGAAGTGCTTGGAGAAGAAGGGGCAGTGTAGTGTGCTCTGTTAGTGGGAAAATGACTCTCGGCCTGGGGTGAGAATAGGCAGTAGGGCAGTGTGGAGATGGTGTGCTTGGGAGAAGCAAAGAAAATGGCAGTGACTAGTTGGCTCTGTTTGGAAATGAATTAGGCAGTGGGAAGGCATTATGAAGTGGCTGTATAAACTATTAAGTGGTGGTGGTTTGGCTGGGACAAAAGAATTGGGCCAGGGAGTTCGACTGGGTGAAGGAAATGGCAGGGAGTCTTTGGGGAGTGAAAATGACACAGGAGGGGAGAGAGGTTCGGCTGGCACTTAGAGAATTGCAATGCATGTGACTTGTTCGGTTGAGACAAGTAATGGACAGTGAGGTTGCTCTCTTGGGTAAAGAAAGAGATGGCAACGGAGAGAGATGAGTGCTAGATAAAGAAATGAGGAAAGATGGTTGTGTAGGGAGGGAATTGAATGGCTGTGGTGAATCGGCAGGGACAAGGAAAAATAAATGGGCAATGAAAGATCTATTGAGATGGTGGCATGGGGATGATGCTGGGCATAAAGAAATGGGAATGGGGCTGTTCGGCTGGGAGAAGAATGGCACTGAATTGGGGCTTTGCATGTTGGATAGAGTTGGCAGTGAGGAGATGGAAATGACTAAGGGTGGCAGGAGAAATGATGGATCATGCAGATGTTTTGTCTGCGGTCGGTCAAACCAGAAAAGAGAGCGACAATGCGAATGAATGCATGACGACATGATTTTTGAAATGCACGCGAAAACAATAAATAAGACAATTAAATTTTTAAATGCAATCTTTTAAACAGTTTGATTTGATACTACTTATTATTATTATTTTTTTCATTTTTATGCAACTTTTGAAACAACTCGATTTGATTTTAAAGCAATCTTTTTTACTTAAAACATAGGAAAATTGTAAAACATAATCAAATATTTAATAGATTGCCAAATTAAATATTAACATCCTGATTCTGAAAATCGAGGTGTTACAAACCTACCCCCCTTAAAAGGAATCTCGTCCCCGAGATTCAGACGGGAAAGAGTAGGGCAAAAAGTCTTGGTCGCTTTGTTAAGCCCCAAAATTCTTCTCATAAACCAAATGACTCGATCTTGAGCCAATACCACTACTATCTTAACACTTTTGGTTTGATAACTTCTAATCATTGTTCATCCAATTAAAATCCACCGATCATATTCAATCTATAGCAAGCATACTCCAATCTATCGTTCCATAATTTATACATTAATCACCGAAATCGCTTGCTTTGATGTAATCTTCCAAATCAGCCTAAATTTCTAGGTTTGATTTTATTCTAATAAGGACACTGACTTCCTTCTAAATTTTAACAATTCAAGTGAGTACAAACAACTATTAATCCAATCTCGCGATATAAATCATGGTTTAACTCAATCTTGATCACATTCCCGGGAGCACTAATAATCCTAAGTAAAACCACCATATTGCGCACACATTCCATTACACTTGCTTTATAAATTTTCTATCATGGGGTATCTCCAATAAAAATCTCAATGCCTATACTCATACATAAATTATTTGTTAGTTTCCAATAGTGTTTCATCACAACAATTTCAATTCATAAAAGTGGGTACATCTATGCAAGATCAAGTTGCATCCTCAAGCAATATCTCTATATTTTTGCTTCTCAACCCTCTTGTTAGCATTATCAATCCTCTTGCAATAACTGGTCCACCAAATATTCCAATTAATCTCTTGAAGTCTAATCCACTCATCCCTACTCTAGGATCTAATCAACCACCAAAATAAATACAATTAACCAGAGTTAAAGGTACACCTCCCTTATCCTTAGTCAACTCTGACCTTGGTAAATCAAATCATCCAAAAAAAGTCATCCATCCAAGGTGAGTTTGTAGTCCAACCATAATCAAATAGTCTGAATCACTAACTTTGTCTAGATCAAGTTATCCACAATAATTATGTTAGTTCAATTCAACAATATTAAATCGATATCTTCCAAAATCAACTTATCCTCAAGTATCATCTAAATCCAACCGCCACATTTAATCATCCCTAATTAATCTAATTATATCGTCCTTGGGACAACATAAAGATAAAACTCCAATTCAATCCTCATAGTCATCCACTATACAACCCATGAATTATCTAATCATTCTTCATCTCTGGAAGTACTACGACCCGGTTATATACTCAATGCAGCGATCACGAGAAGGTTCTCTATGACACCCATCAGATGGAAGGGATTGCTATAGAATGGTGGGAGAATTTATGTGTTGCACATGAGACAATCGTAGAACAATACTTGGGAAGAGTTCTCTCAGACTTTTCACCAAAGATCATGTGCCCGAAGGAATAATAGACTTGAAGAAGGATGAGTTTCCGCACTCAAGCAAGGAGGAATGTCCGTGGATCGACTACCTCAATAAATTCACACTTTTGCTTGCTATGTCAGAAGATGTTGCTACTAACAAGGCTCATCGTAGTCGTTTTAGAAAGGATCGAATATTGGACTGCAAGTCAGTCTGATTACCCATACATTTCCGGATTTCCAAGAGCTAGTCAATAAAGCTTTGATCCTTGAAGATAAGCGCAAAGAGTTGGAGGACAATCACAAGCGCAGAATGGCTCAGCAAGGGAGTCATCAGTCTCAGCCGAAAGCGAGAATAGTTCCTTAGCAGTTTACTCGCTTTCCATCGCAGAACTCATTCAGGATGCCTACACCTGCTTTAGCACCTTGTCCAATTGCTTAGAACTTTTGCAACCCTACAACAGTCAACCCCAATCTAGGAGCAATCAATAGAGTGGAGTTAATGTTTGCTATACCTATCGAGAGCTAGGGCATTTCACTAACCATTTCCCTTAGAAGGGAACAATGACTCTAGTTCATTTTAACCTTGGAGCTACACCAACCAAGACGCCAGTGCCAAATAATAATCGAGGAGTACCTCAAGTCGCCGATCAAGCCGGAGGAGCGCCATAGTCTGTGGTCAGAGGTCCTGTCAACCACGTCACTCTAGAAGGAGCTCAGGAAGCACCCGACGTTGTACTGGGTAAGTTTCGGGTTAACTCAATACCTGCATCAATTTTGTTTGATTCTAGAGCATCGCATTCGTTTGTTTCTCAAGTTTTTGCAACCAAGAATAATTTAGAAGTTATGCATCTTAAGCATACTCTGTTGGTCCAGTCTCCTGAAGTAGAGTTAAGCTCTAAAGTGGGATGTTTAGGAGCTAAGTTACTCATAGTTGGAGTTGAGTTTCTAGCCAACCTTATTGTCTTAGACACCCAAACCTTAGACGTCACACTTGGTATGGATTGGTTATCAAAACACAAAGCTGTGTTAGATTGTGGCCGAAGAGTTGTAACGGTCGAAGGTACCAATGGAAAGAAAGTGGAGTTTCTAGCCACCACAGTGCGTGATAGACATCTGTTAATCAATAGCCTGAATACTGTTTCTTTGGAAGATGTACATGTTGTCATAGAATATCAAGATGTTTTCCCAGAAGATTTAACGAGAATGCCACCATATCGAGGCATTGAGTTCGTTATTGATCTAGTACCTGGAATAGCACCGATTTCGAAGAGATCCTACCAGATGCCAGCCGATGAGCTAGTGGAAATGAAGAAACAGATTGGAGGACTTCTTGAAAAAGATTTTGTGAGACCTAGTTCATCGCCTCGGGGAGCGCCGGCCTTGTTTGTCAGAAAGAAGGATGGAAGCATGAGAGTGTGCATCGATTACCACGCCCTTAATGAGGTTACTATCAAGGACAAGTATCCACTTCCCCGAATTGATGACTTGTTTGATCAGATGAAAGGAGCCAGAGTATTCTCAAAGATTTATCTACGATAAAGTTACCTTCAGTTGAAGAATTGTCCGAAGGATATACCAAAGACCGTTTTTTTATGCGGTATGGACATTATGAATTTTTAGTTATGTCTTTTGGTTTGACTAACGCCTCTGCTTATTTCATGAATATGATGAATAAGGTATTCACTGAATATTTGGACAAGTTTGTGGTAGTGTTCATTGACGATATTTTGGTTTATTCCAAGACAGAAGAAGAACACACGGAGCACTTTGAAACACCCCAGCTCAGCATTGAGCCTGGAATGCTACTAAAACTAAATTAAACTAAACTAAACTAAGACCAATTACAAATTTTCGGCAAAACCTCCTTTGTATAGTCGGTTATACCGAGGTTCCAACAATTAATCATGGCATTTATCAAAGTCTTCAATATCAGGTTCAATCAAGCATGCAGATAATCTCATAAACATAGCCAAAATTTGCTATTCTCATTATTACGCTTAATCAAACTCAAACCATCTATAAGTAATTTATGATTGAGTGGTAGTGCGTGCATCCAAATATCTACTCACTCCCATGCATGCGGGTCTTGCCATTGTACCTAAAACACATCAAAGCAAGAGTGAGCCCAAAACTCAGCAAGTACCAACAAGGCTAAGCAAGTTATCATTCATAGCATCAACAATCCAAGATAAACAATGCACCAAAGTATAGCCTTCATGCTCATGTGAATGCAACCAATGCAATGCACCTTTCTCAACTTTATCTCTTTCGCATTTTACCGTGAATGCGGGTATGCAACTGTCATTGCAGACTGTCTGTGCGCATCCACCGCACAGGACCAAGAGCCTATACACCACATGTATAGGGACCATTGCCCATCATCTCAATGATGGGGACCTCTTTGCTCATAGCCCACATTCCACGAATGTGGGGATTTCAAGCCCGCCATTTACATGACGGGACTCAATCAGATGTGCTTGGTCACCACGTGACCAAGGCACTGTGATGCTCTCAACATGCGTATGCACCATGATAACGTCCTTCATATACAGGAACTCAACATATTATCATTAACATGTAAGCATTAACAACAACATCATACATGAATAAACTTATTCATACTTCTAGCATTCCACATCATTGATATTCATAGCATTCTAGCATCCATGAATAGCACATTTAATCATAATACTAGCACACTTGAACAATCACTCATGAATATCAATTAATCATTTCTCTAGTATCCTTCATCCTTAATCTTACTTACCATACTATCAACCTTGCATGGTTATTACGCATCAAAGTATTAGCATCCTCTATCAAACAATGTAATTAGTCACTCAAACGGAGTACTTGCATTCACCAAGATAAATTGGAACTCATCACCATAACATCCATGCATAGCTATTATGAGCCAAACACAAACAAATCACAAAGATACAAGCATAAATATACAATAGCCCGAATACTTGCCTCAATCATGCGAGAACGGTGGACGCGAAGAGGGTGCTGCCCCGAACCGCGCTCCCACCTGAATATAAAGGTATCCCAATCTAAGTCCAACACGCTGGACCAAGAGCATAAATAATAACACAACAAAACTCGCTACTCTCAAGTGTTAACAAAAACCCCCAATTTCTAGTGATCGTTTTGGTGATCACTGCGGACAGTCAACTTCTAAAATTCATAACTTTCTGCTCAGAGGTCCAAATAAGGTGTTCTCAGACTTTTTGGAAAGGTAATTTAATTACCTAAATAAACTTAGTTGGGGAGCCCTTTTGATTCTGCCAATTACTACCTCTACCGAGCCAACCTACAGAGCAACAATTATCACGTCGGGTTCTCTGGATAGATCACTAAAACCATCATAACTTTTGCTACGAAAGTCCAAATCTTGCGTTCTTTATCTCTATCAAAAGGTATGGAAATTCTGTACATTTTGCGTTATATTGAGGTCCTCTGATTTCGACCTTAACTAGCAGATTCAACCCATTTTCTACAGACTGTTCTAAACTGACAGATTAACAGAGCAGCGATACTAAAAAATTCATAACTTCCTGACCGTTAATCGGATTTGGGTGATCTTGGTGGCCACTGAAAGCTAAGAACAACCTCTACAACTCTCTAGGAGATCCAAACTCCTAATTCTGCCTCTAACCACATGAAACTGGCCACGCAACATTCTGGACAGAATTGCAACTTTAACAGACCGACTTCAATCTTGCCAAAACTACTCGATTTCGGTTCTACGACTAAACACACAACAACAAACGAAGCTAGTTACCCTTGGCGCAGCTGAAGATCACGAATTCCGGATGGGATCCCGCTTTCTTCTCTTCTCCCCTCTTCCTTCCCTCTTCTCCTCCTCCTTCTCTTCCTCCTTAACCAGCCGCAAAGGGGGGGGGGTCCTTCTTCTACCTTTGGACAGCAGCAATGGGGACTTGGAGGATGCTTGGGAGGTGGAAGGGAAGGTAACCAGGAGGAGGCGTGAGAGAGGGGGTGGCGGCCACCAAGGGGAGAGGGGTGGAGGCGTGAGGGAAGTGGGGAGGAGGGGTGCTGTTAGGGTTTGGGGGAGTGGTGCCCCCTTGGCCGGCTGCCCTGGGCTCCCATGGGCGGGCCCAAGCCCAGGAGTGACTAAAAACACCGATTTCCTTTTCAACTATTGAACTGCGAAATTAACCAAAAGGTCCTTTCCAAAACCATTGAATTCTCTCCCGAATATTTAATCTCCCCCGATTAAGGCTTAACACACTTTCGGGGTATTACACACTTAAGGCTAATACTGGAGAAACTTAGAGAGCATCACTTGTATGCTAAGTTCGGCAAGTGTGATTTTTGAAAAAAGGAAGTTGATTTCCTTGGTCATATGATGACACCTAAATGAGTAGCGGTTGACCCTAGTAAGGTTAAAGCAATGTTACATTGGGAGCCGCCCAGGATAGTTACTCAGATCTGCAGTTTCTTGGGAATGGTAGGTTATTATCGCCGCTTCATCGAAGGATTTTTGATGATTGCTAGACCTCTTATGCAATTGTTCAAAAAGGAGAAAAATTCACGTGTACTCCAACTTGTGAGGAAAGTTTTCAAGAGTTGAAGAAACGTTTGACATCTGCCCCAGTGCTAATTCTGCCAAATATTCAGAAAGATTTCGATATCTACTGTGATGCTTCGCGTCAAGGATTAGGCTGCATCCTAATGCAAAAAGGTAGAGTAGTTGCTTATACTTTAAGACAATTGAGACCCCATGAGGAGAATTACCCTACCAATGATCTGGAATTGGCTGCCGCTGTGCATGCTTTGAAAATTTAACGTCATTACCTTATTGGTAATCGTTGTGAGATATACATAGATCATAATAGCCTGAAGTATATTTTCACTCAGTCTAACATGAACATGAGGCAGAGAAGATGGTTGGAGTGAATAAAAGTGTAACACCCTGGCTATTCGGAAGCCAAGATGTCACCTAAATATCTAACATACAACCATCAAGCAGAGGGTTTAAGCCATACTCATCTAAGGACTTTAGGAGTTCCAAATTTAATAGAACAGTGACAGGAATAAAGAATAAATCCATACTAGCATATCAAAAGAGATGACCAAGTATCACAGGTAGAAATAATCAACCATATTTAACTTCATTTATTACAGTTCATCACTAAACATATGAAAGGTAGAATCAAGTCTTATTATTGAAACTGGAATATGGTGAATGAGTGAAAGGTGCGTGTCTACTCCCTCCCAATAAAGTCATCCTCAACGATCACCTAAAATAAACAAACAAAGCAAGAGTGAGTCCGAGACTCAGCAAGTACAATGGATAATTAAATATACAACAGATATGAACAAGACCACAACATTAAAGAAAATGAACATAGCACTGAATGTTTAATGCACAAATGGAATGAATGGATCTTTTGAATTGAATGGACTGCACTCCTGCTTATACCGGTATAGCTAGTAACACACCCATCGGTGTTCACTTAAGCCCGTATTTAACAAAATACGGGGATCCAAATTACCGTATGAAGAACGTTTCATACGGGTGTCCAAAACTGCCCACATTGAAATAGTGGGACTCGCATGCCCATACTGGAATTGATGGGACTTTAGACTCCACTCCCGTGGACGGAACATGAAAATAGATGCATGAATGTACTTATGAATAATGACTAGCATCATCTTCGAACATATGAATTTCACATACGAAAGGAACATAATCATCGGAACTTCTCACGTATCAAATGAAAACACAATACGAACATCAAGCATCCAACGTACACAAATCATACAAACGTGAGTGTACTTGCCTTTAGCGTAGCGATGCGTTAAGAGGCAACAATGATGCCGCTAACCCCGGAGCCTCATATCCTACACCATTAGATTACTCAATAAGAACCATGATGTCAAGACACTACTCGCAACACATACCCCAACACCCCAACGTTTCATTGCATACTTTACACGAATTGAATTACATTCTAGCCGGAAGCCGTAATGGACAGCAGTAGTAAAAGTGACATAACGTTTACTCTGAAATTCGTAAAAACGTAAACTCAGGCTTGCTTGAAAGTTAACTAAATTATTTACAATAACCTAGTTGGTGAAAATTCCAAATTCCGTATGCATCTAACGCCAAAAGACCGATGAACACCGTCTGTCAGAACTACTCAACAAAAACCGGGCAGCAGCACGAAAATAGCCATAACTTCTAATTGGCTAATCCAAACTTAGTGTTTATTATCAATATCGAAAGCTAAGACTAAGGCCTACAATAACCTAGTTGGGTGAAATCCCTGAATTTTCTATTAACATGATCATATTTAAAAAGAGAACTTGACAGTTCATTCTTATCAGGATTCTAAACAACAGAGACGAAAACTATCATAACTTTTGAACCATACATCGGAATTAAGCGATCTTTATGTCCATTGAAATCTAAGAATGAACCCCACATAAATCTAGGAGATGGGATCCTCTGATTCAGCTTCTAAGATCACCAAATTGGCCATGCAACAATCTGGATAGAATTGACTTTCTAATCGCAGCAATTCGATCCAATCAATTCTAAGCAATTTCACATCTACTACTAATCAAACAACAAAGATCAACATCCGTTACCCTTGCAGCGCCCAGGAGGATGATGAAGAAGTCTCGCGAAGACCATCTCTCCTCTTCTCCTCCTCTTCCTCCTCTTTTCTGCTTGGCTGGCGGCACCCGAAGGGTTTTTCTCCCTCCCCCCTTCTTCTTGGACAGCAGCAATGGAGGGGGGGTGTGCACTGTAGCACCGAAGTTACTATAGCAGTGATGGCAGCACTGTAGCATGGGGTGCTACAATACATCTAGGGTTATAGGGTGCCCCTAATGGGCCAAGGCTATGGGCTTTTGGCCCAAGATTTAACCCCCTTTTTACAGAAACTCTGAAATTCTTTTTTAAATCCTGATAAAATGGTTTGAAATTCAATTTTATTTCTCAGGATTGAATGGGGTATTACAAAAAGATTATAATCTTAGAATCCACTACCATCCCGGTAATGCTAATGTTGTTGCTGATGCATTAAGTCATAAGAGTTACTGCAATACTTTGGAAGTAAAAGAGAATTACCCAGAACTTCATGAGGAATTCCAGAAGCTAAAGTTAGAAGTGGTACCTGAAGGATTCGTAGCCAGTTTGGAAGTACAGTCTATGTTGGAAAAGCAGATTCGTGTTCCCAACCAAATGATCCTGAGATTAAGGACATTAATCTCAAAATGGAAGAAGGAAAATTCAAGGACTTCACGAAGGATGATCAAGATACGCTTTGGATCAATGGGCGTATCTGTGTGCCAGATGTTGACAGTTTAAGACAGCTAATCTTGAAGGAAGCTCATGATTCAAAGTATTCTATTCACCCTGGAATCACTAAGATGTATCAAGATGTTAAGAATAAATTTTGGTGGCCAAATCTAAAGCGAGGTGTCGCGGAGTTTGTTGCTTTGTGTGACGTATGCTAGAAAGTAAAAGTAGAACATCAGAGACTAGCAGGCTTGTTGCAACCCCTGAAGATTCCAGAGTGGAAATAGGAAGAGATCGAAATGGATTTTATCACCGATTTACCCAGGATTCAATCAGGTTATGATTTAATTTGGGTAATAGTTGATCATTTAACAAAAGTTTCCCATTTCTTGCCAATCAAGACCACTTACTCAGGAGATCGCCTTCAAAGTTATATATGTCAAGAATTGTCAATTTGCATGGTGTGCCTAAGATGATAGTGTTAGATCGAGGATCCCAGTACTGTTTATCATCCTCAGATAGATGGGCAGACTGAAAGAGTAAATCAAATATTGGAGGATATGTTGACACTACAAGAAGAACATGCATACAACAACACATAACTCGCAACGGAAAGCACATGTGTTGCAGGGCCAACTTATTAACCACGCATAAAGCCTGCTCGACCCACCAACTACCACATCCAAATAAAACTGCTTGGCTGCTCCCATCTAAACCCATCTTATCCTGACTCCTAATTAAAAACGTCTCATCGTTCCTTCCTCCCTTAGTCCCTTCCACTTCATCTTCCTCTAAAAAACCCCCCTTCCTTCCTCTTGGCTTCCAACAGCGCCTGGTGGTGCAGCTGCAGCATGGCGGCGTTGACGGGCATACAGGCGGCCGTGGCATGCTCCTTCTCAGTTGCGCGACCCTCACTTCTCTAGATGCGTCCCCGCCACCGTCCGCCACATCGCCCACTCCTTTGCCGCCGCCACTGTCGATGGCAGCGGCGACCTCGTTCTCTCCATCAACGGTGTTGAGACTGGCAACGTGAGCCCCTTGGTTGCGGCCAAATTGGTATGTATTTCTTTTGATTTTGATTTTTTTGGCTTGTTTCCTGTTCCAATTATTGCACGGATTTCTTAGTCTTGATCCGATTCAATTTGCACAATTCCAATTGGATTCAATTCTTTTTCCATCGACTTTCACATTCTCATATCCATTTCTTGCGAGTATTCGATCCTTCCGCCCCCACTAACATGGCATCTTTGATGGGAATTTATCGTCAAAATTCGATTCTTCTCACATGCGGTGTTTCCTAGATGATATCTGCGCCTGGAGCCGCAAGAATCCAGCCTGAATTGTTATAATTTCTCAAACTCAATTTTTCTCAAAAATTTCATTTACAATTTTTCTGTGCAGTCTGGGTGAGCACACCATGATGGCGAATGGGAGGCTCTAGAAGCAGGCACTGCTGTCGCCGCGGAGCCTGTTCCCAGTGGCGATGGCGCCATCACCACAAGCCGAGCTCGACCCGATCGTGTGGCTGAGGGATGCGCACCACTGGCACGACCACCAACAGTTGTAGTTTTGAGTTGGACATGTGAATTTCAGAGCAGTTGCAGTGTTGTGGTATCAAATAACAATTGTTATCTCATTTGTGTCGATAGTGTGGCATTGATGCTTTGTTGGAGAAGACAGATAAGCATATGTTCTTCTTGCAAAGTGTGACAAAGCATGCAGACAAGCTCAAGGATTCTATTGAATATAAGGTACGCACATGGCTATTAGTTTTATCGCTGGGTTATGACAGAGAAAACTACATTGTGGCTTATTTGATGTAGTAGAGTGGTACAATTTATGTAATTCTCCTTGGTTGGAAAAATCTCCTTATATTGCTGTGGCTTCAAACAGATACTTGGTGGTGAGAATGGTCCTCTATGGAAAGACTGCTTTGAAATGATGGTGATGATCCTTTGGCATTGCACAGAATCATAGCTGTTGGAAAGACAAGGAGAGGTGTATGTGAGCTACTAGGAGTGGATCCAGCTAATGTTGACATTATGATGGGTACATTTACAAAATCATTTGGATCATGCGGAGGATACACTGCAACATCAAAAGTATGAAGAAGGTTCACTTACCAATTCTTGACTGAACATATATAGTGTTGATAAATCTGACCCATAGATCATTCAATGTTTTTTCATGAGATTATTCATCATCTCAAGCACACATGCCCAACCCATATCTATGCAACATCCATGTCACCTCCAGCAGTCCAGTGCTAACTATTTTATTCATTGCTAGATTTCTTCAAATATTAACCTATTAGCACCATAACCAATAATTCCACTTCTTAAAGAGATTTAGTTTGGCCCTTCCCGTTTCTTATGTGGGAAGCATCCTATGGCATCTAATTGATTACTAGATGGCAGCATGTTCTGGACTCATCATGATTTGCTTACACTTTGGTAGTAGTAACTCTTTTTGTACTTTACAGGAATTTCTTGTCCGATATCTCTGGACAGTGATGATGAGTTGGATGACACTGGGTATAGGGAGCCGTTGATCAAGTTGCCAAGCAATACAACAAAGTCCAAACCTGTGATAAGATAGTAATTTTACCCTTTTGTAGCATGATTACATTTTCTGTTGCCCGCACCCATGCAAGGTGTACTTATTTTATCACTACTGAGCACAATTCATATTCAAGAATTTTGTGTTAGGCTGTTAGTTGCATATATTTTATCATGATTTTCAGTTCATACCATTATTTTCTTATGTCTAAAGAGGAATGTGCCACATCTTTGCTCATCTATTGGTATTAGGGAATATTCAACTTGAACAATTTACAAGTGCAATCTTAATACTTGCTCTTACTATTTCTAGAGAAACTGCTCAATTATATTGAACTATCCAAGCTGATGTTTACAACTAAGATGTTTGCAATGCCACTACCCGACAGGTACTGTGCCATGTTAGTATTATCATACAATTTTGTTTTGTTAGTAAACCATGCGATGACACAAATAACTTTCAAGTGAGATATTTATTAGATTTCAATATTTCAGTAAGTTCGTTTTACAAATTGAATCTTTTTTTTCTTACAGGAAATTTGACATTACTAAGTTTTGTAGTCTTGTTCCTTAGGTAACAGATTTTTTGAAATGTCCATTGCATGGCATCATGTCCGTCATGGATTTTCGTGTTTCTTCGATAAATCTTTAGCACTTAAACCATCCACCTCATTTAAGATTAGGAAATGATTTATTATTGATCACTTCATCTGACAGCTTATGTTTGCTTGATTGCCATATTGCATTTACTTTATTTGTTCTGGGCTTAAAAGACAGTCTTTCTATAAGCCTATGATTAATGATTGATGGTTTGGACTGTTCGGTAAACTTGTGTGTAGAATGGGGAATGCTGGGGAATGAAGAATTTTTTAATGATTGCGAATTGCTGCTCCAGGTATGTACCTACCAATTGTTTGGAAGAGATGGAATGTTATATTTTACTTTAATCATGCACTAAAAGAACTTTATTTCTCTTTTCAGATCGAGAAGATATAGTTGATGGTTTGGACTGTTTGGTAAACTTTTGTATAGAATGGAGAATGCTGGAGAATGAATAATTTTTTATAGAACCATAGGGGCATAGAGAACGAAGACTTTTCACTAAAAGTATAGACATATACTTACATTTATGTTTTAGGGCGTATTATGTTATTAGATCATGATGGTACCAACTGTGCATGCCTCTAGACTTGTGAAGCCAGTTGGAAATTCTTTGTGATGAAACAATTTTTTATTGATATCAATGAAATTTTTTGTTATACACTTTGATATGTGTGTTTTGTTTAACCCTGTGGGCCCTAATTGATAAACCCAGTATGGACATGAAAAGGACACCTTTTGCAATGATTAGATGCGTTGTAAACAATCCTGGAAGCGATTTGCTAGTGTCCAATGCCAACGCATATATATATGTTGCCACTATATCAAAATGTGTGTTGCAACCTTACAACACTTTTATTTACATATTACCAACACTTGTATATGTGTTGTTACAAACCTTAGCAACGGCCTCAATGGCAACACATACTAAATGCATTAGTATAGACCCTAACAACATTTATTTGGACTTCTACCAATGCATATATATGTTGCTAAAGGGGTGTTCATGTTGTAGTGAGAGCTTATGCTACCAGCTGGGATAAGAGTTTGTCGTGTTGGTGATATGCCTTAGAGGCAATCATAGAGATGATTGTATCATGTCTATGTTTATGATTTCTTGAATAAATGTTATTCTGTTCCTTGAATGAATCGTTAGTTCTGAAGATCAACGAGTATGTGACTTGTTGGTGAAACTCTTCAACTCATATGATGTCGTTCTAAAAGTATCCCTGGTCAAATGTCACTGATCGGAACATCAGTGATACTACGACCAGTACATGTATTGATTGATGATCATGTTTCACCGGTCATGGATATAGGGATATCGAATCAATAATGTAAACACATGTTAGAGAACATGGGGTTGGATTGACCCACCTTGAGACAATATAGAGATTGTTATGATTCTATGTGTTATTAGTTGGTCTCAAGCAATAATGATGTATAATCCTTAGACCTGAGATCAGCATGGTTCCCTACATGTGTAATAGCACTCTTAGGGGTTGCCAAACGCTGCTCGTAACTGGATAGTTATAAAGGTAGCTTTCGGGTATGCTATGAAACAAGCGGAGGGATATGACTGGTCGGATATGGGATTTGCCCCTCCTAGCATAACGGGAGAGATGTCTCTGGGCCCCTCGAAGTAGTCGGATAAAGAAAGTGCATGGACGTGCCACTAGTGGTCGAAG
Source organism: Ampelocalamus luodianensis (assembly GCA_036346255.1). Taxonomy (NCBI): domain Eukaryota; kingdom Viridiplantae; phylum Streptophyta; class Magnoliopsida; order Poales; family Poaceae; genus Ampelocalamus; species Ampelocalamus luodianensis. The sequence goes on from CM070617.1 coordinate 66,496,686, forward strand.
TGTTCGACCACGTAAGGTTATCCGACAACTCGATCGAGAAAATGTTGAACAGTCCATGGATGACACATTATCTCACCTGGAGTTCAAACCAGATATCGTGAGGCAAAGGGAGAATACTGGAGTAAGTCGCTTAGTTTGATCAGATCCAGACAAGTCGTATAGTGATACGAGCAAGTCGTAGACTGATCGAACGAAATCACAGAGTGGTCGAAACCTGGTCGTAAGGAGTTACGAATTGGTAGTGACCAAGTGCAAACTGGTCGTATAAAGACAGGACCTAGTCGTAAGTGATGAGGACCTATTCGTAGATCATATTGCATTAAGGTTCGTCCGATATAATTTGTGTGTATTCGGGAATCGTTATGTCCTGCTAGGGACCACTATGACTCGTGGTCGAAAAGGGTTTTCGAGTCACAACCGATTACACATAAACCTAACAGGTCACACACTTAATGGGATGGAACAAACCAGTACGAATGCGATTCGTAAAACGTGTTCGGATAGAATCCGACACGGGGGCACTATTTAAGGAGATGCTTGAGCCTAGGAGGATGGGCGTGAGAGAAGAGAGACACGTGAGTTGTTTCCACCGAAACCCTAGCCGCCATCTTCTTATGAGAGCCTTCCCGTGCGACTTGGTGCTAGCACACCGGCGTACGGTTGTTCCTTCTCAGGATGTGTGGATACCGTAGAGGCGCTACTGCGGTCGCTGTTGCGCTGAGGACGATCCGCGATCTTCACAAGGAACTGTGGAGGCTGCTGGAGGAGACGATCGACTACGAGGACGTTGGACGATCATCTACGACCACTACATCGACGCGCTCATTGTCGGACTAGGCTGCTCCGACTCTACTTCCGCTGCACTGCGCGTCTGGTGGTAATGATCCATGATCATCTATCATGCTTGGCTTCCTGGTTTACGTGGTAGAAATTTTAAATTATTGCTAGCGTAGCCTACCCGTATCCCTTCATGTCGTACGCCGGATTCTTGTACAGTAATAGTTACCAAGCCAGTTTGCAGATGTCACCATTTGAAGATTTGTATGTTTGTGCGTGCAGAACCCCTCTGGATTGGTCAAAAACAGCTGAACGTTTGGTTTCGGACCAGATATTATTCAAGAAGCAGCAGACCAAGTGTCTATGATCAGGGAAAGATTGAAGATAGCTCAATCTAGGCAAAAGAGTTATGGTGATAATCGTCGCCGTGACCTCAGCTTTGAACTAGAAGATTTTGTTTATCTTCGCATTACTCCACTCAAAGGCGTTAGAAGGTTTCATGCCAAAGGGAAGCTTGCCCCTAGGTATGTCGGTCCGTGCAGGATTGAGTCACTGAGGAGAAGTTGCTTATCAGCTTGAATTCCCACAGTCGTTAACTAGAGTACATGATGTCTTCCATGTATCGCAGTTGAAGAAATGCCTTCATGTGTCAACAGAACAACCTCTCTTGGATTCAATTGAGTTGAAAGAAGATCTCACTTACAAGGAGTAGCTAGTTAAAATCTTGGATATCACAAAGCGTCAGACCAGAAGTAAGACCGTTCATTTTTGCAAAGTTCAGTGGAGTAACCACTCAGAAGGAGAAGCAACGTGAGAACGTGAAGAAGAGATGAAAGCCGAGTTTCCTAGCCTTTTCTCTAGCTGGCCTGAATCTCGGGGTTGAGATTCCTTTGAGGGGGAGACTTCTAACATCCTAATTTTCTGAAGTTTAAAAACCTTTTGAGTAGTTTAGCCCTTTGGAAAATTCACCAATGTTTTATTTGAATTTTAATAAAGCTTAATATGGAATTTCAATAGAAAACTAATTAGTATGATTAATCTCAATATCAACTATTGTTAAAACTATTTTATTTGGGTTCTATGTGCTTGGAAATACTTTCTAGATTTTTCTACAATTTTTTCGAGTTCATTTGCTATTTGATTTTACTGTATTTTCTAAATTGGAATATCTATTTAAAATCTCACTTAATCAAATGGGTTGAATCCCTATTCTCTTGGCCCAACTCCCTTCCTATCCGGCCCGGCTCGCGTGGCCTTTTCTTTTCGCGCCAGCCTTCCTACGCTCGCCCTGCTCTCTCTCTCTCTACTGGTGGCCCCGCCTGTTAGGTCATCACCCACCTCCTGTTTTCGTTCTCGTCACGCTGAGCCTTGTTGCCACCATTGTTGCTCCTTCGATCTTCATCCGACAATGGACAAATTAGCCCTGAAATTTCACACTCACTTCACCATCAAGAAGCTCTATCTCTCCGCAACCATTTTGATCTCGTATCTTCTCCGAATCTCACCCAATTTTCATTATCTCCTCCCGGGTTCGAATTGGACTCCAATGCCGATACGTCATCTCGGCCACACCCTCATGCTATAAAAGTGACCCTGGGATTGCCTCTTCGCCCTCATCCTGAACCCCCAACTCACCTCGCCTCCAAAGCCCTAGCGCCGTCGAGATTGAAGTTTTAGGGTTTTGCAACCGAAGCTCTTCTTTTGCAAATTCTGCCACCACTGTCGACTCTTCACTGACATCGACCGCATCCTTGACAACGCTGTCACGTTTTCTACACCGGGTTCACCTTACCATCACCGGGACACCACTATAGCCGTCGTCGACAAAAAACCGACCGCATCGCCGCTTTCATCCTAGTCACTGGCAACCCCGTCGCGTCCTCTAGCCGTGTTGGTGAGCACCAGACTCGCCCTGACACCCTCGTCAATTTTGCACCGTTGCCACTAGCTGGATCGCCGCCGCTCGTCGAAACCCTTGGTTCACGAGCCTTGCTGCCACACATCTGAATTGGCAGCCACGTTGCTTTGCAGATCAACGCCACATCAGCGAGTTGGTCCAGTCAGTGCCATGTGTGCGCTTGCGTGTCAAACCCCAACCCTAAACCCAGATTCAAAACTTTCGTAGATGAAATCTACCATGAACCTAGCCTAAGACAGCAGGTCCCACCTATCAGAACCGCTATTCCACGAACCTGTGAACCCGTAGACCCATGAACCGATCGCATGGACCTGGTCCATGGACCTTGGGCCCACATGTCAACCTCTACTCCAATTTTCCCGGTTTTCTTTTAATTTAAAAAATCAAGGCTGACATCATGCTGACATCATTATTCAGGATTTCCAATAGAAAAGTAATTCGAGAAAATCCAGAATTTGAGTTTTAGTATTTCTTTAGGGTTTAGAACTTTGAAAAGCCCGTTCTTCCTTATACAAACTCCGATTGAGCCCATTCAAATTTCTAAATTTATCTAAATTTGAGCTCTATTTTTCTAAGTTTTTTTTATTTAATTTTTGGATTTTATTTTCTTTTTGTCTGATGTTTATTTTGTTTATTTACTTCGTTTGCGAGTAGACGTTGATACTTTGGAAAATTTCGAGGAAGGAGGAGTTCATCAAGACCAAGACCAGTACCTGGACTTGTTCCAAGGCAAATTGTACCTTTGATCATGTTGAACCAAGTTTTCCAAAATTACATTGATTCAATTATTGCATTTACTTTAAATATTTATTTAAATGCTTGGGATTAGCTATATACCAAATTGTTTATATGCACCTTGCCTATTGTATTATCCTGATCTTTTGTTACTCTAGTTTTGGTTAATTAATAGTTGGTATTAAAATGGCATCAACATGGGTTGGCTAGACACGAATAGTCTACTTAGCCTTGCAACGAGTCATTCATAACATTTGAGTTGCAGTTATAAACTTGACTAAGTAATTATGGAACTTTGTGTAAAATTGTGTACTGTGTACTTTTACTCATTTATGGCATGTGTTGCACTTCACCAACAAGGTGGGAAAAGATTTAGACTGAGGTGAGTGGTGAAAACTGTGTGATATGGTGGAGCTTAGTGCTTAGGATATGGAAAAATGATTACTTAGTTAGAATTTGGCAGTCTCGCCTTAGTCAATTAAGGACTTAACTTTGTGTGCTATTGAACTGAGCCATACCTGTATGACCACATGCCTGGTATGGGACGTGCCTAACCTAGTAAGCTATGTAGTCTCGATGTTGATCACTCAGGCAGGTAGTTTAAGCTGTGCGCCAGGGTGGAGGTGTGCTTCAGTCTGTGTGGCGATTCACAACGATGGACAGTTCTTTGTTTCCAGGGCCAACGGTGTGCAACAGACTAACAATCTGTGTGAAGGTTAGTGTCATCAATAAAAACACATCGGGAGTGTCAACTATTGAGATGAAGTTTCGAAAAGGTTTTGTTATGATTGGTGCTAGCTACACTGGTTATATCGTGTGGGTAAAGTAGATAACCTATGCAGAGTGTTAAACAATCTATTCAAATAGCCACGTCCGCGGTCACAAACATGCTTGGGGATTTCGCACGAGGTGTAGATTTTCATAAAACCAATTGGGAAGGGGCAGCTGTGTGATTTAAACCCATATGGCTGTGTGAAAGAAATTGATTAGGCTTTGTGTCCTTTGTGAAAACAATTATTAAACAATTATTATTTATTTGTTTTGAATTATGCTTTGAATCTATTATTCGTATTCAATTGCAAATACTGCTTTGTTGCAAAATAACCATAGAAGCCATTTCTTTGTAATAAGCCATCATCTATATTTGCATTCTGTGGTACAAGTTGTTGAGTACTCAGAGTACTCATTCTTTCTGCAATCATTTAACTGAAGTGGAGGATTCGTCACCTGCTTTCGAGGCGGAGTTCTATGAGTTCGTTGATCGCTAGGTCTTGATCCAAGTCGGTTTCTTATGGCGAGTCGATGGGTTTCCGCTGGAGTTTATTTTATTCCACTGCTACTTATTTATTTACTGTTAGCCCTGCGTGGTTTAATAAGTATAAACTCGATCATAAGACCAACCCATTATTTATTATTCAAATTAATCATTTATTCTATTTTTTGTCTTGTGGGGATCAATATTCATCTATGTTGATACCGTGTGCACTAGCTTGATCCTGGACTAGTGCAGTATACACAGAGGGTCTAAAATTGTATTTTTGGGTCCCGACAGTCCACATGGTAGGTTGTTTGCAACTAGAGTTATAGCTCAATTCATGTTGTAAAGTTTAACTTTACAACTCATTACTTAATGTCCAAGTAAGATGATGACCTAAGCGCTAACATCATATATTTGCTAACATAGGTGATGACATCATATACTTGTTGGGTAAGTATGCAAACACATGCGATGACATCATATGGTTTGGTGACATGTGCGATGACATCATCATGATGTTGACATGTGTGATGATAATATATATTTGCTAACATAGGCGATGACATCTGCTGGTGTCATGTTGATATGGAGTTGTACATCTTATCTCTAGGTGCCGGTTGAGGCTACATGCACCAGAGAGTGCACACAACTTTGATGCAACAACTTGAGATGGAGAAGATGTACATTTGCTAGGTGTGTCCTCAGCAGGGCTTCTCTTCTAGGCTTGTTAGGTAAATGAGCTAAACGAGCTACTCGCGAGCTGGCTCGAACTCGACTCATCAAGATAACGAGCAAAAATGCAAGCTCGGCTCGGCTCGTTTATGGACCGAGTTTGAGCCGAGTCCTTAACGAGCCGAGTGTAGCACCCTGGCCGAACATGGAGCCCAGAATGCTACTAACTACACTAACTATCAATTTTAACATCATTTTATAATAAATTACAGCAAGCGTATCACAATAAAACACGTCCACGGGTTACAATAACATAAGCATAATGATATAACAACCATAGATAATTTACTCGTAGGCGCATAGCAAGGTAATAAACCAAGATTAACACAAACCAATCGATTAAGTCTATTGGATGAATAATCAACTCTAACTTATCATCTAAGGTTATTCAACACCATCATGTCCTAAATATAATTCATCATGCTAAAACAAAAATGTCTCATGTCCAATGAATCAAGTAATTGGGTGTAGGTTGTGATTCCAAGTACGCTAGCCCTTCCCGAGTGGAACGTCATCAACGGTCACATAAAAACAATAATAGAGCAAGAATGAGTCGATGACTCAGCAAATACATATAAAGCCATAAACAACAATTTGTGAACCATAATAAAGGCTATCATCATCATCTATCTATTTAATGCTATTCTCATACTCAAATGAATAAGCCATGTTTCGTATAGGTAAAGTTGCACAATTTATCAATTTACTCATATATGCGTATGCACCATCATGCTAATGCTCATATACATCTCATCAGCTGATACCAGTATAGCGGAGTGTTCACCCGTCATGAACCACTCTATCCTTCACTCCCGTGAAGTCCCCACTGAAGTAGAATTTTATCTAGAGCATTCCGGACTAGTCATGTATCTTTCTCACCAACCTCACCAGATTAGTTAAATGACTTTCTCACCGACCTGGCTCGTGCAACTCTTGTCATGATGAATGTAAATGATGCAACATCTTTAATTATTCATCAACATAATCCATCTCATTAACTCAATATCTCATTCTCATTAACGCAATATCGTAATTCATTCAATCCGTGTCATCAATATCATGTATAAGAATAAGCTTAACAAAAGCATAATAAATAGCATGATAAGTAATATCGATGACAATGACGAACAACCTATTGTTCACCACTCTACCATGTACTTGCCTCTTAGCCATTCGAAGCCGAGTGACGAAATTGTGGCACAGTGCATGAGGCCATAGTCTCTGAACAAGCAAGTGAACACACACACACACACACACTCAAAAACATCATCAAAATCACATCACAACAGCACCAACCTGTCACACTAATCGACCTCGCAAGTTTACACTGAACCAACGAAAAATCCAAATCCATCAGACGCACGACCCGCTGTCCTAGTAGTAAAACGGCTTTAACTTATTCATACAAACTCTAATTTTAACCAACCAAGACTATCTAGAATTCTCACGAAACAACCTACGTTTTCCTAGTAATAACGAAACTTGTATTCTACCATTTTCTGTCTCGTTTCTTTACCCGAATACCATTTCAGATTCTGTCGGAACAGTCTAATTCATAATTTTTATATCTTTAATTCTACAACTTGAACATATATGAATGATATGAGCTCTCGAAACTATACAAGATTTCCTACAATATTCAAGTTGACACTAATATTTAATTTTAACAAGTTTTACCCGAAATCGACCCAACTATACGAAGTCTACCAACTACGTTCAGAACCTGGACAATAGTCTTTCAGAGGCCATAACTTTTCTCTCGCTACTCTGATTTCGATGATCTAGACCTTTATTGAAAGCTAACACGATAACCTATCTTTTCTCTAATTACACCGAACTCTAATTCAGAGTCTAAATATCCCTAATCATCCCTGCAACATTCTACCCTAAACTTGACGAATCTGGACAGAACATAAATCCATCTTCCCATTGCCCAAAGGATCTACCAAAAGAACAACGACTAAATTTAGGGTCATCTAGAGGTTTTCAGATCGTTACTATCGAAGAACACAGAGCCGATCATGAAATCCCGTGAAATCCTTCTCCTCCTCCCTTCTTGTCTTTCCTTCTTCCTTTCTCTAACTGATCTTCCTCTTCCTGACCGGCAGCAGCGAGGGAGGCAGAGCTATAGTAATTCGGTGTGCTACAGTACCTGTGTGGCACTACAGTACCTCATTACTACAGTGCCAACGTGCTACAGTGCACACTCCAGTGCAAACTGCTAGGGTTTGTATTTTCCCCACCCTCTTAAGCCGATTCCCCACTTGGGCCAAAGAGCTATGGGCTGAAGGCCCAAGTTCTAATACTCCTCCCAAATTCTGATTTTTTTATTTTCTAATTATATTTAATTTCAGTATTAATTATTTATTTATTGTATATTTAAACGGGATATTACAAGTGCCTATGCTTCGGAGCTCAGAAGGTGCAGCACGCCTAATTAATGCCCACCCAGCAAGCTCGTCCTGAGCCCGTGGTCGATCATGTGGATGACCAAGATTACTAGCAGCTTCTTCCCGCTTAAAAAAAGGTTTTTCCTATTATGTGCAGACTTGTTGCAGTCTGCAATCCGAATCGAGGATAGGTTTTTTAGATTCAAACAAGAGCTTTAGCTTCATTCATCACAAGAACGAGCACATTGTTGATGAATACAGTTAAACAGGAAATCTGGTGCTATATTAAGCTACATGCACCGGTTACAACTTGGAGAGGTCTGACAGACATAGACATGAGCAGCTACATTGGCCTCCCAAGGGACATAGCGAAGAAGAAAAGAAGAAAAATTCAAACTAAGTTGTTGAATCTCCTTTAGAATGCTCAATATCTCGGTTCTTTGGATAGAAATGGAATTCTAGAAACTGATCAGATTCTTACTATCTATCTTGACAACAACTTGCTGCAGACCCCAATTTGCTGTCAGTGCTAAACCATCTTTACATGCGAGCGCCTCGGTTGTTAATGCATTTGGGACATAATCATACCATGTTGTTGAGCAAGTCACGAAATTACCTTTGTCATCTCTGATTACGACCCTGAACTTCCATTCATATTGGTGACGTCAAATGCTCCATCCACATTCACTTTGTAAAAAAGAGACGGCGGTAGAGACCAAACCGACTTTGGCTTAATGTACTTCACGTTTTCCTTCTATATCAGCCCACATGTATGCAATCTGAATCGAGGATAGACTTTTAGAGTTAGCTCACTATCGTTAGATCTTAACCCAATTGATGTAAGATTGGTCCCGATCTTCCCGTGGATGGTAATTCGATTTGTTGAGAGTGACTTTGACGACAAGGCTATTTGACCGAAACACGATCAAACTATCCAACAATCATTAAACCACGCTCTTGTCGTTATCAACCTCACCAAGAATGACGGTTGGCTAGATCACGAAGATCAATTCCTGCAAGCAATCGAAGAACAAGCAAGAATTCAAGTAAAGAGCAATCTAAAAATTGCTAGTTATAAAAGTCGCACAAGGATAGTTGAGGTTCTGTAATACGAATCTGTTGGTCTAACCGACACAAGAGACAATGTGCAGTTTGCACACATGGGCTAAATTGTTATAAACAAAACCTAAACTAAAGGAGAGGGGCAGCGGCCAAGGCAGGTGGGGGTGCCAACCTAGGGTGTGAGGCCTCTCCTTGGGCCCAAACGTTACACATCCCATGGCCCAAATTAAGGTGGCGCAGCACCGTGGGATGTCAAGCTAAGGTAATCGGCCTGGTTAAGTCGAATTGGTTGCTGCCAAAGTGGTGAAGTGGTTCGGCCCCTTGCCGTCTCTCTTACCGTGAATGCTTGGTTTCTCCTCTCTAAGATTCCTAAGTAAAATAAGGTCACATGTTTTAGGCAGTAGCACATTCTCCATTAATAAAACATTCACTCCTAGGAAGGAATTCACCAGATAATTTAACTATCGTGCTTGTGCTTTGGTAATTGGTCCTTGTACAACTTCAGGTTAAGGAGTAGTGGTTGCATCCAGAGGAGATATGTCCTCATCACCAATTATCTCACGCATTATAGCACCAACGATATATGCATGCCAAAGTAAGCAGCAAATAGCAAGTGTGCTTCCTCGTTCAAGAAAGAAATGGTGGAGGTGCTTCCTTTGAGGTCTTCTACTATCAAATTTTTGAACAGTTAGCTAAACAATCACACTAATGCTTAATACAAAAAATTTGCATCGAGAGAGATACAAATTTTACATTAAGGGAAAATGTAAAGAGAAAAGGCATAAAATTTTGTATTTTTAGGGATATTTGGTAATTTCTCATTTTGAGAAAAGAAGAAATAGAAAAGAAAAATAAAATGGAGGGGCCCACTTGTCATTGAGATGAGGGAAGGGATAAGGTTTGGAGACCTCGTTTCCAACCGAACTAAGCGAGGTGTTCGGGCGCGCATGGCCTTCGACCTGGCAGCAACACAAGAAACTCGGGCAGGCTACTCGGGTGAGATGCGCGCCAGCTGTTGGTGGCGGCAGTGCATGGCCTCCTCCTCCTCTTCAAAATCTGGCTCCTTTTTTCTTCTTTCTTAACCACAGAACACAGTGAGCGATTCCCCCTTTTTGGTTTCTTCCTCTCTTCATATTTGGCTTTGATTTGGGTGGTGAGAGCTGCTGTGCTGCCGTGTTGGTAACGACACCATTGGCAATCGACCGGTTCCTCTTCCTCCTTGAGCACCCCAGATTCATCTCTTACTCCCTCTTCTCTGTTGAGGTTGCGGTGAGGCTTTGGTCTTGCGCCGATTGGAGGTGGGTTTTGGCCGGCTGTGAGGACCCCCGGGTTATTTTCGTAAGACCGAGGCCTTCCTGGTCTTATGGAAATAACTCTGGTCTCAGGGAAATAAAATCCAACTTAACTCCATTTAAGTAAGGGGACCCGACTGAAACTAGAGCAGCGGACACCATGCATACTGCTCCTCTACGAGTATTACATGATAGCTAGTTCTTCGATAGCCCGAGTACACACTTGAACAAGTTAAATGGGATTTCAAAACAGTGGGTATGTGTCTCGTGTTGGCTCCCAAGATTAGCGACCAACACGCAAATACCCTCATTCAATGTCAATAACAGTCATACAACATTCATACATTGATAATCCAAAAGACATATAACATAGTGATTAAGTCTACAACTATTACAAAGTGGCCGACTGGCCAAATTCAAATAATAATAGTAAGTAGCAGCAGAAGCAAGATAAATAAACCAAAAGTCCAGCAAGTTTCCCCAAAAACTCGAGGCAACTGACTGGGAGTTAAAGAACAACACTATTCATTAGCGTCGCCTAATTCGGTGTTGGCAAACTCATCGGACGTAAGGTCTTCCTCACCTGAACAAGCAGAACCGGGTTAAGTACAAAATTGTACTTGCAAGTCTTACACAAATAAAAGTTATATATGCTAGTGGTGGCTGTCCAAAGAGAGGCATTAGTGGCTTAGTTTTGCATAAATGTACAATTTTTCATCCCTACACCATCTAGATTGAAATTGCCATTTTGTAAACAATTGTTTGGTTAAAGAAGTACAAAATACATAGATAATTATATAGATCAAGCAATACAAAAGTGGAAGCCCACTTTGATAAACTAAAATGCATGAACATCCTATTCATACCGAAAACCAAGTTGTAACCAAGTAAAATTTTAATTAGAGTCTAACAATGATGTCTTCAAAACCAAGCAGTCGTTCATAATCGTGGACACGGTTATTCGAATAGATTAAATCCCTACAAGGGAGTACTACTTTACCCACATGATGCGATCAGCTCGTAAGCCTCCGGATAATAGCACACTTCCTAAGGTATGCCGGTCGGGTAGATTGAGAATTAGTATTTTTCAGCAAGAAGACCCTATTGAGTTGAATCCCCCTTGAGAGATGAACCCGAAACTCAAGTTGTGTTGGAAATACCGATACAATATAAATAAAGAAAAAATAGTGCTCCCGTGCACATTATATAAATTGCATCGAGTCCTACGAACAGATGATCAAACACAAATGCCCTCACACCACCTGGGACTCAACCCAATAAACCCTTCCCTTACTTGACTAAACCAGCCCCAATCCAGCATGTGGAAGTACGAATGGTACTAGGAATCGACAGCCCAAAGTTCGGTCCTTAATGGTCTAGACAAGACTACCATATACCCAAGTCTTGTGCACAAAGGCACCCTCACTAACAACCACTTGTCCAGACCCAAAACCTTTTAAATTTTACTAATATAGACTTAACAACCAGATTCAAAGACCTGGATCGAAAACATAAAAGGTAAGATTGAGGTGTTTCCCACGATCGACGGGATAATCCCGACAATAGAACTAATGCATTCTTTAAACCTGCATGGCTAAGCAAAGCACATATATAATAGATATATCATCAAAACATCTAATCTTAAGCATATTTGTAAAGGAGATATCAAGGATAAACAACAATAGTAGGACATAACTAACTACTCACGAAAAGATTGGCATATCAAAATAGCATGCAAGCAATATCATTGCATTTCAAAATACTAATTTAACAAAAATTAAGAGCATTATGACACAAAAAAACAAAGTTCAAATGATGCTTGCCATGCTGGAAGTCAAGTTGTTCGCTCTCGATGGTGTAATCGTCAACTTGAGGCAATTTAGACTCTAAAGAATATAACAACATCGAATGAACATCGAGAATAACCAAATTTCCAAATTGCTCAAAAATGCATAAATTTTCTACAGTAGTTATATCATGATTTTAGATGAATTTAGGTGAAAGAATTATTTCATTTGGATTTAGTATGTGAGGGTTATAGTAGTTTGAAAGTCAGTTTTTTGGAAAAATGCTAAAGAACCAGATTCGGTTACTGTTCATCCGATTTTAATATTTTAGTGAAATTTTGTAGAATAGTGGGGGAGATAAGATCTACATGGTTAGAAAGGTAATAAAAATTATGACCAATGTAACTTGAATCACCTGATTTGGAGTTCATATAAATTTTCTATGAATTTTTGAAATTAAACCAATTTCTAGTGTAAAAATAACCCTTTACCAAAATCAATTTCAAACCTTAAATTTTCTGGTGCAATGACATGTTTCAAAATTATTCTGTGAAAGTACATTAAAAATGCAAACCAACAAAATTGGTTTCACTCAATTTGGTGTTAATTTGCATTAGTTATGAGTTTTTGAAATTATATGAATTTTTAGTGTACAAATAATTGTATTCCGAAGATTCTAAATCATTTATTAATTTTTATACCAAAGCTAACCTAGCCTTTGTTGCTGATGGATGGGGTCCAGTGCATAGTGCCATTTTTCATTTAAACTTACGGATTAATTCGTTCTGACAGGTGGGACCCATCCGTCACTGACTCGGTCCACGCAATAGTGCGTGGATTGAAGGTCAACACGTACGGTCCAACGATCCATTTGCACAGTGCACTGGGCACTTAAGGGCTTCAGCCCACCTGTCATACTCTCTAACGAATCTGAGTTAATGCCTCAATTTTTGTTCACGGCCCTACACACCTAAGATTCATCAACTCTTTTTAAGACATCCGTTAAATACTAACCCATCATTAGCTATTAAATGACGCAAATTTGCCCTAATCAAATCTCTACAGTGCTGGTCAGAGCATGCCATGCGCGGGCTCGCGTGGCCACAAGATTGCTCGGCGGCTCGCTAGCGCTACGCACCATGGCGGCGCCGACCAAGACCATAAACACGTTCCTTGAGTCCTTGCGTAGCATAAGGTGCTCTTGGCTTGCTCCACGGTGGCTTGTAGCGGCAGCGCATTAGAGTTGGGTGGTGGCGAGCTTTGGCCGAATGTGCATGCAAAAAAATAAGCTCCGCATTGTGCCACTACGCGCACGCATTAGCTTCTACAAGTTCTAGTGAACCTACCTAGAGCAAAGAGAGGGTCGGAGAAGCTCGGATGTAGCTCGACATTATCAATGGCCGCGGCGACGCAGAGCTCAATAGGGAGAGGTCGATCTGGAGAGGGAGAAGGACAAGAAGCTATCAAAGATGCTTAAGGGAGCTATGTAGATGGTGTAAACAGGCAGAATTAGGAAATTCTTTACTAGAACGGCGTTGGGGAAGAAGATGGGGGTCCTCGGCTGAAAATAAGGAACTTTGAAATTCACAGACTCTTGTGAAACATTTGCAAAAATAGCTGAGGGGAAAGTATTGTTGTGCTATAGAACATAAGCTGACACACTAGTGGGAGGATGAGCTCACCGGGAGTGGAAATGGCACGGAGGTGCGTCTCAGACCGCGCTCTGGACATGCTTTGGAGATAGGGAGGACACGAGCGTTGTCCGCGATGTACAAGCAATTACAAAGCTTGGCATTAGCATAAAAGGACACGATGAAGAACGGAGAAGAGAGGGACAAAGTGGCTTGAAGCCTACCCGAGGAATGTGCACAGGAGAGCTTCTTCGTCCTCAGTCACTGAGAGGAAGAATTGGTTGAAAGGAGGTGGTGGAGTGGAGTTTAAACACGGAAAATGGATGAAACAGAGGTGACGTTAGGTGGAAAAGGTTTAGGAGTGGAGGATGGAGGTGGTGGATTGACACCGTAGACTACACGTGGAAGTGTTCGCCAGCTGCGTGGCATTCGGCTTCTGCGCGAGCCCAACAGGAGGTAGGGGATGGTTTTGACAAGTGGGCCTTAGCGGTAAGTGGGAGAAGGCAGCGTGAGTTAGACACAGGTGCGAGCCAGTTTGAGTTTGGTGGTTCAGTCGAATTACATGGCTCGATCGGGTTTGAGTTAAACAGTGTGACTAGGTTGGGTTCGAGTCCAAAGTGTTTGACTGATTTAAATCAAACCTTCCACTTTGATCGGGCTGGATAAAATAGCAAATAAATTCCTAAAAACCTGAAATTTTTTAGAGGGCTCTTGGGATGACCTAACCTCACTGTTCAAGTTTTATTTGCTTATTTTAAATTCAAACCTAGAATAGGTTGTTGAAATGAGTTTGAATTTTCTATGGGTTAGGTTAAGTTCCTAAATTTCGGAAAAAATATATTTATTCATGATAAATATTATAAGCGCTAAATAAATTATTTTCCAAATATGATCACAAGTTTTTCTTTTTGTTTTCTTTTGGAGCTTCATTTGAGTTGTACGTTTCAATTCGGTTTGAAATTTCAAATGCAATATTTTGTGAAAATGCTCTAGAAATGATATGCTTGCTCATGAGATGCATGTAAATTCTAATAATTGAAATTGGGGTTGTGACACCAGCTCTGGCTTGATTGATTTGGGTGTGAATACGTCGGTTGAGTGGTAGTCTCTTGATCTACGAGTGCATTCGGTCGGTGCATCTTCGGTTGGTTCTTGTGTGGCATTTCCTGTACCTCGTCTTTGTACACTAGTGTGTCCTGGTTTGTGAAGTTGGAATTGTATCTCTATCAACCTTGTCTGGTATTCGTGGCATAGTGGGGCAATTGGTTTTTCGAGACAGTGTAACAGCCTCAATTTTAATAAACAGTAATTATATGTATTTCATGAGCATACATGGCATTTTAGGTCACTTGCACAATTTGTTGCATTTGAGCATTTCAAATTTAAGTCAAACTTATAGTTTGAAAAAGAGAACTCCTTAAGAAAAACCTATGTTCCTTACTTAAACCTTTGATCAAACTTTTAAAGTTGATTTTGGCTATAGTCCACCAGATAGACCAAGCTGTGTGCCGTTAGAACTGACCCGAGCCATGTTTTTAGAGCTTAGCCCAAACCCCAGGTCACACGCGGGCCATCCGATTTGCATCGTACCGTCGAGGACGATCGTGCCGTTCGGACCCCCGAACGCCTCACGCAATCAGAGCCGTTCCTTTTTAATCGGACTGTGCCTTTCTCTTTCGTGCGAAACCGAAACGCGCCTTGTCGCTGAGCCGTCCGATTCTAATAAGGCCGTCAGCATGTCTTGGGATGTTTGAACCTCCGAGTGCCCCACTTGATCTGTGCCATCCATATTCAATCCAACCGCGCGTTTCCTTTTGAGGAACCTAACGCACGCGGGCCATTTGATTTAAATCGGGCCATCCTCGTGGTTTTGGAACGTTCGGAGCCTCCAAGCGCTCCGCACGATCTGGACCACTCATTTTCAATCGGACAATGCAGCTTTCATCCATTTGAAACATAAGCGCGCATCACGCACGAGCTGTCGGATTTTAATCCAACCAAACAACATTGGTTGTGGAAGCGGAAACGTTCGGACCTCCGAACGCTCCACTCAATCTGGGTTGTCCATTCTAGATTGGACTGTCCACATGGATTCGAAACGTTCGGACCACCAAACAACATTTTCAATCTGGACCTTCGAATCTTGATCGGACCATTCACATCTTTTCACTCTCGATCGCATCGTTGTGGCTGAGACTGACAGCCATGGCCCACTTGTAAGTCTCTCAACTTCCTCTTCTCCGTGACTTTTGCCAGCGCCGAGCACATCGACGTTGAGGTAGCGTTGCGTCATGTTTTCGCAGCATGCAATCGCCACTTGGCATCAAACTGCTGCCATTTTACCACGCACAAGCTTCCTTGTTCACTCCGTCGAAATGGCTATAAAAACCCTCATTCTCACTCTCGGCCAAATTGTTGTTGTAGTGATTTCATCCTCATCTCCTGTGTATCCTCTCGTCCTTATATTTTTGTTCATCTCTTAATGCTTGTCCATCCTGTTAATGGAAGATTTTGGCATTGCTTGTAGTTTGAGAACACGAGCTTGTCCATTGGGTTGTCCAGAGCGCGCTCGGAGCATCGCCACTGTGGATTTCTTCAACCGGTTTATTAGGAATTTGGATTTTACCTATTTTCGGTCAACTTCGGTTCCTTCATCCTCATTTCTCAACTGGTAAGCCAGTGTTCAATCCCTTCTTTTCAGAGCCTCTACGAGCTCTACTTAAGCTATCCTAACCACTCTTTCCAATTGATTTGGCCTAGGTTATCTTGTCCGTGTGAAGCTCTCATCACCGTATTTTCGGTCATCATCGCCGGAGCTATCTCTTAGATCTCTGGCTATTTTTTTTTCTAATCTCAAGTATTTTGCCTTGTGAATCTTTTTCAGTCATCTAGCTCGCATGTAGTTATACCACCTTCGACCAGTTGTGGTCTCTTCATGACCTCCCTGGGATCTCTCTCTTTAGAGCACCTTCAAGACCTCCCTTGAGATCATCTGACCGTCCAGACCTCCTTTGCTCTCTTCTTGACTGTTAGGACCTCCTCAGGAGCACCCGCGTGAAAACATCGGGACCACTCAGGACCTCTTCGGATCTCCTCCGTTGGGCCTTGTCCTCAGGACCTCCTCATCCTCGGGACCACCTCGTGTTTTTTTACAAAGACCACCTCGTGTCTTTTTGCAAAGACCATCTCACGTCTTTTTACAAAGATCACCTCGCGTCTTTTTGCAAAGACCACAATCCTCGGTCGTTTTGAAAAGACCACCCTCACGACCTCCCCAAGTCACAGTATCTCCACGACCACCTCCGTGATCCTCAGGACCTCTCCTTAGGACTTCTCCCAAGGACCTCCCTATGTTACCTCAGGACCTCCCCGTGACAACACCCAATCTAGTGAAGCTAATTTTTTTTGTTTAGCATGCATCTTTTCAGCATTTTGGTACTTTAATTTTTTGGTATTTATTTGTTGTTGTTATTTCTAGATTCTGAATTGCCCAATGAGAGTTGATATATTACGGAGCAACCACAGGGTGAACAAGTGGTTTATTACCAAGGCAAGCATCCTCTTGCACCATGTTGATCCCAGTTTTGATACTTTAGTATTTTGAAATGCAGTGATAACTGTGTGCATGCTATGTTGAAGTATCAATAATTTGGGAGCTTAGTTAGTTATATCCTAACCATTACGGCTTACCTTTAATCTGTTCATACACTTGTGATTAAGGAAGAAATCTCGCGTTAGTAAAATAGTCTTTAGATAATTGCTTAGCCATGCAAGTCAGAAGAACATTAGTTGTTTGACAAGCTTATCTTGTCAAACCTGACTGAAAATTAAGTTAAGTTTGTTTGATAAAAATTTTAGTTTAGATCTGGACAAGTGGTTGCTAGTGATGGTGCCTTCGTGCATGAGATTTGGGAATGTGGTAGTCTTGTCCGGATCGTGAAGGACCAAACTTTGACCTGTCAATTTGAGTGCCTTATGTACTTCCACACGAGGTGTATGGGTGTTGCTTGGTTAAGTAAGGGGAAGATCTTATTGAGTTGTAAAACTAGTGGTGTGAATAAATAAAATTATTATTTTATTGGATTCTCTGAAATTTGAAAGAGTTTCATTGCTTTATTTGAATTTCTGAAGTTTTATAAGTCAAAAGAAAAATTCATTTGAAATTCTTGAATTTTTATTTGGTTTGATCTGAAAAATAAAAATTTAATTAATTTCTCGAATTTTTTGGAATTTTAAAATCTTTTTCCTATATATTTTAAAGCCAAAATAATTTATTTGCAAAAACTATTACCAATTATAAGTTGGAACTATTTTATTTAAGTCCAAAATAACTCTAGAAATTTTTGTGATTTTTTCTAGAATTTTTTGGATTTTATTTGCTATTTTCTAAATTCCCTTTTTGATTTTTCTAATATCTAGTAATTAAAAATGAATTGCTGTCCGCAAATAAAAATCAAATTTGTGTTGAAAATATTTTATTTAAGCTCAAAATACCCTATTTAACTACTCTGAATATTCATTGAATTTTTAGACCTATATTACTATTTTTCAAGTTTAAAAAAAATAGCAATATGAAAATAATTACTGTGTAATAATAAAATTTTTATTATTAATAATAATATTTTATTTGAATTCAGAATGTTGTATTTAATATCTGTAATTTATTTCGGATTTTTTGGAATTAATTTGCTAATTTTCCGGAATTAATTGGTGTCTTTCCGAATTTTGAAAAGGAATATTCCTTAGAATATTCTGTCTACTACAATAACTCCGGCGAAGGCATTAATTTCGGCAATAACTTCGGCGAGGAATTCCCGCCAAACCGTTACTCCTTTGCCCCTATAAATTGAAATGTAACCTCTCCACCCCATTCCCTACACCCCTCTCGCTCAGATTTGCCAAAATCCTCCCACAGCGCCCTCTGCTAGCCTTTCTTCTCCAACTCCGGCGAGAACTCCGGCGAGCTCGATCTCCTCATCCGTAGCTCCGTTGTTCGCCAAATTTTACCGGTGAGTTCCTCTCGAGATTCTCTACATTTCTATTCAAGCCGAATTTTGATTATCCTGTTAGTTCACTGCGGCCACAAAAGTACCTACGGTCTTCTTCTCCAACTCCGGCGACAACTCCGGCGAGCCCGATCTCCTCATCCGTTGCTCCGTTGTGCACCAAATTTGACCGGTGAGTTCCTATTGAGATTCTCCACATTTCTATTCAAGCCGAATTTTGATTTACTTAATTTTTCATCGCCGGCCACATCTTCTTCCCTAAGTCTGATGAGAACTTCGTCGAGCCCGATCTCTTCATCCGTTGGGTAATTGCTCGAACCCTTTTACCTACATGTTACTTTCAATATTATCTACCTTTCTATTCAAACAAAATTTTGAATTTCGCAATAATTCGTCACTGCCATGTCACAGCCACCTCACCGCCCTAGGCCCACGTGGCAGCCCACGTGTGCGCTTGCGTGGCTGGCACTATTCCTTGGGCCGGTCCACCGTGGACCAAACCCATTTTCGTGGACCCGGGCTCACATGTTATTGACTCTAACCATTTTTCTTTACAAAATAAATTCAGCCAAAAATTCATTTTCTCACTTCGAAACATCATGCTAACACAATAAAGGGATTTCCTTCAGAAAAATAATTCCTTAAATTCTGATATTCGGAATTTCATCTTTTCATGTGAAAATCAACCTTCCGGATGTTTGTTCTCCTTCATACGAAATCCGATTCCGTCGATTCAACTCCCTAACTTCATATAAAGTTGATACCTTCCTAGTAGTATTTATTTTATAATTATTGGATTTTATTTGAATGTTATTTGAATTCGGATCGTTTACGCGTATAGATTTAACGACTTGGACGACCGGATTTCGACGCCGTTTAAGAACAACGAGTAATCAAGCAAGGCAAGTTATACCCTTGATCATATTGATCCCATTATTTCAAATTATTTATATTCTGTTTTAAATTATTACTGCATGCCTATGTTTATACAATTATTTTAATTCCCTGTTTTAAATGCCTAGTTATTCCAATCTTCCTTGTATAGCCAAATTGAATATTGAACGTGAATACCTTGTCATGATTAGGCAAAATTGTACTAAAATTAACCATACGCTTAGCCAATGCTTAGATCAAATCTTGTGTTTGGGAAAGTTTTAGCCAAATCTTCCAAATTTGATTCAACTTGGTTCTATGGTATTGTTTTACCATAGAAGGTTTATAAAATACTTTTACTTGGAAAATAAAATGAAAATTGGTTTGGAGTTGGGCGAAATGGATGATTGGTGGGTGCAGGTTTATGCACGGGCTTAATCTGGTTAGGGTTAAGGCCCAGGGTTTTATTTGGAAGACGCCCAAGTCAGTTAAGGACCGGTCTTCGAGCTCATGATGCTATGCCTTATCGTACTACCACATGTCCTGTGTGGGCGGGACCTGACCAACTAATTTACAACGTTTCATTGTTAGTGAGAGACCATGTGGAGGTCATCCCATGTGTGTGATGAGTAATTGACATTGGTTTAGATAAGTCGAGTCGTTGCGTGGTGCAATCGGACTCGATCTAAGTCGAGTTTGGTTTGGGTGGTTCGGAGTCGAGTCGTTGCGTGGCGCAATCGGGCTCGGTCGGACTTTGGTCAAACTTGGTCGTACGGGATTAGGTTGCATATTCTGTTTGTTCGACAGGTTTGGACTTCGACATGGTAAGTGTGATGGTAGTTACGCTTTCATGTATCGAGCGGTGCTATGTGATGTGTTTCTTGTCTGTGTGACTGCAGGACATCAGGTGAAGTCGTGGCGAGACACGGTGGACCGGACTAGGCGCAGGTGGCGCTGAGGTCAGAACGGTCGAGATGTGTCGAAGACGATGTGGACTCGAGGTGGTTGCTAGTCGTGCGAGACAAGGAGCGCGGAAGCTTCTCGGAAGGACATCGGGTGAAGTCGTGGCGAGACACGGTGGACCGGACTAGGCGCAGGTGGCGCTGAGGTCAGAACGGTCGGGATGTGTCGAAGACGACGTGGACTCGAGGTGGTTGCGAGGCGTGCGAGACAAGGAGCGAGGAAGCTTCCCGGAAGGTGCAGGAGGGGCGAAACGGGAATTTTGCAAGGCTGCACAGGCGGGAGCGGGCTCCGGATGGTCTTAGCGAGCGTAACGGGGTGGAGACCCGTTAGCCGTGGGCTATAAATAGGTTGGAGGGGCAAGCCCCGATGAACACTTCAAGGGATTTTAGGTTTCCTTTAGTCAAAAGAGATTGTAGAGTCCGCTGGCTTCGTGCTTTAGTGGTTGAGAGTTGTTGGGAGAGGCGAGTTGTGTTCCCTCTGTGTCCCCTTCGTTGGTCTCTTGAGAGATGTATCATCTCCTCTCAAGCATGTATGGGTTGTGTTCTTGAGTTGGAGAGGAGAGATTGGTTTGACGAGCTTGTAATCTTCCTGTTCAATGTCCATGCGTATGGGGATGTATCTCTTTGTATTTTCTCTTGATTCAATGAATGGAAATCAAGTTTTCTCTCTGCTTCTTGCTCTCTGTTCTCTCTGTTCTTCGTTCTCCCTTTGGGTTGATTCTTGAGATTTCGTGTTGGGAGCTTTTGCTTGATTTCCTTTCTTGATCTAGCTTGCTGTGACATGTGGGAACACATCTAGGATCTTCTTGATCATCAATCACCCACGAGCAAGTCTTTAGATCATATTTCGATTTTGACTTCGGTTTTGGAGCACCCTTCGCTCAAACTGAAAAGATAGGAACTTTGGCAAGGATCTTGACGATCGTTGCATGGAATAGGTTCCCGACATCTTTGAGAAGGTGTGCGCAAGTTTCGTGAAGTTTGGAGTTGTGGAGCAAAGTTAGATCTTTTCGATCTCAAATCGTCTTTGAAATTCGGTTTCTTGCCGATTTTATCAGTAGCTACGAGTACTATTCGTTTGAGTTCTTGCTACGAGTACTATAGTATCGAGTACCGAGTTCTTGCTACGAGCATCGTAGCATCGAGTCCGAGCAATCTTGAGCAGCGAGTTCTTATTCATTTCGAGTGCTAGCTACGACTCATCGTGAGCACGACAATCGTAGCTACGAGTGCGTAGCATCGAGTACTATTCATTTTGAGTTCTTGCTACGAGCATCGTAGCAAGACATCGTAGCTTTAGTACTACTCTTTCGAAATTTGTTCATTTTCGAGTACAAGCTACGAGTCTCGTTTCATCGACCACCGTACTTTCGAGTCACCGCTCATCGTGCCGCCTTCCCGTGTTTGTGGTCATTTCTCTTGGGGTTTTGATTGATTCAATACAAGTCTTCCGCTACTCGATTGATTGATCTTCATAGCTTTCATAGCTATTGGAGTGATATTCGTATTGAATTTGATTTGGAGACAAAAGAGTTTGTGCTCCTATTCACCCCCTCTAGTCGCCATTTCGGTCCAAATTTTGGTATCGAGCGAGTTAGCTCTAATCAATAGATCTTAACTCGTCTCAAGAGCCATGGCGATGGACAAGTACTTGACCAAGCCGCCTTTTGATGGCATCGACACCCTTCCGAAGAGCCGAATGGAGACATACATCCGTGCCCGGGTATGCCATCCGCGGAAGGTCAAGGTACGCTTCGTTGTTCTGCCGATGAGAACATCAATGCCGGGAACATGGTGATGTTGAGGCGAATGCAAAGGCAAGGAACATCATCATCCGTGGTTTGAGTCGTAGCGAGTTTGATCGCATATCTCACCGTCCGTCCGCCTCGACATCCGGGTGACCTCGACGATACCGTGAGGGCACCACCCGATCAAGACGGTTCGACAGATCGGTTCAAGCGCGAATACAACAAATTCGAGATGCTTGGCCGTGAGTCCTCGGGCGAGTGCTTTTCGCGATTTCAAAATCTTGAGCAACCTCCGAGCGGTCGGTCTCACATACCCCGACTCGACAACGCTCGCCGATGCTCGCGGCTTGATCTGCGTGTTTGGGAGATGAAAGTGACCACCATCAAGGACAGGATGGACCTCTCGACCTTGACTCTTGACGCGCACAGACTGCGCCTCAAGACTCACGCAGATTGACGTTGTCTCTCGTAAGTCAAGTCACATCGATGGCTTTGGTCACCGATCCTCGTTGGCTTCGGTTCCTCTTCTTCCGATTCTCTTTGCGGATTCTCGCTTGTCGCTCTCGTGACATAACCGATGATCGATTAGAGCGACTTGCGGATGATGAGCAACCGCCCTTCTGCTCAAGATTCTCCCATGCTTACAAGGGAGGAGGGACAGAAAGAGAGGAGGACCGTGATTTGCTTCGAGTGTGGTGGCCCCAACCACATTTGGGCAAACTACCCCAAGCTGGAGAAAGGCAAGAACGATTATGGCGGTTCGGGCAAGAACGACTACACTGACAAGAACCGCAACAAGAAGCCTCCAGCTCCTGCACAAGGCAAGAAGAAGTTCCGCAACTTTGGCAAAGCCAAGAAGCTCTTCCACCGCGTCCTCACGCTTTGGCGACCTCGACCTCGGCGAGGTGGAAGGATGGAGTGACGACGACGGGACGGGTGACCAAGAGCCCAAGGATGGTGGCAACGACTTCTCGGATGTGCTTCATGGCCTCGGGCGAATCGGCGACAAACAAGTCGCACTCAGACTGGACGAGGTAGGCCCCACCTCGACCAGCTCAATCATGCTTTTCTTAAGCTAGGTGGTTTTCATGCTAGAGCAAGGGCTAGGTGTACCGTTAGAGAAGGAAGTAGATAGACTATCACTGAGCTTACCTCACTTACATCCGCTCCCTCCGTGATGATTGTGATACATGCTTGTGCTCGTTGGGTGACATGGAGAAACCAAGGACCTCGCATGATAGTGTGTCCTCCGAGCTTGATATTGTTAAGGAGGAGAATGTTAGTCCGCTTGCTCGCTTAGAGTTAAGTAGGATGGTCATTACCCTACTTACTACCGATGAGACTACTTCTCCCACCTCATGTGAGGATAAGGATATTGTTGCTAGAGGACCTTGTGCCATGCTCCTTGATCCGCCCAAGTCTTGTGAAAATTACAATAACTTGAAGATGAACTTAAACGCAGATCATAAAATTGCCAACTACAAGCTTCTTTACTTGAGCCGATTGATTCATGCTTGAACTGCCCTAAGTTAATCTGTTAACTTGAAGTCGTTCTAAACAGCTTTCAAGATATGATTGATCATGATAGGAAGTTGGCTGGGTTTGCTTCTAAGGACCTGTTAGCTCACCATGCATTAATTGTAACAAACTAAAATCGACTTGATTGCTTTGGATGAGAAATGTGTGAAGCTAACTAAGGACCTTCTAGAGAAGCCACATTGTGCTTGTAATGTGATTGATGGTGTGGGGAGAAGCCCTGTGGTAAGGGTGAGACGCTAGAGACGCGAACCAACTTGCTAGTAGTAGGACTGTCCCTCGTGAGTCGTGTGTGTGCACAAGCCATTCTTTCCTCTCTGCTTGGTTCTTCCTCTCGCTCCCTTACCTTCTGCTGTCTCTTCTTCCTCTCGCTCTTCTTTCACCTCTCTCTTTCAGGAGTGTCAGTACCTTATGAACACTCTTGAGAGATTTGTGGGAGGCAAGAAGAAGCTCAATCTTATTCTAGACCAATCTAAGATCTGCAGATTTAATCAAGGTCTAGGATATGATTTTTATGAGGACATAAGGAAGCATCCACCGCCGTGCTTAGACCCATAGCACGGTGTGTGATCAAGTCTAAGCCAATCGAGAAAGTCCAATTTAAGTCAGCGGGCTATGTCCAAGGGATTTTTGACAGTAAGGTGATTCCACCTATTGCTTCAGCCTCTCAGAAGGCGAAGCCTCCCGTGCTACTTCTACCTCTCGTAAGGTGAAGTATCACCGCTCCTTCTCGGAAGGATGGACACACGATGATCGATGCTTCAGCGTGCCAAGATCGCGTAGAGACCGTGTTGAGTCTCTTAGGCGTATTCGTGGTCGGCCCGCACCTTGAGTGCACCTAGGACCAACACGAGGTCTAGGATCGTTGAGTCCGTGTTTGGGCGATGTCGAGGACTCGCTTTACCGAAGCTGCGGTTCTCGCCTCGATATGCTCCTCGGTCGTGACTTCCGCCCCGAGGGTAGGTCTCGCTTTCCATCGAGATAGCTACCGCGGCGTGATCGATTGTTGCCGCGTTCGACTCGCTCTCCCTTAGCGCCGGACCTAGCAACGCCTTCCAGTCCGCCATAGACCTTCCGCTTGAGTGACAGAGAGCGGGTAGATAGAGGTAAGTCGTGGCTTGACTACTTCATCCGCCGACGGTTACTCAAGATTGGGTGCCAAAATCATCGCTGATTTACCCCAAGGCGGACTTTACTCTTGTTGACTCAGTTCACAAGGTGGAAGGAAAGGTTTGCCTGTCGACCGTGTTCTCGACACATGAACAGAGATTCTTATTGGTTTTCCCTAGTCCGTGCTCCGTGATGAGAAGATCACCTTCGAGATGCTTTATCTGGGCGCATCATCGCCAAAGGTACTGCGGCGCTGAATGATTCTTTCTTTTGAAAGATGTTGCTTTGGTTAGCAAGTCGCAAGACAATTTGCTTTCATGATCTCAACCACTGATGACGCTTTCGAGGTGAGCTTTAATAAAAACAATTGCAAAATTCTTGATTCTTCTGTAGTCCGTTTATGGATTTCGTTATGGGAGGATCTTTCGGCTGAGTTTTCTCGAGTCGTCTCGCGATCCTCTCGTGTTTAGTTGCTTCGAGTCCCGTGATCTCTTTTCGCATAGGAGACTTGGTCATATTGATTTGACTATTTGACTCCGAAAGTTAGCGCCACGATCCGATTCGTGGTCCGCCAAAACTCGTGATGGTCAAAGATCTTGTTTGCGCTCCATGCCGTCACAAGAAGATGGTTGCCGCTTCTCATCCTCCGGCCATTAAGCATTATGACCGATGCACTGTGACACCGCCCACATGGACACGCTTGACCAAATGAGTGCGATGCAGGAGGGAAGTGGTATGTTCTTGTTGTGGTCGATGACTTCGAGGTATTCTTGGGTGTTTTTCTTAGCCTCAAGGATGAGACATTTTCACATTTCCGAAGTCTTTAGTAGGCTTTCTGTTGAGCTTCCAGTGCCTTATGAGTGATCCGCAGCGACAATGGCACGGAGTTCAAGAATTCCTACTTTGAGAGTTTCTGTGAGACAGTGTAGAGCACCGCTTCTCTTCTCCATACGCCCTCAGGAATGGCGTTGTGGAGAGGAAGAACCGCACCTTGGTCGAGATGGCCGTGACGATGCTTGATGAGTACTTACACCGTGGAAGTTTTGGGTCAAGCCATTGCGACCAAGTGCCATGTTTCGAATCGAGTTTTTCGCACTCTTGCACCGCACTTCTTATGAGTCGAGATACGCGAAAGCCCAGCGTCTTCACTTTCGTGTTTGGTTGCAAGTGCTTTATTCTCAAGTCCGAATCTAGACAAGTTCGAGTCACGCCTGTGATTCGGTATCTTTCTAGGCTACTCGACTTCTTCGCGGGCTTTTAGGTCCGGAATCGCGAGTCAGCAAGTTGGTAGAGACTCGCTGGGTGACTTTTGACGAGGCCACCGGGACTAGGCGATATCTCGTGTTCTTTAGAGCAATCCGAGACCATCTTTGTGGATGATGAGGACGATGAAGACGATGGTTGTTTACCCGATCCACTCCTCATCCTCCCTTTGAGATGCCTTCTTCCACGGCACCTCAAGGTGATCAGCCCTGCCTACCGCTTCTCCGAGCTAGTGGCTCGCTTCGCCTCGCTCGCACACGAGGTAGAGGCCACTTCTTCTCCTCATCCAAAGACTCTCCCGACATATCCGTAAAAGGCACCTTCAGAGCGTATGATTGAGACCTCTTCGAGCGTGTCACACGCCTAAGTCCGGCTTTTCTCACCCTGCTCCATTCTCGCTTTGTTGCCTCCTTTGAGCCCAAGGACGCTTGTCATGCCCTTCGATGAGTCTTGGGTCTTGCCATGCATGAGGAGCTAGAAAATTTCGAGAGGAACAAGGTCCGGTCGCTTGTCGAGCCCCCGCGAGGTCACAATATTATTGGGACTAAGTGGGTGTTCAAGAACAAGCAGAGCGAGGATGGAGTGGTTATTCGGAACAAGGCTAGACTGGTAGCTCAGGGGTTCTCTCAGGTTGAGGGTCTAGATTTCGAGGAGACCTTGCCCCCAGAGCTAGACTAGAAGCCATTAGAATCCCGCTTGCCTTTGCAGCTTCTAAGGGTTTCAAGCTTTACCAGATGGACGTCAAGAGTGCCTTTCTCAATGGCTTTATTGAGGAAGAGGTCTACGTCCGACAGCCTCCAGGTTTCGAAAACCCCAAATACCCAAACCATGTCTTCAAGCTTTTCAAAGCTTTGTATGGACTTAAGTAAGCCCCGAGAGCTTGGTATGAGAGGCTTAAGTCCTACTTGTTAAGTCATGGTTTTGAGATGGGTAAAGTAGACAAGACCTTGTTCATCCGCCGGCATGGCACCGACTTTCTCGCTGCTCAGATTTATGTGGATGACATCATCTTGGCGCTCTTCCCATACTGTTTCACGCTTCTCGATGTCATGAGCACCGAGTTTGAGATGAGTATGATGGGTGAGTTGACTTTCTTCCTTGGCTTTCGATCAAGCGGACTGAGGGTACCTTTCTTCATCGTGAAAGTACACTCGTGACCTCCGAGACGCCGACATGAGTGATGGTAAGCCCGTGTCGACTCCCATGGCTTCTACAAACTATCTTGACCTGCATGAGGATGGCGAGCCGCTGATCAAAAGGACTTTCGCAGCATGATTGGCTCCTCTTGTACCTCAACGCTCGAGACCGTACATACATTTTTCTGTGTCTCGTGGCGCTGCTTTCAGCTTCTCCTCGCTTTCACCGCCAAAGTGAAGCGTATCTTCTGCACCTACGAGCTACCATTGACTATGGTGATGAGGACATCCTAATTTGATACAACCGTGCCTACACACACACTGATCCACAACCAATATTACAAGGACCAATTACTCGAGCTCAGACTCGCCAACTTAATCACCAGTGAATTGCTCATAGGGTTATATATTACGAGAATAGATCGCTACCTAATGCAAGTGATTTAATTGTGCTTAGGAACATGGGAAAGGACCAAGGAGAGGTATGTGGAGTCATGGACAAGCATAGGAGGCATAATGGAGGACATCACGTCACTTTGGGTCCGAGCTAAGCAAGAGTTCGAGTTGGGCCTGTTCTCAATTCGAGTTCGGACTGCCGCGACAAAGACTAAGTTCAAACGGCAGTAACTTCTTCATACGGACTCCGCTTGGGATGTTCTTGGACTTCATTGAAAGCTTATAAAGACTACTTTCCAATGGATCCAACCTCAGCTTCAAATTCCAACCGAGCTGACCACAATAAACAAAACAATCCACGTCTATTTTTTACCGAGACAAAAAGGGTGCTGCGCCACCTCCTCTTGGGCCCATGGGCCTTGTAACCCTAGGGGCGGCGCCCACTTCCTCGGCCGTCACCCCGGTCGTCTTCCCATATAGGAGCCGCCGCCCCCGGCTAGAACGGGATTTCGTTGAATTTAGGTTTAGCCATTGTGCAAACTGCTTCTTCGCTTGTTTCGACGACCACCACCAAGACACATTTCGGATCCCACTTTTGTTTTCAATACCATCTATACTACAATTTTATTCGCAATATCAGATTGCATACATTTTATTCTTTCTAGTTCTTTGATTGCTCGCAGAATTGAACTCGTGTTCGTGTTGATCGCGCTTCCATCACTGGCCAATAACGCTCGAGTTGGATCAACGATTGCTAAGGCGCAAGCGCCGCCGACGCTGTAGTCGGATCGCGAGAGTCACCTCCACCTAAAATCGATAGTTATCTCATCGAAAGATCGGGCACCCGCCTCCATCAAGTGGTATCGTAACCCAAGGTTGCTCGGTGAGAATTTATCGCTTTTCGTAGTTAGTTGTTTATTTCCAAAGTCCGTAAAAGCCAAAAACTATAGGATTAGATCACCATCTATCCAAGACCATTTGCGCCATTGCATCTTTCTTTTCGCATTGCATTGTTGAACTTTCGATTGCATCGCCGTGTCCTTTGTCGTGGTCTTAGTGTCTAGTTCCTTTAGAGTTTCGAAGTTCGCCACGCTTGGTCGCACTGCTGTGGTTGGGTTCAATCTGCCCGCCTCCACCACGTGAGCCATTACCACGACACCTGCGTGCCGCCATCCATTGCCGCATCCTTCAGGCCACCATCCTCCGTCGCGCAAGCTACAATCCTCCCGCCGCTCCACTCCAAGGAAAACCCTAACAAAAACAAAAGCTCGTTTGGCCTTGTGACAAAAAAAGAGAGAGAGAAAAAAAAGAGGTTAATTTTCATGCTGCCAGAAGGAAGCCTAAGATTCATTTGACTTCGGCAACGCGATCAAAAAAAAAGAAAAAAGAAGAAAAAAAGGAAAAAAAACACAACTTTTGCATACGACCTCCGATTGAGGCGATTCTTGATCCGTTGGAAAGGAAACGGGAAAATAGAGCCAAAAAAGAAGAAGTCTGGAAAATCTGGGGATTTTAGATCCGTGTAAGCCATCGGGCACACGCGCAGCAACTTCGACCCCAAAAAAGGTCGTTTAGGGCCTCAAAACGGGCCCGCAAACCGAGAAAAAAAAAATCAAGTTTCTCACAATTCGCTCAAAATTGACAGAGTCCCTCTCCAAGTGATTCTAAGGTTCCCTGCAGCATTTGCATCCTTTTCGAGCCTCCAACTCCGTGTGCCACGTTCTCTAGCTCTCTACACAGGCTGCTTTGTGTTCTAGGTTCGCGCTCTAGTCCGCCTAGCCTAGACCAAAGACTAACCGGCGTTGAACGATTTTTCACTTGCATTCTATGATTTGATAGTTGCTAATCCATTGCTACCATACTTGAGCCTTCCAACTACACCTTTTCTACAACCGCATGCATCGATCTTCACCGCAATCGCTCCATCCAATCTTCTGAGATACATTGACACCGCTGTCGCGCGATCACCCCTGCTTGCTTGGTAAGAATTGGTAAGAATTGATAGAAGGCTTGAGTGTGAGCGACTTTGAACCACCACATCCTAGTAGTTGCTAGGTACATATACTTGTGATTTGCTAACAATGGCGGGATCTCATGAGCATCGGATGAGGATACATCTCATACTCCTCGCACGGCGGAATCGCATAACATTTCCGACGCCATGAACCTTCGTGACGAGGGTCTTGAGGAAGATGTCGTGGTCACGAATGAGCGACTTGCTCAACTTGAGGGCGCCCAAATTGAGGCAAACGCCACGCCGCGATGGAGAGAGCGCAAGGCCTCACTAACACTTCTTTGGGCGTATTATGGCGCGCTTGATGAGATGGCCCATGCATCCACCGGTGTTCCCGCCGCCTGGTGGTAGAGGGACAAGATGAATTCGACTATGTGATCGATACCGAGGCCAATGACATGGGTAACAATAACAACGATCGAGCTCATCGACAGCCATGCTTAATCGACAAGGTATGCGACGAGGCCCCACGACGTGAGGTACGTGACCACGATGATTCTTTCGCTAAGGTTAAATTCATTATGCCCTTTAATGGTAAATATGATCCGATGGTTATCTTAATTGGGAACTAGCTGTTGATCAAAATTTGCTTGCCATGAAGTTCCCGAGATTAGACGAGTTAGGTCATGCTACTAGTGAATTTACCGATTTTGCTTCTATTTGGTGGAAAGAACATTGCGGCAACATCCCAATAACATACCTAACAGCTTGGGAGGCTTTAAAATTGCTTATGCAAAGATCGATTTGTTCCTCATATTATGCTCGTGATTTGTTAAATAAATTGCAACGCTTACGACAAGGTACAAAGTCCGTGGAAGACTACTATCAAGAAATGCAAATTGGTATGTTGCGTTGTGGTTTAGATGAGAATGAGGAGGCATCAATGGCTAGGTTTTTGGGAGGGTTGAATCAAGAAATTTAAGACATCCTGACTATAAATATTACAACTCCATTACTAGATTGTTTCATCTTGCTTGCAAAGTCGAACGTGAAGTGCGTGGACGCTAGACGAGGACACGATCTAACTCTTCGCAGTCGCACAAACTCATGGACACCATGCACATCTACTACCCCGCCATCGCACCCCACCGCCACCCTTCAACAACAAGCCGCCCCCGCTACTTCAAACTCAAGACCACGAAGCTTCAAGCAACCAAATCAGCACCACAAGCGCCTACAAAACTTCCTCCTCGCTGCTTCGACAGACTAACTAAGGATATTCAATGCCATTGATGCAAAGGCTATGGACACATCATGCGGATTATCCAAACAAGCTGCATCGATCATACGCGATGATGGTGGGTATTCCTCGCTAGTGATTTTGATGATGAAACATATGCTATGCTTGCAATCGACCGCAGGACTTGATGACGAATCTGATCATGAGGAGGAACATGTTGGCGCCGAAGATGCCGACAAGTATTTGAGCATTATAGTGCAACGCGCACTAAGTGCTCAAGTTTCTCGTGGCTTAGCAAAATCAATGCCATAATTTGTTTCAAATCAAGGCGTTGCCAAGGAACGCCGATTCGCATAATTATTGATGGTGGAGTTGCAACAATTTGGCGAGTATGGATATGGTGGAGAAGCTTGCTTGCCGACCAACCTCATCCCCACCCATACCATATTCAATGGTTCAACAACAAGGGTAAGTTGAAGGTAACACGAATGGTGAGAGTAAACTTTTCTATGGGTTCATACCATGATTATGTTGATTGCGATGTTGTTCCTATGCAAGCTTGTTCATTGTTATTAGACGACCTTGGCAATACGATACTCGATTGTGTGCATCATGGTAGGAATAATCAATACTCTCTCATGTTCAAGGGAAAGAAAATTGTGATGCATCCTATGACTCTGAACAAATTGTTAAAGATGAACTTGCTAGAGCTAGTAGAGAGAAGAATCGTGAGAATGCTAAGAGCGAAAATCAGATTGTAGCAAAAGAACTTCAGCAACATAAAAAGAAAGAACCTAAATCTACTCATGTGAAGAATAAAGAAATTAAATTGAAAGGTGCTAGTTTTCTTGCTACCAAACTGATATGACTGAATCGATGCTAGTAATTCTATTTGCTATGCATTAGTTTGCAAAGAAGCTTTGTTTTCATTTGAGGATACACCTTCTTCTTTGCCTCCTCTGTCACTAACATTTTGCAGAGTACAACGATGTCTTCCTCAAGGACATACCGCGGGTTGCCACCACTCGAGGGATTGAGCATCAAATTGATTTAATTCCCGCGCATCATCGCCCAACCGCACACCATATAGGACCAATCCGTAAGAAACTAAAGAAATTCAGCGCCAAGTACAAGAATTGCTTGCAAAGGGTATGTGCGTGAATCTCTTAGTCCTTGTGTCTGTTC
This sequence comes from Ampelocalamus luodianensis, assembly GCA_036346255.1. Lineage (NCBI taxonomy): Eukaryota > Viridiplantae > Streptophyta > Magnoliopsida > Poales > Poaceae > Ampelocalamus > Ampelocalamus luodianensis. Next base: position 66,528,677 of record CM070617.1, read on the forward strand.
TGGTCATTTTAGTGCCTAAGAAAGATGGATCATGGCGCATGTGTGTAGATTGTAGAGCAATCAATAATATCACCATTAGGTATCGCTATCCTATTCCTAGATTAGATGATATGCTTGATGAATTGAGTGGCTCTGTTGTTTTCTCGAAGGTTGATTTATGAGTGGATATCACCAAATTCGCATGAAATTAGGCGATGAATGGAAAACAGCATTTAAAACTAAGTTCGGGTTATATGAGTGGTTAGTAATGCCTTTGGATTAACTAATGCACCTAGCACTTTCATGAGACTAATGAACGAGGTTTTATGCGTGCTTTCATTGGTAGATTTGTGGTGGTTTATTTTGATGATATATTGATATATAGCAAATCCTTAGAGGAACATCTTGACCATTTACGTGCTGTTTTTAATGTCTTACGTGATGCACATTTATTTGGTAACCTTGAGAAGTGCACCTTTTGCACCGATCGAGTCGCGTTTCTTGGATATGTTGTTACTCCACAGGGAATTGAAGTTGATCAAGCCAAGATTGAAGCAATACAGAGTTGGCCGACTCCTAACACGGCCACAGTGCAGTAAGCTTTTAGGACTTGCTAGATTCTACCGCCGTCGTGAAGGATTTCAGCACCATCAGCTTGCACCATTGAATGAGCTCACCAAGAAGGGCGTGCCATTTGTTTGGAGCGCGCACGTGAGAACGCCTTCACCACATTGAAAGATAAGTTAACACATGCACCACTACTCCAACTCCCGACTTTAATAAGACTTTTGAACTAGAATGTGATGCTAGCAGAATTGGTTTAGGTGGCGATTGCTACAAGAAGGTAAACCTATAGCATACTTCATGAGAAATTGAGTGGGCCTAGTTTGAACTATTCTACTTATGATAAGGAATTATATGCACTATTTCGAACTTTGGAAACATGGCAACATTATTTATGGCCCAAAGAATTTGTTATACATTCGATCACGAATCTTTAAAGCATATTCAAGTCAAAGTAAATTGAACCGTAGACATGCAAAGTGGGTTGAATTTATTGAGTCTTTTCCTTATGTCATAAAACACAAGAAGGAAAAGAGAATGTTATTGCTGATGCTTTGTCTAGAGATATACCATGCTTTCACAACTTGACTTCAAAATTTTTGGATTGAGACTATTAAAGAGCAATATGTGCATGATGCTGATTTTACGATATATTATTGAATTGTAAAGAAGGAAAACGTGGAACAAATTTGTCATTAATGACGGGTTTGTGTTTAGAGCTAACAAGCTATGCATTCCAACTAGCTCCGCTCGCTTGTTGTTGTTGTTACAGAAGCGCATGGAGGCGGGCTGATGGGACACTTTGGCGTGAAGAAAACGGAGGATATACTTGCCGATCATTTCTTTTGGCCAAAGATGATACGAGACGTCGAGCGCTACGCTGCTCGCTGCACTACATGTCAAAGAGCTAAGTCACGACTTAATCCTCATGGTTTATACATGCCTCTACCAGTTCTCAGCTTAGTGGAAGATATTTCGATGGACTTTGTTTTAGGATTGCCTAGAACAAAGAAGGAGCGATAGTATATTCGTGGTTGTTGATAGATTTTTCTAAGATGGCTCACTTTATACCATGTCATAAGAGCAATGATGCTTGCCAATATTGCTGATTTATTCTTCGTAAAGTTGTTTGATTGCATGGTGTGCCTAATACTATAGTTTCAGATCGTGATGCTAAATTCCTTAGCCACTTTTGGAGAACTTTATGGGCTAAATTGGGGACTAAACTGTTATTTTCTACTACTTGTCATCCCCAAACTGATGGACAAACCGAAGTTGTGAATAGAACTTTATCTACAATGCTTAGGGCGGTGTTGAAAAGAACTTAAAATTGTGGGAAGAATGCTTGCCTCATATTGAGTTTGCTTATAATCGTTCATTGCATTCTACTACAAAGATGTGCCCTTTTGAAGTTGTTTATGGTTTTGTGCCTCGTGCTCCTATTGATTTAATGCCTATTCCATCTTCGGATAAATTGAACTTTGATGGTAACCAACGTGCTGAATTGATTTTAAAAATGCATGAGACAACTAAGGAGAATATAGAGCGCATGAATGCTAAATATAAACTTGCCGGGTAGTCAAGGGAGAAAATATTTAACTTTTGAACCAGAGATCTTGTTTGGTTGCACTTGAGAAAAGATAGGTTCCCTGAATTGAGAAAGTCAAAATTGATGCCTCGAGTGATGGTCCTTTCAAAGTGTTAGAAAAGATTAATGATAATGCATACAAACTTGACTCGCTGTAGATTTTGGGGTTAGTCCACATTTAACATTGCTGATTTGAAACCATACTTGGGAGAAAAGGATGAGCTTGAGTCGAGGACGACTCAAATGCAAGAAGGGAGGATGATGAGGACATCCCTAATTTGGATACAACCGCGCCTACACACACAAATGATCCACAACCAATATTACAAGGACCAATTACTCGAGCTCGTGCTCGCCAACTTAATCACCGGTGAATTGCTCATAAGGTTATATATTACGAGAATAGATCGCTACCTAATGCAAGTGATTTAATTGTGCTTAGGAACATGGGAAAGGACCAAGGAGAGGTATGTGGAGTCATGGACAAGCATAGGAGGCATAATGGAGGACATCATGTCACTTTGGGTCCGAGCCAAGCAAGAGTTCGAGTTGGGCTCGTTCTGAATTCGAGTTCGGACTACTGCGATAGCACTAAGTTCAAACGGCCGTAACTTCTTCATACAGACTCCGTTTGGGATGTTCTTGGACTTCATTGAAAGCTTATCAAGTCTACTTTCCAATGGATCCAAACTCAGCTTCAAATTCCAACCGAGCTTACCACAATAAACAAAACAATCCACGTCTGTTTTTTTTACCGAGTCAAAAAGGGTGCTGCGCCACCTCCTCTTGGGCCCATGGGCCTTGTAACCCTAGGGGCGTCGTCCACTTCCTCGCCGCCACCTGGTCGTCTTCCCATATAGGAGCGCCGTCCCCCGGCTAGAACGGGATTTCGTTGAATTTAGGTTTAGCCATTGTGCAAACTGCTGTTCTTCGATTGTCTTGGACGACCACTGTCAAGACAACCTTGGGATCCCACTTTTGTTTTCAATACCATCTATACTACAATTTTATTCGCAATATCAGATTGCATACATCTTATTTTTGCTAGTTCTTCGATTGCTCGCAGAATTGAACCTCGTGTTCGGGTTGATCGCGCTTCCATCACGGCCAATAACGTCTCGAGTTGGTTCAACGATTGCTAAGGCGCAAGCGTCGTCGCATTTGGGTTGTAGTCGGATCGCGAGTCACCTCCACCTAAAATCGATAGTTATCAATCTCATCGAAAGATCGGGCACCCGTCTCCATCATATGGTATCTGGTACTCTTCCTTATCCTGTCTTTCCTTGAGAGCCTTCTCGATGCGACTTTGCCTACAGTAGGATAGATAGGAAGAGCACCGGCACTGCCAATTTATTGGCACTTCTCTTGTTTCCCCGGTCTTCAAGGAAGCGATCGGTGTTGCACATCCACCGCAGAGGCGAAGCGTTCTGTGCGGCGGTTGTTGTAGCCAAGTGCCTGGATGGCTTCGACCTGCGGGACTTTGGGTTAGTTATCGTGATGTTCCACTCTTTGTGATAATACTTCAATGACAACATTGCCAAGAATACAATTACAACACTCCGGACCAAGCACATTGATATCCGTTATCACTTCCTTAGAGACCATGTAGAGAAGGCGATATAGTGCTCTAGTTTGTGGAAAGTGACCACCAGGTTGGTGACATCTTCACCAAGCCATTGGATAGTTCGAGGTTTTCACTCTACTGGGAGAGCTTGGGGTGTCTGTCTGATGGACTGTAGTGAGGGGCGCTTCTATTCTTTACCGCTTTACTATACTAATTATGCTCTTACTCCTTGTTGTTGCATTGCATTTTGGGTGCATTTGGGTTTAGTCCTCCTAGCATAGATTAGAGTGTTTCTCTAGTCGAGTTGCTTAGACTTCCGACTCTTATCTTGTGATTCTAGGATCTTGCTTATTAGTTGTCTCTCTTCTCACTAGGTTGAGCTCACTCACTACTTATAGGTTCTAGCGAGGGACGGCCACCCTCGGGTAGGCAGTGCGTGTTTGCTCCTGTGTGTTAGGTGGGCGCTGATAGTCCTAGAGTCATATGGGGTAGATGAGAGTCATCAGAGCCATAGTTTTCTCTTTATCTTATCTATGCTTTAAGGACTTTCTTTTTGTCTTTCTTTTGCCACCTCTCGTTTTTATTGCTTTAGTTCGTGGGGAGTTCTTTTGGGAGCTTCGAGCTTAATGTTGACTTAACTCAACTTGAACTAAAAGTTGCATCTCATGTTGAGGTGAGCTGGATTTTCTTGCATTTCAACATTCTGCATTGTAATATAACTACATTGAGCCTTGGTTATTATCCTGCTATGACATGTTTAACAATGCTTTACACCTTGCCATGACTTGTGCTTATATGCTAGATTTATCATGACTTCATATGTGTAGCCTAGCTTTTGCTATGATAAGTTAATTAAAATTGCTCAACTGAAATTAAAACTTGTCATGCTAGCATTTGAGTTTAATCTATCTTTAGCTATCCATGTATGATTCATGCCATGTCAAATAGGTTGAGTTGAGCCTTGAATCTAGGTTGAATCTTAGATTGAGCTATTTTAGTATCTTGATTCATCATAAGTTAGCACAATCTGTTAAAAGCAAAAGATCTCTTTTATGTGCTGAAAAACTGATTTCACCAATTCTTTCTCATGAGACGGCTTGCCATTGCACTAGGTATGAACTGTGGGGAGTTCGGATGACCTAGACTATCTTCTTAAGCTTCTCGCTTGGAGTAGTCGCATAAGGCTTGAGATCTAGCACATGAAAAATTCTTGGTTGAAAACAACCATAAGCTTTAAAAGAAAATATGTCAAGTGTGCAAAATTTGCTTAATCATCTAAAGATGAAAAGTGCTTAAACACATGATACACTCTTGAGCTTGTAGCACTCTAATTGACTCAATATTAGCTTCCTTGTTCCGCTTAGCTTATTGACATGGCTGCATCATCCTTGGATATCTCTAGTTAGATTTTGCTTATTGATGACTTGACATGCTCATAATATGCATTTCATTTCAGATCGTCATCTATGTGCTCAAGCTAGGATATACATGTCTTGTCATGATCTAGATAGCCTTTATTGAGTTATGGTGGGTGTAATTCATTATGGTCATTATGGATAATTCTCATGGCTCAACATGCTTAAAATAAATCGACTTGACCATTTCATCCATTGACATGTCATATTCTCTCTTTGCATCTTGATGTGTTTATTGCCAAAAGGGGAGAATAGTAAAGAAAAGGGTCGAATAGAGAAGAAAAATTTGCTTTCGGTTGTTGCTCTAGTATTCCTACATCTCACGTGGTCATTAGTTCCATTCTTTTCTTTGGACCATGTTGGACTTTGCAAATCAAACTCTTCTTCAGGTTTTTCTGGGTTTGTCAATATACTCATCAAGGGGGAGATTGAGAGACCATGTGGAGGTCATCCCATGTGTGTGATGAGTAATTGACATTGGTTTAGATAAGTCGAGTCGTTGTGTGGTGCAATCGGACTCGATCTAAGTCGAGTTTGGTTTGGGTGGTTCGGAGTCGAGTCGTTGCGTGGCGCAATCGGGCTCGGTCGGACTTTGGTCAAACTTGGTCGTACGGGATTAGGTTGCATATTCTGTTTGTTTGACAGGTTTGGACTTCGACATGGTAAGTGTGATGGTAGTTACGCTTTCATGTATCGAGCGGTGCTATGTGATCTGTTTCTTGTCTGTGTGACTGCAGGACATCGGGTGAAGTCGTGGCGAGACACGGTGGACCGGACTAGGCGCAGGTGGCGCTGAGGTCAGAACGGTCGAGATGTGTCGAAGACGATGTGGACTCGAGTGGTTGCGAGTCGTGCGGACAAGGAGCGCGAAGCTTCGGAAGGACATCGGGTGAAGTCGTGGCGAGACACGGTGGACCGGACTAGGCGCGGTGGCGCCGAGGTCGAACGGTCGGGATGTGTCGAGACGCACGTGGACTCGAGGTGGTTGCGGCGTGCGAGACAAGGAGCGAGAAGCTTCCGGAAGGTGCGGGAGGCGAAACGGGAATTTCGCAAGGTCGCACAGGCGGAGCGGCTCGGATGGTCTTAGCGGGCGTAACGGGTGGAGACCCGTTGGCGTGGGCTATAAATAGGTTGGAGGGCTGCAAGCCCCGAACACTTCAAGGGATTTTAGGTTTCCTTTAGTCAAAAGAGGCGTAGAGTGCGCTTTGGCTTGAGCTTTAGTGGTTGAGAGTTGTTGGGAGAGGCGAGTTGTGTTCCCTCTGTGTCCCCTTCGTTGGTCTCTTGAGAGATCGTATCATCTCCTCTCAAGCATGTATGGGTTGTGTTCTTGAGTTGGAGAGGGAGAGATTGGTTTGACGAGCTTGTAATCTTCCCTGCTCGAATGTCCATGCGTGCGGGATGTATCTCTTTGTATTTTCTCTTGATTCAATGAATGGAAATCAAGTTTTCCTCTGTTCTTGCTCTCTGTTCTCTCTGTTCTTCGTTCTCCCTTTTGGGTTGATTCTTGAGATTTCGTGTTGGGAGCTTTTGCTTGATTTCCTTTCTTGATCTAGCTTGCTGTGACATGTGGGAACACATCTAGGATCTTCTTGATCATCAATCACCCACGAGCAAGTCTTTAGTTCATATTTCGATTTTGACTCGGTTTTGGAGCACCCTTCGTTCAAACTGAAAAAGATAGGAACTTTAGCAAGGATCTTGACGATCATTGCATGGAATAGGTTCCTTACATCTTTGAGAAGGTGTGCGTCAAGTTTCGTGAAGTTTGGAGTTGTGGAACAAAAGTTAGATCTTTTTCGATCTCGAAATCGTGCTGAAATTCAATTTCTTGTGCTGATTTTACTGTAGCTACGAGTACTATTCGTTTCGAGTTCTTGCTACGAGTACTATAGTATCGAGTACCGAGTTCTTGCTACGAGCATCGTGAGCATCGAGTCTGAAATCTTTGTAGCATCGAGTTCTTATTCATTTCGAGTGTTAGCTACGAGTACTGTAGCATGACACTGTAGCTACGAGTACTGTAGCATCGAGTACTATTCATTTCGAGTTCTTGCTACGAGCACTGTAGCAAGACACTGTAGCTTTCGAGTACTACTCTTTCGAGCACTGTTCATTTTCGAGTACAAGCTACGAGTACTGTTCATCGACCACTGTACTTTCGAGTACTGTTCATCAGGCTGTCTTCCTGTGTTTGTGGTCATTTCTCTTGGGGTTTTGATTGGATTCAATACAAGTCTTCCGTTGTGCTTGATTGATTGATCTTCATAGCTTTCATAGCTATTGGAGTGATATTCGTATTGAATTTGATTTGGAGACAAAAAGAGTTTGTGCTCCTATTCACCCCCCCTCTAGTCGCCATTTCGGTCCAACAGTTAGCTGTGCCATTTTGGTGTGTGGGTGTTGGTTAGACAGTATTCCGACTTGGCGCGAGAGGAGACTTCTGGCGGATGGTTAGTCCAGAAGAAGTGAAACCTTAGCGGGCATAACTACTTTGAAATGACGCATTGTAAAGGCCTCGTGATAATCACTTAGTCGCACACCTTCGGAAGTGTGTCAGACGGACATTAAAAGTTGATTATCTCTTGTGGGTAAAGCTGTACAACCTCTGCAGAGTGTAAAACTATTCGAATAGCCGTGTCCTCGGTTACGGACATGCTAGCAGAACTACTCAAAGTTAGACTTTGGTTTTTGTTCGAAAAAGACTTCTTTCAAACTGGTTTATCCAAATGGATTTGGGCAGGAAGACATGTGATAGGAGGGTATCCTTCACCATTCATGTGTGAATGTTATCTTACTATAAAATTGAGAATTTATAAAATGAATTTTAGTTATAGAATAACTACTTTGGAACTTAGTACAAGTATTTAAAGAAAATGCTGCTTTATGCAAATGACCTTATAAGCCATCCTTTGTTACATCCATATATGCATGTCATTCTGTTACTTGACGGGTGTAACTTGCGAGCACGGAAGTTGTGCTCATACTTGCTTTATGCAAATAAAATTTCAGAGGAGAAGGACTTTGCTACCGATGTGGATCTCGACGACTAGGCCGCTTCCCTAGTCGATTGCCTGTGGTAGATTAACTAGACCCTACTACATCTTCGTCTTCCGCTGTGTTTGTTTTATTGTGGGCCTGTAAGCCTCCTTTGTAATAAACTCTGTTGATTATTAATAAAATTGTGATATGAATTTGTTACTATATTTGTTTCTTGTGTGAACTAGCGATCATCACGGACTAGTTCGAAATGCCTGAGGATGCAGGATATTAATCCCGGGTTACGACAAAGTGGTATCGAGCCATATCGAGCGTAACCTCGGCCATGGTCGAAGGAGGAAGCTCCTCATCGGAACCACTGGTGGACGTTATGGTGGTTCTTGCCATCTGTTCCACAAAAATAGGTTAAACACAACTCGGAGCAGAGACAAAGAAAACTACTAACCACTAAACAAAACAATCTTTAAAAGCTCAAGTAACAACATAAAAGCGCAGCAAGATCACAAAGATATTATCCATCTTCCCATTATGACTAACTCGTATTAAAGAACGAGTAATCAATTTCGGAAGACAAATTTCAGAATATTAACTCTCGTTCGAAAACAGCTAGGAAACAGGGTGAAGAATTAGCTAAAGAAAGGTTAGACACTTAGCTATCTCATATCACTTCTTACCCTTTCATTCCCACAAGTTTTAGTGGAATTAACCTCTCATTTTCAGCACTTTTACTACCTAAACACTAGCTGTCCAGAAATTTCGGCTTGCTATCCAGATTTTCTTTTTCACACCTCTGGCCGAAATTTGCAGCTTCAGGAGCTCCTAACCTTCACAAGACAGCCACACTTCCATTTTATAACTCTCATGATTTACCCAAAACCAATCTACTCGGTTAACAACTATCTTTTGAAGGAAGATGAGAGGAAAACTCAGCTTTCAAATTCAGTTCAGAACAAGGTGAGATAAGCAAGCTAAGATAGATAAGAAGTAAAATCTGAGAACTTACTTAGGATTTTCAGGAAAACACTTGATATTTGGAAAGTAAGTTTTCAAAATATACTAGGGGCGACCAAGCTAGTGGGTTTCTACGGTCAGTATGGCTCTAATACCAAACTCTGTGAGACCCCGGTTTATTAAACTTGTAATACTTAACCTTCCACTGGTTCTAGTATCACAAATAGAATAATCCGCGTCTCGATGAACATGTGCCTCCCGAACAAGCGGCACACATACATCAAATCAAAGCATGCATCATTTCCATACAACGAGAATATAACAAGTCTACCAAAGACATACATAATATAAGTTATTACAACACAAAGTGAGGCCAAATGACATAAGTAGCAAATAAATAATGAAGCAAAAGTTGCCATAAGATGGCTTAAACCAAAAGACGACCGGTTAGCCACACAACACCACGGGGCAACCGAGGGCCGCCAAGCTAATCGCCCCTTAAAGCGCCTGCAAAGACAACTCACAAAAGTGAGGCCCATCGGACTCACTATCATCCTCTGCACAACACAAGCAATGCGGTGAGCACAAAATGTACTCATAAGACTTACGAGTAACAAGCCTATACATAGCTACATGAAAGCGTATTCAAAGGAATGTAGTTATATGGTTCTTTGGACGCACCAAGCAAGTTTTATTTGCAATATGTAATAGATTGAACAGCGGTTTGCAAAATCTGTTTTTAAGCATTTAAATAACAATGAGTAAACATAAGAAAGTATCCACCTAGAAGTGACTTTCCCCAAAGCCACCACCATATAGCATGAATCCCTGATTCATACCACCCAACAAGTTTTAATTTTAAAAATGGTTATAGTCTAACTCTTGAAAAGCTTATCCAAGCGTGTCCATAACCTAGGGCGAGGCTATTCGAATAGTTTTAATCCTGCGGGTGTACCAATGTACCCACACTTGGACGCCTTTTGCCAAGCTATTAAGCACACTTCCTTGGTATGCCGGCACAGGCTAAGTCCTACGAACCCTTTCCAATTGAATATGCTAATCAAGAGACGCACGTATGGGGTTAATCCTTAGTGATCTGGAGATGAAATATGGATCACAAGGACCCATACGTGGAGCGAGACACACCGGCCTCGTGGTGTTCCTCCCTACAAACATGTCCATGTTGCATATAATCAAATATGCAACCCACCACGCGACTCATTAATTAACATAGCCCAAAGTACTCGGCTAAGAGGTCCCATATCCCTCTAGTGTGGTTAGCACGCACAAAATGCTCGGATATGAGATACTCACAAGTAGTTCGGTCCTTACTTGACCGGGCACCATTCCATTCACACCCAAAGATCACACCATCTTACCATTGTGCCCAAGTCTAAATTTTTTTATTTTCAGTTTTATTTTTGCAATTTAGACATAGCACAAGGCTGAAATAATCTGATTATAACGAGTTTGTGTGATCAAGGTTATCGACAAGTCGATAACCGCCCATTTCTACCGAATAGCTAAGCATGGCTAAGCATAATGACACGTAATCTACTAAGTGACAAGGGTCCATCCAGCAACCCAAAGTCACGACAAGTAACCTAGGCTTGATGGTAGAGGAGTAAACATTTCCTCACGATTATGCATCTCTACTGGGCCAACTATCGACAATAGTTTAAACCAACATAGCAATGCATACATAGAATTTGCAACCAACATATTAGAATTTGAAAATAGTAGGAACAATATGATCAAATGAATGCTACATCCGCTTGCCTTGGCCGGAGTGCGAGGATCGATGGTCTGTGGCTCAATATCGATAATAAAATTATCTTGAACCTAACGCTGAAAAGGCGATAAGCAAATAAGAACGAAGAACACCAAATAAACTCCAACAGCAAAACACATCCAAATCTAATAAAATTTACACAATGATAGGAACAAGAATTATGCCATTTGGACTAAGCATGCAAAAGATATGAACAAAATGCTCTTTCTCAGCCTTACAACAACCTAATTAATAATTAGCACTGTTCATGGCGAAATTTTCTAGAATGATCTAAGGTCTGAAATTTTTATAGCAGGTAGATTATAACATCCTAATAACAGCAAAGTTGGATTTACTAAATTTGGAGTTATACATATATACTTATGATTTTTCTAAGTTGTAAATCTAATGTAAGTCATTTTACAGAATTATGAACATGCTCAAATCCTATTCCATGTGAAGGTATACTAACAGATGAATTTAACAAAATTGATTTTGCACAAATTGGATTTATACAGAAAAATATATGCATTTTCCAAGGTTAAATCCATTTCTGGAATATTCAAAGCGACAGAAATCATGTTATTTCTAGTTACACAATTTTCTGCTACTGGAATAGGTTTAAATCCATTTTTATAATAAACTTAAGTGATAACATAATTTATTACAGATTGGAATTATCTAAGCGATTAAAATGAATTAGTTATGAGTTTCTAAAGTTTTTATACCATTTTCAGTTGTTAAATAACTACTCAAATAATAGAGTATGACGTGGACACTCGACAACCCTCGATCTAAAATCCTACGGCTCATGCGCGCGCAACAGCGCCGCCTGCATAAACCCTGTCGGAGCCACCGTTGGATCACGATCAACGGCGCTGCGAGTGTATGCAACCGGACGGTGCGGTTGCTTGGGCCAATCCCACCGCGAATCTGCGAGATGGACGGTCGAGCGCACCAACGGTCGAAAGGTCCGATTGCATACATGATCTCAGCCGTTGATCGCAAGATCGACGGTCGAGAATGATCAAGGCATCCGGAGGGTCCGAATGCATACAAAGATCTGGGTCGCAGATCTGAAAACGAACGATGGCTATAGATCGAAGTTCAAAGGGAGATGCTGACACGTGGAGCACGCATGTCAGTGACCTTGAGTCACGACCGCGAACATTTAACCCACGTGCACAGTGCACTGGGCCCATATGTCAACGACTGAAAGTGGCGGTTTAGGACAGAATTAATGCTTCTAATGATTATCATTAAATAGACGCTAATGACTTCTGGAATTTGATTTTAATCCCTCGGGCCCACAAGTCAGCGACCTAGAGGTGATTTCCGACAGCGATTACTGCCGACACATTAATTAATCAATGATTAAGCGTTAATGATGTCAGAACAGTGCGGAGTTGCGCCAGCGGATGATTTAAGGACGTTGGGCCCACTGGTTAGTGGCTCAACGACAAAGATTAAGACACCATTAATTAACTAATGATTGACAATTAAGGTGTCCTAAACAAATGACGAAAACGGGAGCTCCTCGCCGGCAAAAACCCGAGCGACTTCAACGGCTTGTCGCCGGCGACACTGGCCGCGGCGACGCCGAACAAGAACCAAAATGGAATCATAATAGCACTACGAACCTAATGGTGGCATTCTCGCCGGCGGTGAGGGACTAGAACGCCGGTGAGCCAGAAAATGAAAATGGGAGCTTTACTCCTAAACACGAAACAAAGAATGAGCTCATTGCGGTCAAGGAAGCGGGTGCGAGCCTCTAAGGACTAATAAGAAGCTACCTTGATGAAGAAGCTTGGAGATGGCGGAGAAGCTTGATCACGGTGGAAGCTCATGGACTTGGAGAAGAAAGATTGAAAATGACACCACAGCCAAATGAGTGATACCAAAGCATCAATGTAGCTTCATTAAGGTCCACAGAAGCTACATGAGCAAGTAATTAGAAAATGGAGGACTCACCTGAGCTGAGGAAGAAGATGACCAATTTCGGCCGAATTTGAACAAACCCCAAATTGGACAATTCCTGAGAATCAAATCCAAAATTAAGTGAGGGGAAATGTTCAAGACAGTAAAGAGTTAAGGATAGGGCAAAGAAACATGAAGGAGAACCACTGGAACACCAAGAACACCAATGGAGCTCTTCGGGTCAACAATGGTGACTTGCCATTTTTGAGGTGTTAAGCTCCAATACTGAGAATGGAGCTTGATGGTGGTCTAAAGAAATACCAGGAAGAGATTTGGGTGCTTATAAGGCCTTGGAGGCATTAGGGTTTGCACCACAAACTTTTCGGGCGGCAAAACACAGAGCACAAGGTGCGGCCGACAAGGATAAAAGATGGTAGATGTGCAATAGGGCATGGCATGGCGAATGTGTCTCCACGACCCTCACTATTGACTAGGGTGGTGTAGGAAGCACGATTTGACACGCCATCACTCTCCCTCTTGTTCATGCGGCTAGAGGTTGAAGATGACCAATGAGAAAAGCTCGGGCGTTCGAGCCCCACGATTTAAATCGAGCGGCTAAGATAGCGCCACGCCTCGCGGCTTTAAAACACAACGAAAGAACACGAGCCTAGGATTAGAAGCGAGCGGCTCGAGTTGCCCACGTCGCCAAAACGCGTTTACAACGGAGGAAGCGGCGGCGTTGGATCTTTAATCCAACGGCTCGAGTTCAAACCAACAACCGAGGGTCCGAAGGTTTCAGCGCATCTGGGCGGTTAGATGGAGATCTAGCGGTGGACATGCGCGCATGCAGCGGAAGGTCAGAAGGGTTACACGCACGAGGGCGCGCGATCGAGATCTAACGGTTGAGATCAGCGCGTTTTAATGAGAGGCTCGGTGCGATTAGTTGATTGGACCGAGTGAGTTGGCTCGAGCCCGAGTCGACTCGAACCCAAAGCACAGTGACTAGGTTTGACTTCTAAATTCAAACAGAGACTTTGGAGGATTTATTTGAGGTAGCAAATTAACTCCAAAATTTATGAAATTTTTACAGGAGCTTGCTAACTCAGATATTAACCTTGTATAAAATTTTCAGAGGTTTCTATGCTGTGAATAAATCTCCAAAAATTCCGCAAGGCTCTGTTTTGAGGTTTGACTGCCTCTAAAAATATTCAAACAATTTCTAAAAATTGTGAGATTTTTCAGAGGGGCAACATACCATCACAGGAACTTAGGAAAAATATTTCAGAGGATGATCACAAAATTTGACAAGATTGTTTTGGAATATCAAAGTTTGGATCAAATAGATTTGTGACCTTGTATTTCCATAATCCCTTGTACAAGAATTGTTTGGCACAACAGGAAATACATGATGTAAGAAAAAGTTTTAATTTCTACTGATTTTCTTACATTTGAAACACAAGCCCAAAGTTGGGATGTTACAAAACCCCTCAATGTAAAGCCAACTTAAAGATAGACTCTCTATCTCTCAATTCATTTATCCCTTGTCCGTCTTCTTTCTTCCTAGCCTCTCCGAATCTCGGGGACAAGATTCCTTTTAAGGGGGGTAGTTTGTAACATCCCAAAGTTCTGTTACCAAAATAAAAATAAATAAAATTATTATTTTATTGGATTTTCTGAAACTTGAAAAAGTTTCATTGCTTTATTTGAACTTCTGAAGTTTTAAAAGTCAAATTATTTGCAAAAACTATCACCAATTATAAGTTGGAACTATTTTATTTAAGTCCAAAATAACTCTAGAAATTTCTATGAATTTTTCTAGAATTTTTGGATTTTATTTGCTATTTTCTAAAAGTCCCTTTTTGATTTTTCTAATATCTAGCAATTAAAAATGAATTGCTGTCCGCAAATAAAAACAAAATTTGTGTTGAAAATATTTTATTTAAGCTCAAAATACCCTATTTAACTACTCTGAAAATTCATTGAATTTTTAGACCTATATTATTATTTTTCAAGTTTAAAAACAATTTTTAGTAATATAAAAATAATTACTGTGTAATAATAAAATTGTTATTATTATTAATAATATTTTATTTGAATTCAGAATGTTGTATTTAATATCTGTAATTTATTTCGGATTTTTTAGAATTAATTTGCTAATTTTTCGGAATTAATTGGTGTCTTTCCGAATTTTGTAAAGGAATATTCCTTAGAATATTCTGTCTGCTACAGTAACTCCGGCGAAGGCATTAATTTCGGCAATAACTCCGGCGAGCAATTCTCGCCAAACCGTTACTCCTTTGCCCCTATAAATTGAAACGTAGCCTCTCTACCCCATTCCCCACATCCCTCTCGCTCAGATTTGCCAAAATCCTTCGAGAGCGCCCTCTGCTAGCCTTTCTTCTCCAACTCCGGCGAGAACTCCGACGAGCTCGATCTCCTCATCCGTAGCTCCGTTGTTCGCCAAATTTTACCAGTGAGTTCCTCTCGAGATTCTCTACATTTCTATTCAAGCCGAATTTTGATTATCTGTTGGTTCACTGCGGCCACAAAAATGCAAGCGGTCTTCTTCCGACTCGGCGACAACTCCGTGAGCTCGATCTCGTCATCCGTTGCTCCGTTGTGCACCAAATTTGACGGTGAGTTCCTATTGAGATTCTCCACATTTCTATTGAAGCGAATTTTGATTTACTTAATTTTTTCATCACCGCCACATCTTCTTCCAAGTCGATGAGAACTTGTCGAGCGATCTCTTCATCCGTTGGGTAATTGCTCGAACCCTTTACCTACATGTTTCTTTCAATATTATCTACCTTCTGTTCAAACAAAATTTTGAATTTCGCAATAATTCGTCATTTGCCATATCACACCACCTCGCATGCCATAGCGCATTGTGCACTTGCGTGGTGGCACTATCCTTAAGGCCGTCCACGTGGACCAAACCATTTTCGTGGACGGGCCCACATGTTATTGACTCAACTATTTTCTTTACAAAATAAATTGGTAGAAAATTCATTTTCTCACTGCGAACATCGTGCTAAAACAATAAAGAGATTTCCTTGGAAAAATAATTGTGTTAGCATGATGTGCGTAGTGAAAAATGAATTTTGATCAGTATTTTGTAAAATGGTTGGAAGTCAATGACATGTGAGGCCGGTCTTTGAAAATAGGGTTTGGTCACGATGGTCCAATAAAATAATGTGCCACCATAAGCCTGCATAAGTCGCCACGTGGGCTTAGGGCGGTGAGTGGCGTGTTGTATGGCGATTACGAATTATTACGAAATTCAAAATTTTGTTTGAATAGAAAGGTAGATAATATTGAAAGGAACATGTAGGTAAAGGAATCGAGTAATTACTAACGGATGAAGATCGAAGCTGGCAAGTTCTCGTGAACATAGGGAAGAAGATGTGGCGATGATGAAAATTAAGTAAATCAAAATTCAACTTGAATAGAAATGTAGAGAATCTCAATAGAAACTCACCGATCAAATTTGGTGCTGGAGCAACGAAGATGAGAAGATCGAGCTGTGGCTGAGTTGTCGCCGAGAGAAGAAAACCGTCGATTTTTGTGGCATGTGAACCAACATGATAATCAAAATTCGACAATAAAATGAAAAATCTGAAGAACTCACCGATAAATCTGGCGAACAGCGGTTAAGATGAGGAGATCGACTCGCCGAGTGTCGCCGGAGTTGAAAGAAGAACTGCGAGCAGAAAGCTCGGAGGATTTTGGCAAATCTGGCGAGAGGATGTGAAGATGAGGTGGAAAACTACGAGTTCAATTTATAGGAACAGCGAAGAACGATTGGCGGAATTGTCACGAAGTATTACCGAAATGCGCCTTGGCGAGTTCTGTAGCAGAAATATTCCAAGGAATATGCAAGGAATATTCCTTTTAAAAATTCGTAAAACACCAATTAATTCATAAATAGAAAATTAATTCTAAAAATCGAAATAAATACAGATATTAAATACAACATTATAAATTCAAATAAAATATTAAATAATAATAATAACGATTTTATTATTACCCGATAATTGTTTTTATATTGCTAAAAATTGTTTTTAAACTTGAAAAAATAGTAATATATGTCTAAAAATTCAATGAATTTTAGGTAGTTAAATAGGGTATTTTGAGCTTAAATAAAATATTTTCAACACAAATTTGTTTTTATTTGCGGACAACAATTCATTTTAATTGCTAGATATTAGAAAATCAAAAGACTTTTAGAAAATAGCAAATAAATCAAAAATTCTAGAAAAATTCACAGAAATTTCTAGAGTTATTTTGGACTTAAATAAAATCGTTCCAACTTATAATTGGTAATAGTTTTTGCAAATAAATTATTTTGGCTTTAAAATGTTTAGGAAAAAGCTTTTAATCTTCCAGAAAATTATAGAAATTACAAGAAATTTTATGTTTCACTTTAAATCCAATAAAAACTCATAAAACTCAATAAAATTTTATTGTTGATTTTTAGAATCTTATAGATTTAAGAAAACCAAGAAAACATTAATGAAACTCGGAAAATCCAATAAAAAAATAATTTTATTAATTTTTATTTTGGTAACAGAACTTTGGGATGTTATAGGCTCCTATTGCAATTCTATATGTACGGGTGAGCACAACTCTACTTTCTGTCATTTTAATTCATGTCAATTGGGTCGGCATTCCTGGCATAACTTGCATGCCCCGCTTAGCAGGTTCTATCAGAAACTTGTACTAAGCGGGATCAGATCTCGCATGGGTGATTCAACTCAATAAGATGTTCTTGCTGAAAAATATTGGGTCTTGATTTCCCCGGCCAGCATACCAACGGAAGTGTGCTATTATCCAGAGGCTTTTGGGCTAATCAAGTCATGTGGGTAAAAATGTACACCCTTGCAAGGTTAAAACTATTCGAATAGCCGTGTCCTCGGTTATGGACAACACTAGTTTTGATGGACAACAAAGTATAGTCACTGAAAAGTTTTGTCATTTGAAATGTTCGGCATGAACTGGGTGATTCATGCTTGTTGTTTAGTCAAAGTGGGCAGCCACTTTGACATTGTCGTGTTGTTGTTAAAAATTTTGTATTTACTTGTTGTTTTAGTCCAAAACTTGTTTATAAAATGGCCTTTACATAAATAAGTAAGTGTAGGATTAAGATGTGTTGCTTTATGCAAAAATTAATGACATTACAACTTTCCTGTTGTCAGCCTTAAGCATGTATAAATTCTTATCCTTTGGATATGTTCTACTAAACACTTTCTTTTAATAGTTTTGTGTGAGTCTTGTGAGTACCTTTTGTACTCAGGAGCTTTAACCACTTGTTGCAGGTGAGGAAAATTATGTTTATGAACTACCTGTTAGTGCCGATCAGGGCGATGCTAACAAGTGACGCTATTTCTACCTCCACTCAGTTGTCTGCGGGTGAAGGGGCACACTTGGTGGTTCTTTTGCCGTTTACATTTGTTTCCATTGCAAAACTTCTGTTTAATGGCTGCTGGCCACTTGTTTCTGTTGTACACCTTAGTCTTGTAAAATACTTTCAATAATGATGTATGACTTGTGTATGACTGTGTACAATGTTATTAGGATATGTGCATATTAGTATTTGATCTTGGAAACTAATGTGAGACACATATCCGGTAATCTCGCATTGGATTTGTTTCCTATTAAAAATTATGCCTCCGATATAATCTTTTAACTTGAAACCGATCCAATACCAGGGGTCCCCACAGACAGTGCATTTCGTGTGCCTTGCGGTTCTACTCGGTGGCTTAGTGCCATCCGCTTCATGAGTTTTTGGTTTTCCATTTTGCGCATCACTTTGCATATGTGCTGTACTAGTCAAAATCTGAAATTGTGATTAATTGATTTGATACTAGTACTTGGAGATATTGCTTAGTGATACTGTGGGTTTGGTTTAAATGCTCGATGAGGATAATCGTCGTATGCTGAAATTGGATTGATAGCTAGTTCAGATTTGAACTCTAATTGTGTTGTTTACTGCTGTCATTTCATCTCTAGCAATTCTGTTACTTTTAGTGGTGCTTAACTGAAATTGATCATCTTATATTGTGATCCTGCTTGTTCTTCTATTAGCCGAAAGGATTTAGTGCTGAACCTTGTGATCTCCTTTCATTGTGAGTTTATTAGTGTTCTATTGGCTTATAGACTGAGGTGTTGAAATCTGTGATAATTTTGCATTAATGATCTTCTGTTGGCCGAAAGCATAAATTGTTGTCTTTTGTTTATGAGATCAATTTTGGACATATTAGTAAAGCATTCTTTAGAGCTCAAAGTCTAATTTTTGGTTGTCATGTCTAATTTGTGAAGAGTATAGACAATAGTAGCGAGGAGGCTAAGATTTTATCTTGTGCAGCCTGACAGCTGAGAGCAATGAACAATCAATTTAAATCTGAGCATTATACTGATTTTACTTGTTATCAAGTCCTATCATTTGAGCATATTTATAACACCCCAGCCTGACAAAGGCCTAGAATGCTATTGAATTAAATAATTTAGACAAGTTAAACTAAAATACCTTACAAAATTTCGGCAGAACCTCCTTTGTATAGTTATCTATACTGGAGGTTCCAACTAACAGATATAGCATATATAAGTATTCCAACTTGCAATTTGATTAAGACAAAATCAAAACTGGCTATTCGTTACTATAACATCCATAGCAACTAAACATCTAGGATATAGATCAAGAGCATCCAAAAACATCTATCCGTTTATTACAGTTTACTTCAAGCAAAACAATAATCATAAAGTGTACTTTAAGTAATTTATTCATCTTCTAATTAATTTTCTTTTGCATTCCATTGTGGGTAGATCGTGCGATAGTGCAACAAGGCTAATCCTTCTTTCCCTCATGCATGCTGATCTCGTAAGGGTACCTAAAACACAACAAACAACAAGAGGTGAGTCCAAAGACTCAGCAAATATAATAAATGGCATAAACAACATACATGCATGTAATCTCATCAACTGTATTACACAAACCACACACCAATTACTTTACATACACATGCTATGCAATATGCTCAACATGCTCTTTATCTTTCTATTTTGCATTTTACCGGTAATGCAAAGTGCGCATCCTGTAACACCCTGGCTATCCGGAAGCCAAGATGTCACCTAAAACATCTAACATACATCCATAATGCGGAAGAACTTGAAACAAGTATATCAACTAAAGACGACATTAAGATAAACAGGACATGGTGGAGGTATCCTTCCTTCACCTTCTAAGTTATTTAATCTGAACATCAATAAAGAAGGTTCACACGCAGTAATAAATCAACATCCAGGTGGAGAAGGTATCCTTCCTTCTCCAATTATAATTTAATTATTACAGTTCATCGTTAACGAATGAAATATGGAACTAAAATTTAGACTTGAACATGAATTTGATGTTGTGAACAAGTAGTGCGTGTCTACTCCTCCCAAGAGCCAACATCGGGGTTACCTAAAATAAACAAACAACGCAAGAGTGAGTCCATGACTCGGCAAATCGATTATCAATAAGATAATCATTCAATATGAATAAGACAAACTCATCATCGAGTTCGATCACATCACAACCGATTACAAATGAAAACATGATATGAATGCTCAAAATCAAAGGAATGGACTGCACACATGCATATACAGTATAGCCGGTGAAACACCGTCGGTGTTCACTCAAGCCCGCATCTTAACAAAAATGCGGGGATCCACTTCCGTATGAAGAACGTTTCATACGGGTGTCCAACATTGCCCATCTTGGAGTTAATGGGTCTTACATGCCCATTCGGAATTAATGGGTCTTTCAAATCCACTCCGTGGGCGGACATGACAATGTCCAACACCGCCCACATTGGAATGGTGGGACTTGCAATCCACTTTAGTGGATGAAACATGCATAATGAATGCATAGAATGAAATACGAATATTGAAAGACATGATAACAAAACATGGATTCAACACATATGAAAGAACATAGACAATCCATCTTCTCTCGTATCATACCAAGTCACAAGCATGACCATATAAACATTCATCAATCACAATCATTAAGGGTGGCAATGTACTTGCCTTCCACGATCGACAGCGTTAGTCGGCAAAGGTGATACTCCTAAACCCGAGGCTTCACCTCCTAAACAAGTAAAATAATTTCAATAAGGACATAATATACCCAACACTACTAATCGATGCTAAACATTGCTTCACGATGACTCTAGTCATTAATACAAAACTTAAAATGAAATCAACAATTTCTGACATAACTTAATTCTGGACAGCAGCACGGTAATTGACATATCTATTGGTCTGGAACTCGGAATGAGGTGAGACCAATTTCCATGGATTCTTAACTGACATATCTACAATACTCTGGTTGGGCAAAAGTTCAGATTTTGCCTCTAATAAAATTTGGCCCACGGCTCAAATCTGTTGACTGAATTAATAGACAGAAATATCGGCTAAATTAAAATATCCATAACTTTTGTTGTACAACTCCAAATTGGACGTTCTTTAACAATCTGAAAAGGTTATGAAATTATCTACAATAACCTAGTTGGCACGACATTCATATATTGTCTTTAACAAAAAGTGGCACACGAGTCAAAATTAAAGATAGAAACTGACATACAAACTGGACAGACTGACATACAATCTGGACAGTCACAAAGAAAAGTGCATAACGTTTGATCTATAAATCCAAATGAGGTGTTCTTTATCAATCCTGAAAGCTAGTGATATCACCTTCAAAATTTGTTATGGGCAAGACCTCTGAATCACCCTCTAACTAGGCCAAATATCAACCTATACAGAGACTGCTAATTCTCGTCAGGATTCTGGACAGCAGATAGTAAATCTATCATAACTTTTGACTCGAAAGTCGGAATGAGGTGATCTTGGCGGCCACCGAAAGCTAAGAGCATCCTCTAAATAACTCTAGGAGATCAAAATCCCTAATTCTGCCTCTAAACATACGAAACAGGCCGCGCAAGAAACTGGACAGAATTGAATTTGTAGCAGCAGTAATTTAATCCAACCAATCTTAATCGATTTCGCATCTAATCTTAATCAAATGGCGGGGAAACATCGCGTTACCATTGGAGACCCTCAGGATGACGCTGATCAAATTCCCCCACGAAGACGATCTTCTCCCACCTCCTCTTCCTCCATCTCGATTTGATGGCAGCCCATGATCTACATCTCCTCTCTTCGCGTTGGTCGACAACCGGAGGCATCAAGGCAAGGGGCGACACCACCAGCGGGGAGCTCCAAGAGGAGGTGGAGGGTGCCTAAGGTAGGAGGGAAGGTGGAGAGGGTGGCGGCAAGGGAGGGAGAGAGGGTGGCGGCTTGAGGGGAGAGAGAGGAAAGGGGTGGCCGGCCTAGGGTTAAGGGAGGCGCATGGGCTTGGGCCTTGGCGCCTCCCCTTCTTGGCCACCGTGGGCAGCCACTCGGCCGTCTTAGCTGGCGGAGGCGGGTTCTCCGAAAACCCTTTTTTATTTTGTTTAATCAATTCCCTCACCCGATTAAATAATCTCTCTAATCGAAACTCGAGGTATCACATTCTACCCCCTTAACGAGTTCGACCTCGAATCTAAGTGCCGATCTATGCGAAAGAACAACCACAACTAGGAACTAACGGCGGTAACCACGTGCCGTCGCTAACCACACCGCAAATGCTCAAGCATGCGAAACTCCAACTTCCCAAGTAGCCTCTCTCTCGGATTGAGGACCACAACACAAAGGCGTGAAACAACGTCGGTCTAACCCCAACCCAACATTTCGGTACAATCATTGGACAAGACTCGAAGGTAAGATCTCACTCGATGGTCAGCGGCGCAAACGAAATCTCAACCTCTGGATCTCTCGGTACTCACTCAACACGAGAACAAACAAGGCGTTACGTACTCGCGCATGGACTCGAGGCAGTCATGGCGATCGCCAACTAGCGAAAACAACCCAATGTACACGGGTTAATCTTCCCATTGATACGAACCACACGACAAGCACAAAGAACACGGAACTCTTATTCCGCTTCTTAATTGAACTCTTCACGAAAACAAGGATCACCTCCTTTCACTTGGAAACACACGATCGAAAACTCTTTAAGCAAACTCTTTTACCGACAAAACATAACTAATTAAGAAAGATTCACGTCACAACTAGACGTTACCAACTGAGTACTGAAGAGTAAAATCCAGAAATTAGAATTTCATCAAGAAAACCTTTCCACTTTCCAAGTGGAAAAATTGCGAATAAACGTCCACGAAAGCCAAAGGGAGATCACTTGAATGCTCAAACCAAATACTTCTTTTGTTTTGTCTCGAATTGGAAAGAAGCAAACATGCCAACACAACACCAACTCACATTGCAGAAGACACCAGTCAACAACACAAAGCTCAAATGAGTATCAATAAAACGCTTCAATACCCAAGGAAACATCCTTTTTCTCAAGTCCTCTCTTAGGAATAAAATTTCTCTCAGACCTTGGAATTCGAATTCATCGCATACCACAGGCTCAAACCTCTTAATTTAACATCCTCAAATTAGGCTTAAACAAAGTACATCATCCACACCTTTGTGGAGAGACTCTATTGATTCCTTGAATGCTCTAGGCAACTCATTCAACTGATGACATTAATTTGATAGAAGGCACCAAAGCACCTCAAAACCCATGCAATCTCATCACCTCCAATTTTCAGAATAACACATCGAATCCTCGGTACACCCGCTCATGAACTACATCGAAGGGTTCTATTGACAATCATTCCACTACTCGGGATACTCCAATGTTCTATCTCCTCTACACACAAATCTTTGGGCGACCAAAAGTCTAACATGACAATGGAAAGCCCGGACTTAACCTCAAGACCTCTACAACGAATTCCCCTTATAACAAATAATGAAATCATCGACTTAAATCTCTAAGATCCCCACAATTCGACATACTCACTCATTGACCTCATCAGAATCACTCATACAACATCGCGATACTTTCAATAGTGTTACTCTATAAAATTGATTACGGTTTCCATACATTTGATAATCCCCAACATTTCAACATGAACCAAAGTTCGGAACTACACTATATCATAGGTCCTACTTAGTCGAACAATAAACAATTTTACTTGAAACCATACATTCCATCTGAATCAACTTCCTCCAAGAGGATCGGTCAAAACCAACTCATCTTCTATTACTCCTCCAATAGTGGGTAGCAAAATCTCACCCCTACAATCACTTAACCACCACCAAACAAACAACAACTTACGAGTTGTAAAACTTTCTGACACAAAGCGGTGGATCCCTTCTCAAAGAAAGAGGCGAACAAGAACAACTTTCACCACACAGAAAATGTTGCTGCTCACAGTGAGCACGAGACCAAAAGAAATAATCTGTAATAAAGATGCGGGAAAGCGAAAGTTGAGTTCACAGCGGAGGGCACGCATCACCTCGAAATGGAAATAGCAAATAACAACCAATAAGAAAATGACATTGCGATTGGAACTCGACAACTCTTGAGTGAAAAGAGCAAAAGTTTATGAATAATTCAAATAACTACCAGTTACAAAACTTGACTCAAGTTCTCAAATATTCCTCTTGCACTCTTTCCTTTAACATTAAAATTAATTCTTTGACTAACATCGCTTTGCCACAACGAACAAGATAAGGTCTTTAGTCCAAACCACACGGACTAATTAAGAACCAAATACAATTCTTCAACATGTCATATTTCCTCAGAACAGTTCAAGTACACAAGAAACATGAGATCCAAATAATCTCAGCCACCAAACTCGAAACATTTCCAATTACGGGATTTCATGAAAAGCAAGCAGATTATTCTCCTCTTAAAGGAAACCAATATAATTTTTCTTTCATTCCAGCTTCACGTTGCCAACTCAAACCAAAAATCCTTTAAGATTCAATCACATGAATCTCTTAAGAAGCAACAAGGCAATTCAATACTTCAATTTATTTAAAATAATTTCAGCTACCAGCTGATTCAAAAGCTCAAAGAAAATATCACGAAAGCTAAACTTGAAATATTCTCATCTAAACGATATTAACTTCAATTCTCACAACAACAATTAGAAAACACTTCGAAAGACCCACGTGAAAAGAATGAGTTGATTCTTTCTCAAAAGAAGAGACAAATGGAAACGATTTTCACCAACTAGAAAACTCATCCACCACTGCACTTGAACATGGGACCAAGATAAGAAACCAATTAAGCAATGAACTCACAGAACATAAGCGGAGTCCACGGTTGAGCATATAAGCCTCACAAGAAGAGAATATCGAACCTTAACAGATAAGAGCAAATAAGTATTCAAAATCGAAGCACTTACATCACTGAAGAACCATTATAACTTTGCAACATAACGTGACTCGATAAACTTATTTTACTACATAAAAGCCTGAACCCTCAAAAGATCATGAACATAAAACTTGAAATTTGATCATTTAGAGAATATCACCATAGGTGATCAAATTACTACGAGAATTAACCTTATTCTCACATTTTGACGATTTAATAACATCGACAACATACACTAGTACCAAGAATCGTTAAACTTTATTACTCCATCCTAAAACTTCCCAAAGGGAACACGAACCACAAGGTTGAAACAAATTTATCATAACAAGATTATGCTAAGCAATAACAATATCACAAGGCACGCTATCAAAGACTACTTACGAAATTCATCTACTCAACTGTTGGTGTTGCTCAACACCTTCTTCAGCGATTATTAACAATCGATGATTGTACTAATCACGCGTATACATACGGTACTAATTCCATTTGCAGTCACATAACCATATATAAACATAGATTCACATTTCACCTTTGTTCAGAAATCATTTCAAAACATGATTAAAGATTCACTAACATAATTTCCTATAAACAAGATTTCATGAGTCGATACACGGCACCCATCCGGTACTTTATACAAGTTTCAACAATTTTAGCATACCGGAAATAGATAAATCTAACTCTTATGTAAGATCTATAGGTTCGAATAGATATTGTGATCTTTATTTAACATACCCATGAATCAAATACAAGGACATTTCAAATTAATCAATTTCACTTTCATGGATAGTAGTTAATAATAATTGATTTGCACCATGCTAATAACCCGACTTGGTAACTCATATCGTAACAATTTATTCGTTTAGTTATAAATTCTCAATTTAAGCATGGCAAGACACCACAAAAGGATTCTAACACTTTACTTGACAAAGAGAGACTTCAAACCTCAACGCTCAAGTAATCCAAAAGAAACACATACAACCAAAGCTTTCCCATGCAAACGAACTTATAGCGGAAACTCTCACTAACCAAGCTATCAAACGAGTAAATGAGTCATTCTTTTCTAATGAGAAAGAAGGAGTAACCATGAAAACATCAATCTTGCCAATTGACAACGATCACAAGTAGTAGAAACAACTCAACGGTTGAAAGGCAATATTTGTTTGAGAGAACCAAGAGGATCTATGGAAAACCATAACTATCATGGACCACAAATCCGGAGAAGTTCATCAACCACCACGGGACAAGAATTGCCAAATTCGAAATCAAGAAAGAGAACAACTTTCTAAAGCAACTCACGCTTAACACACGAAACTATGGTACTCGGGTAACTACTCCTCTAACCACGTTCTGCGAGCAGGGTGTAATCAGTGAATCGGAGTAACAACCACGACCTCCACTTCTTATCATTTGATAACATCACGCCTCACGAAATACTCAATTATGAATATATAGGATCATCTCACGACAATCATAGTATTAGTTCATAGATATTGAATATCATAGCGGATCATATATTACCAACAAGGATGATAGTACGAAACAATTCAACAATTGCTCAACAAAATGAAACATAATAATAGATATTGCGGAAGCAATGCAATTTTCAACCCCACCTCATGCACGATGTGTCATTTTAATAACTTAATTACCACGGACCTAAAGCCCGCTCGATACCAAGCGTAACACCACGGCTATCCGAAGCCAAGATGTCACCTAAAACATCTAACATACATCCATAATGCGGAAGAACTTGAAACAAGTATATCAACTAAAGACGACATTAAGATAAACAGGACATGGTGGAGGTATCCTTCCTTCACGTTCTAAGTTATTTAATATTGAACATCAATAAAGAAGGTTCACACGCATAATAAATCAACATCCGTGGAGAAGGTATCCTTCCTTCTCCAATTATAATTTAATTATTACAGTTCATCGTTAACGAATGAAATATGGAACTAAAATTTAGACTTGAACATGAATTTGATGTTGTGAACAAGTAGTGCGTGTCTACTCCTCCCAAGAGCCAACATCGGGGTTACCTAAAATAAACAAACAACGCAAGAGTGAGTCCATGACTCAAAAATCGATTATCAATAAGATAATCATTCAATATGAATAAGACAAACTCATCATCGAGTTCGATCACATCACAACGATTACAAATGAAAACATGATATGAATGCTCAAAATCAAAGGAATGGACTGCACACATGCATATCACGGTATAGCGATGAAACACCGTCGGTGTTCACTCAAGCCCGCATCTTAACAAAAATGCGGGATCCACTTCCGTATGAAGAACGTTTCATACGGGTGTCCAACATTGCCCATCTTGGAGTTAATGGGTCTTACATGCCCATTCTGGAATTAATGGGTCTTTCAAATCCACTCCGTGGGCGGGACATGACAATGTCCAACACGCCCACATTGGAATGGTGGGACTTGCAATCCACTTTGTGGATGAAACATGCATAATGAATGCATAGAATGAAATACGAATATTGAAAGACATGATAACAAAACATGGATTCAACACATATGAAAGAACATAGACAATCCATCTTCTCTCGTATCATACCAAGTCACAAAGCATGACCATATAAACATTCATCAATCACAATCATTAAGGGTGGCAATGTACTTGCCTTCCACGATGCGACGCGTTAGTCGGCAAAGGTGATACTCCTAAACCCGAGGCTTCACCTCCTAAACAAGTAAAATAATTTCAATAAGGACATAATATACCCAACACTACTAATCGATGCTAAACATCGCTTCCACGATGACTCTAGTCATTAATACAAAACTTAAAATGAAATCAACAATTTCTGACATAACTTAATTCTGGACAGCAGCACGGTAATTGACATATCTATTGGTCTGGAACTCGGAA
This sequence comes from Ampelocalamus luodianensis, assembly GCA_036346255.1. NCBI lineage: Eukaryota > Viridiplantae > Streptophyta > Magnoliopsida > Poales > Poaceae > Ampelocalamus > Ampelocalamus luodianensis. Next base: position 66,556,629 of record CM070617.1, read on the forward strand.
TGAGGTGAGACCAATTTCCATGGATTCTTAACTGACATATCTACAATACTCTGGTTGGGCAAAAGTTCAGATTTTGCCTCTAATAAAATTTGGCCCACGGCTCAAATCTGTTGACTGAATTAATAGACAGAAATATCGGCTAAATTAAAATATCCATAACTTTTGTTGTACAACTCCAAATTGGACGTTCTTTAACAATCTGAAAAGGTTATGAAATTATCTACAATAACCTAGTTGGCACGACATTCATATATTGTCTTTAACAAAAAGTGGCACACGGGTCAAAATTAAAGATAGAAACGACATACAAACTGGACAGACTGACATACAATCTGGACAGTCACAAAGAAAAGTGCATAACTTTTGATCTATAAATCCAAATGAGGTGTTCTTTATCAATCCTGAAAGCTAGTGATATCACCTTCAAAATTTGTTATGGGCAAGACCTCTGAATCACCCTCTAACTAGGCCAAATATCAACCTATACAGAGACTGCTAATTCTCGTCAGGATTCTGGACAGCAGATAGTAAATCTATCATAACTTTTGACTCGAAAGTCGGAATGAGGTGATCTTGGCGGCCACCGAAAGCTAAGAGCATCCTCTAAATAACTCTAGGAGATCAAAATCCCTAATTCTGCCTCTAAACATACGAAACAGGCCGCGCAAGAAACTGGACAGAATTGAATTTGTAGCAGCAGTAATTTAATCCAACCAATCTTAATCGATTTCGCATCTAATCTTAATCAAATGGCGGGGAAACATCGCGTTACCATTGGAGACCCTCAGGATGACGCTGATCAAATTCCCCCACGAAGACGATCTTCTCCCACCTCCTCTTCCTCCATCTCGATTTGATGGCAGCCCATGATCTACATCTCCTCTCTTCGCGTTGGTCGGCAGCCGGAGGCATCAAGGCAAGGGGCGACACCACCAGCAGGGGAGCTCAAGAGGAGGTGGAGGCGCCTAAGGTAGGAGGGAAGGTGGAGAGGGTGGCGGCAAGGGGAGGAGAGAGGGTGGCGGCTTGAGGGGAGAGAGAGGAAAAGGGTGGCGGCCTAGGGTTAAGGGGAGGCGCATGGGCTTGGGCCTTGGGCGCCTCCCTTCTTGGCCCACCGTGGCAGCCACTCGGCCGTCTTAGCTGGCGGAGGCCCAGGTTCTCCGAAAACCCCTTTTTTTTATTTTGTTTAATCAATTCCCTCACCCGATTAAATAATCTCTCTAATCGAAACTCGAGGTATCACACATCCGTTGATGCACACCCATGCCTGTGCTATCTGGCACAGGGACCATTGCTGTAACATCCCTATTTTCAACTTGTGTTTCAAATGTAAGAAAATGAGTAGAAATTAAAACTTTTCTTGCATCTTGAAGTTTTTGAATTTTTCTGTAATTCTTGTAAAGGAATTGTAGGAAATCAAAAACCTAAATGTAACATCCCATTTTGGGCTTGTGTTTCAAATGTAAGAAAACCAGTAGAAATTAAAACTTTTTCTTACATCATGTATTTCCTGTTGTGCCGAGCAATTCTTGTACAAGGGATTATGGAAATACACTATCACAAGTCTAGTTGATCCAAATCTTGGTATTCCTAAAACAATCTTGTCAAATCTTATGATCATCCTCTGGAAATATTTTTCCTAAGTCACTGTGATGGTATGTGACCCTCTGAAAAATTTCACAATTTTGGAAATTGTTTGAATATTTTTAGAGGCGATCAAACTGTTTGACTCTCACCAAACATTAAAGCAGAGCCTTAGAGAATTTTTGGAGATTTTTTCCCAGCATAAAAACCTCTGCAAATTTTACACAAGGTTAGTATCTGAGTTAGCAAGCTCCTGTAAAAATTTCATAATTTTTGGAGTTAATTTGCTACCTCAAACAAATCCTTCAAAGTCTCTGTTCTTATTTCAAAGTCAAACCGGTTTCTTGTTCTTGGGTTCGAGTCGGACTCGGGCTCGAGCCAATTGACTCGGTCCGATCAACTAGCTGCACGCGCCGCTTGAAAATCCCGTGATCGATCTCGACCGTTGGATCGAATCGCACGGCCCACGCGCTGTAAATCTTCTGACCTTCCGTTGCTTAAAGGAATGTCAACCGTTAGATCTCCATCCAACCGCCGAGATCCTCCGCAACTTTCGGACCCTCCGGTTGTTGGTTTGAATAAGGGCCGTTGGATTAGGATCCAACGCCGGCGGTTCGCCGTTGTAAATTGAGTTTGCGGCGTGGGGCAATCGGAGCCGTTCATTTCTAATCAGAGGGCTCGCAGTCTCCCCGTTGTGTTTTAAACCTGGGAGGCGTGGCGCTATCTCAGCCGTTCATGTCTCATCCAACGGCTGGAAATCATCGAGCCTTTTGCGCTGGTCATCTTCTACCTCCTGGCCGCGAGCACGATAGGGAGTAATGGCGATGTCGTTTCATGCTCCCTAGAGTCACCTAGCCGACGTTTAGGGGTATGGGAGGTACTCTGAGCCAGGCCATACCCTATTGCACCATCTATTATCTTTTCCTTGTCGGCCGCACCTTGTGCTCTGTGTTTTGCCGCCCGAAAGATTGGTGGTGCAAACCCTAATGTTTCAATGGCTTTATAAACACTCTCATTACCTCCTGGCATTTCTTTAGACCACCATCAACCCCCATTCACAATATTGGAGCTTAACACCTCAAAAATGGCAAATCGCCATTGTTGACCCGTGAAGCTTCTCTGGTGTTCTTGGTGTTCCAGTGGTCCTCCTTCACGTTTCTTTGCCCTAACCTTATCTATTTACTTCCTTGAACATTTCCCCTCACTTAATTTTGGATTTGATTCTCAGGAATTGTCCAATTTGGGGTTTGTTCAAATTCGGCCGAAATTGGTCATCTTCGTCTTCAGCTCGGGTGAGTGCTCTATTTTCTAATTACTTGCTCATGTAGCTTCTGTGGACCTTAATGAAGCTATTTTGATGCTTTGGTATCACTCATTTGGCTCAGGGGGGTCATTTTCAAACCTTCTTCTCCAAGTCCGTGAGCTTCCTCGTGATCAAGCATCTCAGGCCATCTTTGAAGCTTCTCAATCGAGGTAGCTTCTTATTAGTCCTTAGAAGCTTTGGCACCGCTTCCTTGGACCGCGGTGAGCTTTCGCTATTTTCGCACTTAGCGATAAAGCTCCCATTTTCGTTTTCCGGCTAGCCGGCGTTCTAGTCCCTCACCGCCGGCGAGAATGCTACCATTAGATTCGTAGTGATATTGCGAATCCATTTTAGTACTTGGTGGGCGCCGCCGCGGCCAGTGTCGCCGGCGATTCGCCATGGAAATCGCTCGGGTTTTGCCGGCACAGGAGCTCCCGTTTTCGTCACTTAATTAGGACACATTAATTACCAATCATTAGTTAATTAATTGTGTCTTAATCATTGTCGTTGAGTCACTGACCAGTGGGCCCAACATCCTTGAATCGCCCTCTGGTGCAATCCCGCACTGTTCCGACATCATTAATGTTTAATCGTTGATTAATTAATGTGTCGGCATTTTATCCACAATCGAAATCACCTGCGGGTTACGACTTGTGGGCCCGAGGGGTTAAAATCAAATTTCAGAAGTCATTAGTGTTTACTTAATGTTAATCATTAATGGCATTAATTTGGTCTTAACCGCCACTTTCAGTCGCTAACAAGTGGGCCCAGTGCACTGTGCACGTGGGTTAAACGCTCGCAGTCGTGACTCTAGGTCACTGACATGCGGCCCCACGTGTCAGCATCTCGCTTTGAACTGCGTTAAATAGCTACCGTTCATTTTTAGATCTGCGGCCCTGATCTTGGTGTGCGTTTGGACCCTCCGGATGCCTTGATCGTTCTCGACCGTCGATCTCTCGATCAACGGCTAAGATCATGTATGCAACCGCACCGTCCGAATGCATACACTCGGGTGCGCCGTTGGATCTTGATCCAACGGTGGGCTCCATTTCGATTCGGCGCACGTGCGCTGTTTTCGGCGCGCGTGAGCCGTAGGATTTTAGATCAAGGGTTGGGAGTTGTCCACGTCTTATTCTTTTAGTGGAGTTTGTCTGTATTTCGGTAAGTATTTGTTTAACAACTGAAAATGATATAAAAACTTTAGAAACTCATAACTAATTCATTTTAACTGCTTTTTAGATAATTCCAACGGTAATAAATTATGTTGTCAATTTAGTTTATTATAAAAATGGAATTAAGCATGTTGCGATGCGAAAAATTGTGTAACTAGGAATAACTTGATTTCTATCGTTTTGAATATTCGAAATAGTTTTAACCTTGGAAAATGCATATCTTTTCTGTATAAATCCAAAGCTGTGCAAAATCAATTTTGTTAAATTAAATCATTAGTATACTTTCATATAAAATAAGAATTGAGCATGTTCATAGTTCTGTAAAATGGCTTGCATTAGATTTATAGCCTAGAAAAATCATAAGTAAATGTGTATAACTCCAAATTTAGTAAATCCAACTTTCTTGTTATTAGGATGTCATAATCTACCTACTATAAAAATTTCAGACCTAGGTCATTCTAGAAAATTTCGTCATGAACAATGCTAATTATTAATTAGTTTGTTGTAAGGCTGAGAAAGAGCATTTTGTTCATATCTTTTGCATGTTAAGTCCAAATTGCATAATTCTTGTTCCTGTCATTGTCTTAGGTCATTCCCTAGCTGTTGTGTAAATTTTATTAGTTTTGGATGTGTTTTGCTGTTGGAGTTTCATTTGGTGTTCTTCGTTCTTATTTGCTTATCGCCTTTTCGCGTTAGGTTCCGAAGACAATATTATTAATCTTGATATTGAGCCACAACAGCCATCAGATCATGCACTTCAGCCAGGCAAGCAGATGTAGCATTCATTTGATCATATTGTTCCTACTATTTTCAAAGTCTAATATATTGTTTGCAAATTCTATGTATGCATTGCTATGTTGTTTTAAACTATTGTCGATAGTTGGCCTACTAGATGCATTATCGTGAGGAAATGTTCATTCCTCTACTCTCAAGCCTAGGTTACTTGTCGTGATTTTGGTTGTTGGATGGACCCTTGTCACTTAGTAGATTACGTGTCATTATGCTTAGCCATGCTTAGTTATCGGTAGAAATGGGCAGTTATTGACTTGTCGATAACCTTGATCACACAAACTGTTATGATATGTATATTTCAGCATTGTGCTTTGTCTAAATTGCAAAACTAAAACTGAAAATGAAAACAATTTAGACTTGGGCACAATGGTATGATGGTGTGATCTTTTGGGTGTGAATGAAATGGTGCCCGGGTCAATTAAGGACCGAGCTACTTGTTACACCAAACCAAGCATTGGTGCGTGCTAACCACACTAGAGGGATATGGGACCTCTCTTAGCTGAGTACTTTGGGCTGTGTTAATTAATGAGTCGCGTGGTGGGTTGCATGTTTGATTATATGCAACATGGACACGTTTGTAGGGAGAGAACACCGCAGAGGCGGTGTATCTTGCTCCACGTATGGGTCCTTGTGATCCATATTTCGTCGGCGAGATCACTAAGGGTTAACCCCATACGTGCGTCTCTTGATTAACATATTCCATTGGAAAGGGTTCGTAGGACTTAGCGTGCTGCATACCAAAGGAAGTGTGCTTAATAGCTTGGCAAAAAGGCGATGCAAGTGTGGGTACATTGGTACACCTGCGAGGATTAAAACTATTCGAATAGCCTCGTCTAGGTTATAGACACGCTTGGGGAAGTCTTTCAAGAGCTAGACTACAACATTTTAAAATTAAAACTTGTTGGGTGGTATGAATCGTGATTCATGCTATGTTCTGTGGCTTTGGGAAAATCACTTCTAGGTGGATACTTGTTACTTATGATTACTCATTGTTATTTAAATGCTTAAAAACAGATTTTACAAATCTTGTTCAATCTATTACAATATTGCAAATGAATCTTGCTTTGTCGTCAAAGAACCATATAACCACATTCCTTTGAATACGACTTTCATGTAGCTATGTATAGGCTTGCTACTCGTAAGTCTTGCGAGTACATTTTTGTACTCACCGCATTGCTTGTGTTGTGCAGAGGATGATAGTGAGTCCGATGGACCTCACTTTTGTGAGTTGTCTTTGTGGCGATCTAAGGGGCGATTAGCTTGGCGGCCCTGTCGGTTGCCTGTGGTGTTATTGTGGCTAACCGGTCGTCTTTTGGTTTAAGCCATCTTATGGCGACTTTTGCTTCATTTGTTACTTATTTGCTATCTCTGTCATTTGGCGGTCGGCTATGTTGTAATAACTTATATTATGTATGTCCTTTGGTAGACTTGTTATATCTGTTATATGGAAATGATGCATGCTTTGATTTGATGTATGTGTGCTGCTTGTTCTGGAGGCACATGTTCATCGAGACGCGATTATTCTATTTGTGATACTAGAACCGTGGAAGGTTAAGTATTACAAGTTTAATAAACCGGGTCTCCAGAGCTTGGTATCGAGCCATACCGACCGTAGAAACCCCTAGCTTGGTCGTCCCTAGTATATTTTGAAAACTTACTTTCCAAATGTCAGTGCTTTCCTGAAAATCTTAAGTAAGTTCTCAGATTTTACTTCTTATCTATCTTAGCTTGCTTACCTCACCCTATTCTGAACTGAATTTGAAAGCTGAGTTTTCCTCTCATCTTCCTTCAAAAGTTAGTTGTTAACCGAGTAGATTGGTTTTGGGTACATCATAAGAGCTATAAAATGAAAGTATGGCTGTCTTGAGGAGATTAGGGGCTACTGGAAGCTGCAAATTTCGGCCAGAGGTGTGAAGAAGAAAATCTGGACAGCAAGCAATAAATTTCTGGACAGCTAGCATTTAGGTAGTAAAAGTGCTGAAAATGAGAAGTTAAGTCAACTAAAATTTGTGGGGATAACAGGGTAAGAAGTGATATGAGATAGCTAAGTGTTTAACCCTCCTTTAGTATGATTTCCACCCTATTTCCTAGCTGTTTCGAACAGAAGTTAATATTCTGAAATTTGTCTTCCTGAAAAATTGATTACTCGTTTTTCCATACGAGTTAGTCATAATAGGAAGATGGTTGTTATCTTTATGATCTTGCTGTAATTTTATGTTGTTACTTGAGCTTTTAAAGGTTGTTTTGTTTAGTGGTTAGTTGTTTTCTTTGTCTCCTGTTCCGGAGTTGTGTTTAACCTATTTCGTGGAGCAGGATGACAAGAACCACCACAACAATCACCGGCTGGTTACGATGAGGAGCTTCCCCTCCTCCGACCGTGGTGAGGTTACGGCTCGAATCGGCGAATCGCATGGACCGAACCGGATCTTGGAGGTCATTATGCGAGAACACCTCCGCTCCCGCCGCGCCGGGATCCGGAGGTGGTGGCCACCGTCTCGTGGTGTGCTTGCGGAGTTTCTCCGTCTGCGCCGCCACTTTCTCTCGATCCGAGGATCCACTCGACGCGGATGATTGGCTGCGTCTTGTTGAGCGAAGCTCAATATCGCTCGATGCCGGAGAGCGAGGCGGGCACTCTTTGCATCCCATCACCTCGAGGTGCGCGCACTCTCTTGGTGGGAGAACTTGCTCGCCATGCAGCCGCGAGCCACGTTGTCTCGTGGGATGAGTTCGATCTGCTTTCCGTCGGGCCCACATTCCTGATGGCCTGATGAAGCTCAAGAAGAAGGAGTTTCTTGCGCTTAAGCAGGGGCGCAAGACTGTCTCGGAGTATCTTTACGAGTTTAACCACTTGGCTCGTTATGCTCGGGAGAGGTGGCCTCGATGAGGCTAAGCAGAGAAGTTCATGGATGGTTTGTCAGAGGAACCGCAAGACAAGCTATCTATTGTGGACTTTGTCGACTTCCGTGCCTTGGTTGACAAGGCCATCATCGCCGAGCACAAAGCGGCGGCGCTGGGTGAGTCCATAGCGCAAGTGGGAGGCCCATCGGTGCGCACAGCCGGCCTCACTCGTCCCCGTGTTGGGCCCACACCGAGGGCTCGTGCTTTAGCTTCACCACCGCCGAGGCCGTCGGCGCTGTTGCTCGTCCCCGCAGCCGTGTTTTGACCACGTGCACTGCAGAATCAGCAGCGAGTTGCGCTCCATACCCACCGCGATGTTACTCGCCGCTGCAACAAGAAGGGCCACTATGCTGCGATTGCCCTCGAGGATCGGAGCAGCCTCGCCTAATGGAGGACGCCGGAATGGTCACACACCGACGTAAGGTGATCCGAAGGCCCGAGTGTCGAGTGGTCGAGTCAACCACATCTCGGTGAGGAGGCTCGGGAGGCACCGACGTTGTGTTGGGTACGTTCCTTGTTAGTTATCATCTGCTGCAGTCTTGTTTGACTCGGAGCTTCACATTCCTTTATTTGAGATCATTTGCTGCTGATTGTGACCTTCACTTTGTTCCTTTGGGGATTCCTTTGCTTATTCGCTCTCGGGAGCGGAAATGAGAGCCGATCAAGAATGTCGGGCGTTCTATTAATATTGAAGGAGTGGAATTCTTGGCGAATCTCATCTTACTCGACTCGGCGCGTGCGGATGTGATTCTTGGTATGGATTGGTTGTCTCGACACTTGGGGCAAATCGATTGTGCGGGAAGATGGTTTTCCTCACTAGTCCTCAAAGAGCAAATTGGGATTTCACCGCAGTGCGAGGGCCACATCTTTGTGCCCTTAAAGCTAAGCCACCATGGAGATTCGGATGTGCCCACACCGTGACTTTGTGGATGTCTTCCAAGATTTACTGGTATGCCTCGATTCGAGACTTGGAGTTTGTTATTGAGTTGCTGCCGGTATCGCTCCGATTTCTAAGGCGCCGTACCGAATGCCTCCTAATGAGTTGGAGGAGGTGAAGAAGCAATTGGGTGAGCTTCAAGCAAAAGGCTTTATCCGTCCTAGCTCATCTCCTTGGGGTTGTCCAGTTATTTTTGTAAAGAAGAAGGACAAGACCTGCGTATGTGTGTTGATTACCGTCCGCTTAATGAAGTGACGGTGAAAACAAATATCCTTTGCCTCGTATTGATGATCTCTTTGACCAGATTGACTGGAGCTTGTGTGTTCTCCAAGATTGACACGAGACTGGGTACCATCAAGTCGGATCGGTGAGGATATTCCAAAGACGGCGTTCACTACTCGTTATGGCCTTTACGAGTACACCGTCATGTCTTTCGGCTTGACCAATGCTCGGCTTTGTTCATGAATCTTATGAACTTCGGTGTTCATGGAGTATTTGGATAAGTTTGTTGTGGTGTTCATTGACGACATTCTTATCTACTCCAAGAGTGAAGAAGAGCATCTTGAGCATCTGCAGATTGTATTGGGAAAGCTGCGTGAGCATCATTTGTATGCCAAGTTCGACAAGTGCGAGTTACGGTTGAAGGAAGTGGCATTCTTGGGCCATGTTCTTTCAAAGAGTGGTGTAGCGGTGGATCTAGCAAGGTCGGCGATGTTCTATCTTGAGGGCAGCCAAGTCACCACCGATGTGAGGAGTTTCCTTGGTTTAGCGGGCTACTACGCGCTTTATCGAGAACTTCTCCAAAATTGCTAAGCCCATGACCGAATTGCTCAAGAAAGAAAAGAAATTCGTGTGGTCATCTACTTGTGATTTGAGTTTCCAAGAACTCAAAAGGCGGTTGACTTCGGCACCAGTGCTTGTTCTCCCTGATGTGCATAAGAACTTTGACATTTATTGTGATGCCTCTCGGTAGGGACTTGGTTGTGTTCTTATGCAAGAAGGCAAGGTTGTGGCCTATGCATCGAGGCAGTTGAGGCCTCATGAACTCAATTACGCTACCCATGATTTGGAGTTAGTCTGCGATGGTTCATGCACTCAAGATTTGCGGCATTACCTTATTGGTAACATTGTGAGGTGTATTCTCGATCACAAGAGCTTGAAATATTTGTTCACCCACCCAGATCCAACCTCGAGCAGAGAGAGATGGTTGGAATTGATCAAGGATTATGATATGGGCGTTCAGTATCACCCGGGCAAGGCCAATGTTGTTGCTGATGCACTCAGTTGCAAGGTGTATTGCAATACCTTGTCACTTCAAGGGCAACAACCTACCCTTCTCGAAGAATTTCGGCGGCTTAATTTGGGATTGATTGAGCATGGTTCTCTTGCTACCTTAGTTGTGCAACCGACTTTGGTGGAGCAAATCAAGGCTGCCAGTGAGATGATGTTGGTGTGATCCAAATCAGCGAAACATCAAGAATGGGACAGCTAAGTGCTTTTACGAGGATGAGCACGGTGTTGTGTGGTTTGGACAGCGCTTGGTGGTTCCAAGGTCATGGAATTGCGGGATTTGATTCTCCGCGAGGCCCATGACTCCCCTTTGTCTATCCATCCCGGCTACCAAGATGTATCAAGATCTTCGACGAGATTACGGTGGACTCGCATGAAGCGCGAGATCGCCAGGTTCGTTGCCGAGTGCGACGTGTGCTGTCGTGTCAAGGCCGAACATCAACGTCCAGCGGGCCTTCTTCAGCCTTTGCCAGTACCGGAGTGGAAGTGGGATTCCGTTGGTATGGATTTCATCACCGGATTGCCCCGCTCACCCAAAGGGAACGATGCCATTTGGGTCGTGATCGATAGGCTGACTAAGGTGGCACATTTTCTTCCTGTCAAGACCCAGCTCCGTGTGAAGCCCTTGGCCGAGCTTTATGTCTCAAGGATTGTGAGTTTGCATGGTGTGCCACGAACGATTGTGTCAGATCGTGGTTCTCTTTTCACCTCTCGCTTTGGCATAGTCCGCAGAGGCGATGGGTACACGTCTTTCTTTCAGTTCAGCTTATCATCCTCAAACTGATGGTCAGACGGAGAGAGTCAACCAAGTGTTGGAAGATATGCTCCGTGCCTATGTTCTTTCCAATGGGAAGAAGTGGGAGAAGTGCTTGCCGTTTGCAGAGTTCTCCTACAACAACAGTTTCCAAGCTAGTCTTGGTATGGCACCGTTTGAGGCTTTGTATGGGAGGAGGTGTAGAACCCCATTGAACTGGTCGGCGGTGGCGTCGGTTCTTGGGCGATTCCATCAATAAGGCCGAAGGTCAGGTTCAACTGATTCGTGAGCATCTGCGCGTGGCTCGATCCGAGCAAAAGAGCTATGCGGATCGTCGTCGTCGAGTTGAGCTTTGAGCCCAATGACTTTGTGTATCTCAAGGTCTCACCCTTGAAAGGCCATCGCGTTTTGGCGTCAAGGGCAAGTTAGCTCCTCGATATGTTGGACCTTATCGCATCATCGAGAGGATTGGGGTCATTGCATACAGATTGGAGTTGCCGGCTTCATCGGAGGGTGTGCACGTGTTCCATGTGTCACACTTGAAGAAGTGCCTCCGTGTTCGATTGAGGAAACTCTGTTGGAAAATCTCGATGTGCAAGAAAATTTGACCTATCATGAGCATCCTGTTCGTATTCTCGAAGAATCTGAACGAAGGACAAGGAACCGTGTCATCAAGTTCCTTAAGGTTCAGTGGTCAAACCATTCTGAAGATGAGGCAACTTGGGAGCGCGAGGATCGTCTTCGTGCAGATTACCCGTCCTTCTTCTCCGAGTAAACAGAATCTCGGGGCGAGATTCTTGTAAGGGGGGGAGGTTTTGTAACATCCCATTTTGGGCTTGTGTTTCAAATGTAAGAAAACCAGTAGAAATTAAAACTTTTTCTTACATCATGTATTTCCTGTTGTGCCGAGCAATTCTTGTACAAGGGATTATGGAAATACACTGTCACAAGTCTAGTTGATCCAAATCTTGGTATTCCTAAAACAATCTTGTCAAATCTTATGATCATCCTCTGGAAATATTTTTCCTAAGTCTCTGTGATGGTATGTGACCCCTCTGAAAAATTTCACAATTTTTGGAAATTGTTTGAATATTTTTAGAGGCAGTCAAACCTGTTTGACTCTCAGTCAAACATTAAAGCAGAGCCTTGTAGAATTTTTGGAGATTTTTTCCCAACATAAAAACCTCTGAAAATTTTACACAAGGTTAGTATCTGAGTTAGCAAGCTCCTGTAAAAATTTCATAATTTTTGGAGTTAATTTGCCACCTCAAACAAATCCTTCAAAGTCTCTCGTTCTTATTTCAAAGTCAAACCTGGTTTCTTCGTTCTTGGGTTCGAGTCGGACTCGGGCTCGAGCCAATTGACTCGGTCGATCAACTAGCTGCACCGCGCCGTTTGAAAATCCCGTGATCGATCTCGACCGTTGGATCGAATCGCACGCCCACGCGTGTAAATCTTGGACCTTCCGGTTGCTTAAAGGAATGTCAACCGTTAGATCTCCATCCAACCGTCGAGATCCTCCGCAACTTTCGGACCCTCCGGTTGTTGGTTTGAATCAGGGCCGTTGGATTAGGATCCAACGCTCGGCGGTTCCTTCGTTGTAAATTGAGTTTGCGACGTGGGGCAATCGGAGCCGTTCATTTCTAATCAGAGGGCTCGCAGTCTCCCCGTTGTGTTTTAAACCTGGGAGGCGTGGCGCTATCTCAGCCGTTCATGTCTCATCCAACGGCTGGAAATCATCGAGCCTTTTGCGCTGGTCATCTTCTACCTCCCGGCCGCGCGCGAGCACGTAGGGGAGTAATGGCAGTGTCGTTTCATGCTCCCTAGAGTCACCCTAGCCGACGTTTAGGGGTATGGGAGGTACTCTGAGCCAGGCCATACCCTATTGCACCATCTATTATCTTTTCCTTGTCGGCCGCACCTTGTGCTCTGTGTTTTGCCGCCCGAAAGATTGGTGGTGCAAACCCTAATGTTTCAATGGCTTTATAAACACTCTCATTACCTCTGGCATTTCTTTAGACCACCATCAACCCCCATTCACAATATTGGAGCTTAACACCTCAAAATGGCAAATCGCCATTGTTGACCCGTGAAGCTTCTCGGTGTTCTTGGTGTTCCAGTGGTCCTCCTTCACGTTTCTTTGCCTAACCTTATCTATTTACTTCCTTGAACATTTCCCTCACTTAATTTTGGATTTGATTCTCGGAATTGTCCAATTTGGGGTTTGTTCAAATTCGCCGAAATTGGTCATCTTCTTCCTCACTCGGGTGAGTGCTCCATTTTCTAATTACTTGCTCATGTAGCTTCGTGGACCTTAATGAAGCTATTTTGATGCTTTGGTATCACTCATTTGGCTCGGTGGTCATTTTCAAACCTTCTTCTCCAAGTCCGTGAGCTTCCTCGTGATCAAGCATCTCCGGCCATCTTTGAAGCTTCGCCACCGAGGTAGCTTCTTATTAGTCCTTAGAAGCTTTGGCACTCGCTTCCTTGGACCGCAAATGAGCTTTCGCTATTTTCGCACTTAGCGATAAAGCTCCCATTTTCGTTTTCGGCTAGCCGGCGTTCTAGTCCTCACCGCGTGCGAATGCTACCATTAGATTCGTAGTGATATTGCGAATCCATTTTAGTACTTGTGGCGCCATGCGCTGTGTCGCGGCGATCGCCGTGGAAATCGCTTCGGGTTTTGCCGCACAGAGCTCCGTTTCGTCATTTAATTAGGACACATTAATTACCAATCATTAGTTAATTAATTGTGTCTTAATCATTGTCGTTGAGCCAGCGACCGATGGGCCCAACATCCTTGAATCGCCCTCGGTGCAATCCAGCATCGTTCGACATCATTAATGTTTAATCGTTGATTAATTAATGTGTCGGCACTTTATCCTGCTCGAAATCACCGTGGGTCGTGACTTGTGGGCCGAGGTTAAAATCAAATTTCGAAGTCATTAGTGTTTACTTAATGTTAATCATTAATGGCATTAATATGGTCTTAACCGCCACTTTCGATCGTGACAAGTGGGCGATGCACTTTGCACGTGGGTTAAGCGCTCGCGATCGTGACTCTAGGTCAGCGACATGCGCCCCACGTGTCAAGATCTCCCTTTGAACTGCGTTAAATAGCTACCGTTCATTTTTAGATCTGCGGCCCTGATCTTGGTGTGCGTTCGGACCCTCCGGATGCCTTGATCGTTCTCGACCGTCGATCTCTCGATCAACGGCTAAGATCATGTATGCAACTGCACCGTCTGAATGCATACACTCGGGTGCGCCGTTGGATCTTGATCCAACGGTGGGCTCCATTTCGATTCGGCGCACGTGCGCTGTTTTCGGCGCGCGTGAGCCGTAGGATTTTAGATCAAGGGTTGGGAGTTGTCCACGTCTTATTCTTTTAGTGGAGTTTGTCTGTATTTCGGTAAGTATTTGTTGAACAACTGAAAATGATATAAAAACTTTAGAAACTCATGACTAATTCATTTTAACTGCTTTTTAGATAATTCCAATGGTAATACATTATGTTGTCAATTTAGTTTATTATAAAAATGGAATTAAGCATGTTGTAGTAGCAGAAAATTGTGTAACTAGGAATAACTTGATTTCTGTCGTTTTGAATATTCCAGAAATAGTTTTAACCTTGGAAAATGCATATCTTTTTCTGTATAAATCCAAATTGTGCAAAATCAATTTTGTTAAATTAAATCTGTTAGTATACTTTCATATAAAATAAGAATTGAGCATGTTCATAGTTCTGTAAAATGGCTTGCATTAGATTTATAGCCTAGAAAAATCATAAGTAAATGTGTATAACTCCAAATTTAGTAAATCCAACTTTGCTGTTATTAGGATGTCATAATCTACCTACTATAAAAATTTCAGACCCTAGGTCATTCTAGAAATTTCGCCATGAACAGTGCTAATTATTAATTAGTTTGTTGTAAGGCTGAGAAAGAGCATTTTGCTCATATCTTTTGCATGTTAAGTCCAAATTGCATAATTCTTGTTCCGGTCATTGTCTTAGGTCATTCCCTAGCTGTTGTGTAAATTTTATTAGATTCAGATGTGTTTTGCTGTTGGAGTTTCATTTGGTGTTCTTCGTTCTTATTTGCTTATCGCCTTTTCGCGTTAGGTTCCGAAGACAATATTATTAATCTTGATATTGAGCCACAAAGACCATCGATCCTCGCACTTCACCAAGCAGCGGATGTAGCATTCATTTGATCATATTGTTCCTACTATTTTCAAAGTCTAATATATTGTTTGCAAATTCTATGTATGCATTGCTATGTTGTTTTAAACTATTGTCGATAGTTGGCCTACTAGATGCATTATCAGTAGGAAATGTTCATTCCTCTACTACTAAAGCCTAGGTTACTTGCTGTGATTTTGGTTCGCTGGATGGACCCTTGTCACTTAGTAGATTACGTGTCATTATGCTTAGCCATGCTTAGTTATCGGTAGAAATGGGCAGTTATCGACTTGTCGATAACCTTGATCACACAAACTGTTATGATATGTATATTTCAGCATTGTGCTTTGTCTAAATTGCAAAACCAAAACTGAAAATGAAAACAATTTAGACTTGGGCACAATGGTATGATGGTGTGATCTTTTGGGTGTGAATGAAATGGTGCCCGGGTCAATTAAGGACCGAGCTACTTGTTACACCAAACCAAGCATTGGTGCGTGCTAACCACACTAGAGGGATATGGGACCTCTCTTAGTGAGTACTTTGGTGTGTTAATTAATGAGTCGCGTGGTGGGTTGCATATTTGATTATATGCAACATGGACACGCTGTAGGGAGAGGAACACCCGCGAGGCGGTGTATCTTGCTCCACGATGGGTCCTTGTGATCCATATTTCGTCGACAGATCACTAAGGGTTAACCCCATACGTGCGTCTTTGATTAACATATTCCATTGGAAAGGGTTCAGAGGACTTAGCCGTCTTGGCATACCAAAGGAAGTGTGCTTAATAGCTTGGCAAAAGGCGATCCAAGTGTGGGTACATTGGTACACCTGCAGGATTAAAACTATTCGAATAGCCTCGCCCTAGGTTATGGACACGCTTGGGGAAGTCTTTCAAGAGCTAGACTACAACATTTTAAAATTAAAACTTGTTGGGTGGTATGAATCAGGATTCATGCTATGTTCTGTGGCTTTGGGAAAATCACTTCTAGGTGGATACTTGTTACTTATGATTACTCACGTTATTTAAATGCTTAAAACAGATTTTACAAACTCATTGCTCAATCTATTACAATATTGCAAATGAATCTTGCTTCGTGCGTCAAAGAACCATATAACCACATTCCTTTGAATACAGCTTTCATGTAGCTATGTATAGGCTTGCTACTCGTAAGTCTTGCGAGTACATTTTTGTACTCACCTGCATTGCTTGTGTTGTGCAGAGGATGATAGTGAGTCCGATGGACCTCACTTTTGTGAGTTGTGCTGTGGCAGTCTAAGGGGCGATTAGCTTGGCGGCCCGGTCGGTTGCCCTGTGGTGTTATTGTGGCTAACCGGTCGTCTTTTGGTTTAAGCCATCTTATGGCGACTTTTGCTTCCGCTGTTACTTATTTGCTATCTCTGTCATTTGGCCGGTCGGCTGTGTTGTAATAACTTATATTATGTATGTCCTTTGGTAGACTTGTTATATCCTGTTGTATGGAAATGATGCATGCTTTGATTTGATGTATGTGTGCTGCTTGTTCTGGGAGGCACATGTTCATCGAGACGCGGATTATTCTATTTGTGATACTAGAACCAGTGGAAGGTTAAGTATTACAAGTTTAATAAACCGGGGTCTCACACTAAACCTCAAATCGACCAAAGTCAAGCCCATTTTCAATTGGTCAAACCCTTGAACAAACCTTCTGGAATTTCTTGAGAAAAATGTAGTGCATTAAAATATCTGGAAATTTTATGAAAGGTGCATCCTGGAGTTAGAAACATCCAGTCAAAATTATAGATTTTGGAGCTAGTTTGCTATCCCTAAAAATCATTCCAAGATTCAGTTCATTTCAAAATCCTAAGTCAAATACCAAGAGCATACACTGAAAATAATTTTTGGAAAGCAATTACTTCAAGTGAAACTCTGGAAATAATTTATTTAAATCTTATAATAATTATCATGAATAAATATAATTTTTCCAAAATTTTGGGAGCTAAATTCAACCCACAGAAAATTCAAACATGCTTCCATAACCTTTTGTAAGTTTGAATTTAAAATAAGCAAATAACTCATGAACAATGAGATTTAAAATTTTATTTGGTCACTAGGTCATCCCAGGAACCTCCCTGAAAATTTTTAGAATTTTTCAAATTTTAATGCTACATTTTGAAGCTCGGTCAAAGTAGGAGTTTGAATTAAAAACCCAGTCAAACCTCCTTGCACTATTCCGCCGATCGGACCCAACCCCGACCGAGCCGACTCGACTCGATCGAACCGCTTAGCTGTACTGCTCACCGCACCGCACCAGCGCATCGCGAGCCGTCCGATTCAAAATGTGCGGGCCTGATTGATCGAGCCGTTCAAACCCCGCCGTCTGTTCTTCTTCATCCCGTCGCGGGCGCTGTCCTTACTGCGTTAGCCGCCGCGGTGCGCTCACGCCGCCATCGCCATCAATCGCCCGCCAACGCTCTTGACCTTGCGCCTGGTTTCCTCGCCGCCGCGGTTTGCTTTGCCTCGTTTGCATCCTCACCCACCCTAATCGCCTCCTATCACTCTCGGCGCCCATACCCGAGCTCCATGATCCGAGCCCATCTCCCAGCTCCTCTCTTTTCCTCCATCCTCTAGCTATAAAGCTCCCCTAAGCTTTCTTCCTCCTTTTCACAACCCCGAGCACTCTTTCCCTCTTGTTTTCCTTTCTTTGTTGGGCAGAGCAATCGGGAGCTCGAGCTCTAGAGCTCGGCCGTGCTGCGCCGCACACTCTGCCGCTCCGTGACGCCTTGGTCCTCTCCGATCGCGTCGCGTCGCGGTATCCTCGCAAGGAGTCGAAGCCCTCTGTCAATTTGAAGAATCGCCATCGAGCACCTCGCGCCCTTCTTCCCGACCACGGCCGCAACCACCAAATTCACCGCGACCTCTTCTCCGGCGGACCTCCTCCGATTCCCCTCTCCATGAGTATCACTTGAGCTCCCTCTACCTCCCCATATCACTCCCTTGTGCTCTCTTTCTCTCCAGGGTCCTCTCCGCGGTGATCACCTTGCGCCGCCGCAGGTTCGTCGTCGCCGGGCCACTTCAGCCACCCTCCGCCTTCTCCGACCTCTCCGGCGTGCTCCAGGTACCCTGCTGGTCCTCGTGCTTCCCCTATTTAGCCCCCAACAGCACCCGTGCGCCGCCGCCCCTTTTCGCCTCCATGGTCGGCCGGCGCATGACCTCGCCGCGTCGCCACAGTGCCTCTCCGGCCGCGCCAACGCCACCCCTAGCTTCAGTAGCACCCTAGCAACCCATTTTGGTCATTGTTGTCGCCTCCACGCCACTCCCCTCATCGGCGATGAACCACGACCGAGTCTCCTCTGCCTGTTCCTGTAGCTCCATCTCTGAAGAACTCCTCTGTCTCTGACAATGCAATCACCTGTACTAAGTTAAGAACAACTATTTTGTCTAACAAGGGAACCACTAGTAAAACAAACTAAGGCTAACAAATCTTGTTAATGTCATTAGGTCATCTAAATGGTTTAGCAAAAATTGAAGTTTGAGTGTTGAGAGAAGTTAGTCAGAAGCACTTCATTTCTGAAATTACTGTGTTGAATTAACATAGAATGGTGAAAACTTGGTTGGTCAGGAGAACTCCTTTGCAAAGCTAACTGTCTAATACTAGCAACTTTTATGGATGTCATTTAGTTCGCTCAAATGTATTAACAAAGTTGGAAGTTGATATTTAGAGGAAAGTTAACCGATCACACTTTAGTTCATAAATTAGTTTCTGTTGTAGGATGTCTAAATAGTAACCTAAAGTTTCTCAGTTTTGTCAATTAGGCGTTTGGGCTGTGTTAACTCAGTAGGTGAAGATAATCAAATTGGTCTTTGAGTTAATGACTTTGTTCAGGCAATTGATAGAGTTTGTCTTAAGTCACTTAGTCTGTTGGTAATTAGCTTTCAGCAGTTTTTAAATCTGAAAAACCCACTGCTGGAGGAGATTTTACTGAAGTTAACTAAGGAACACTAACTCCTTTTTACTGAAGCTTTAAGACAGAGAACGAAGAAGAAAAGTTAGAATAACCGTAGCACCCATCTGCTAAATCATAACTTTTATGCTTACAAATTTGGTTTATGTCAATGAGATTACTATAGTTAGTTAATCTTTAGTCAAGTATAAATAAGGTCTGGCTGTAGCTTTTCTGTCCTGTGAGAAAATTTCTGTTGTAGGATAAGTGAATAGAAAAGAAAATCAGTTTTGCTTTTGGATAAGGACAGTCAGTAAGGTTAATAGTTTTTAAAGGTTTTCAAAGTTTCAAACCGCTTGGTGTTAGCTGAGTCTAGTACTTAAGTATGGTTGATATTACTTAGTAGCTCTTAACAGTCAAATGAACTTAAAAACAAAAAGTATCAACTTCATCTGGATAGCAGTATTCAGCCTATGTCAATTAAGTCGAAGAAAGTAAGAACTTTATGGGAGGCAAGATTGGAATGCATAATTTTAATAACAATAAAATAAAGCTTTGTCTAATAATACAAATGGATTATAAAATATAATCGCTTATCTTTCACTTGTAACCTAACAGAGTGAAATCAATCATGAGCCAAGATTTGTTTTATGAATAGTCAATCAACAGTAAACCTTACCTTAGTAACAATTTCAGTAATTCGTAACCAATTCATTTCAACTCGAAATCAAATAATTTATGTCTCTAAATTCATCTAAAATCAATATCTCCTGTATTAATTTCTCATTTTTGGAGACTTTTGGAAGTTTGGTGTTTATTCGGTGTTATTTGTTCTTATTGTTTTTCTCGAATCTTTCGATAGGTTCTGGCGATTCTATTATATTCGAGAGTGATCCTCTGCAGCAAGTGAATTATCAGCAAGCAAAGGCAAGCAGTTTGATCATATCCACTTAATCCCATTACTTTTAAAATCTAATAAATTGTTTTACTCGTACGTATGCATGCTTTTGTGTCAATGATTAATTTTGTCGATTAGAGGTAGTTAATCCCATTGCATTGTTGCCCTGAAATTGTTCACCCCTGCCACTACCTTAGGAATATTATCCTCACTGGTGAATTAGAGCCCGGTGAATGATTTAGGGCCTTTTATTTGTCTTTACGATATGATGCTTAGCAATGCTTAGATACCGATAGAATTGGGCGGTTATCGACTTATGTCGGTAACCTTGATCACACAAAACTTGCTATTACTTTTAATCTGTACCTTGTGCTTTGTTTATTTGTGAAAACCAAAACTGAAAACAAAATAATTTAGACTTGGGCACAATGGTATGTTGGTGTGATCTGTTGGGTGTGATTGGAATGGTGCCTAAGTCCCCAAGGACCAGTTACTTGTGTCACTAAGCCAAGTGATATTTGCGTGCTAACCACACTAGAGGGATATGGGACCTCTCTTGACTAAGTACTTTGGAGGGTGTTAATTAATGAGTCGCGTGGTGGGTTGCATATGGGATATATGCAACATGGACATGTTTGTGGGGAGTGGAGCGCCCGCCGAGGCCGGTGTCTCCTACTCCACGTATGGGTCCTTGTGATCCATATTTCGTCGGCAGATCACTAAGGGTTAACCCCCATACGTGCGGCTCTTGATTAGCTCAATCCATTGGAAATGTCTCGTAGGACTTAGCCGTGCCGGCATACCAAAGGAAGTGTGCTTAATAGCTTGGCAAAAAGGCGGTCTGAAGTGTGGATACATTGGTACACCCCTGCAGGGTTAAATCTATTCGAATAGCCTCGTCCTAGGTTATGGACATGCTTGGTAAGGTCGTGCAAGAACTAGACTACAACCTTTTAATTAAAACTTGATG
The DNA here is from genome assembly GCA_036346255.1 of Ampelocalamus luodianensis. NCBI lineage: Eukaryota > Viridiplantae > Streptophyta > Magnoliopsida > Poales > Poaceae > Ampelocalamus > Ampelocalamus luodianensis. Next base: position 66,577,331 of record CM070617.1, read on the forward strand.
GGTTGGTATGAATGGATGTTCATACTATTGTTGTGGTGACTATTGGGTTAGTCACTTCCAGGTTATCTTTATTGTTGTTATTATTATTATTGTATCGCTGTTATTTTAACAATTGCAAACAGTTTGTCAAATTGCCTTGAATCTATTACACTATTGCAAATGAAAACTTGCTTTCTGCTAGAAGTAAGTCCAGAGCCCCCTCCACTTAAATAAAGCTTGCATGTAGTTAATTATAGTTCTGTTACCCTTACACGTCAGTCTTGCGAGTACAGAAACAATTTTGTACTCGGTTGCTTTGCTTAATGTTTTTGTTGCAGAGGAAGAAGGTGAGCCCAAGGGCTTCCTTTGTGAGATGTGCTTCGGGTTTGACGATTAGCTTGGTGGCTGGTTGGTTGCCTTGTGGGTAAAGGCACACTAATTGACTCTTTTGTTTATTGCCATCTTATGGCCCTTTGCTTCATTTGTCTAATTGTTATTTTGTTGCTATTTGGCCGTTGGCCCTTGTTGTATTTAATCCCTATTATGTATGTCTTTTATTGTTGTGCTTGGTTCTATGCGATTGAATGGAATTGATGCATAATTTTGTGAAGAGTGTGTATCTGCATTCTGGAAGTATACATATCTCGAGGCTTGGTTTATTTGATTTGTGATGCTAGGGCCAGGTGGTTGGTTAAGCATTACAAGCCGAACATGATGAACACCCAGCCCAAGACACGATCTCTCCCTCCCCCTCTCTTCTTCGTCTTCTTCTTCTTCGTCTTCTTGGCCAAACGATCTCCCGAGTGGTCCTCCCTCTTCCTCCTCGACACCAGCAGCGGGGGAGCACCTCCTTGGCCAGCAGTAGGGGAGGACCAGCAGGGTGGGTGGCGTGGGAGGTCAGGGATGGCGCAGGGAGGAGAGGAGGTGGGGCTGCCAAGGGGGGAGGAGGAGGAGGTGCGGCCAAAAGGGGGGATGGAGGGGGCGGCTAGGGTTTGGGGGGGCGGGGAAGTGGCGCCTCCCCCCCCTTGGCCGGCCACCCTTGAGGCCTCATGGGCCGAGGCCCAGGCCCGAGTTGCTGTAAAATCATGGGTTTCCCCCTCTCTAACTGCGGAATTAACTATTTTCTATTTGGTCCTTTTATTAATTCAGATAACTCTCTCCCGACACTCTTCCTAATACTTTTGGGGTATTACAGTCAATCTGTCTCCTCGGTGGACAGTTATATACAAAAATCCATATCTATTGGCACATGAGTCCAAATGAGGTGTTATTGAACTTTTTGGAAAGGTAATTAAATTCTCCAACTAAACCAAGTTAAAGGGCCCTTCTAAATCGGCCATCTAATACCCCTACCAAGCCAAATTAAAAGACATCAATATTCACATCGGGTTCTCTGGACAGTACACTAAAACCACCATAACTTTTGCTACGAAAGTCCAAATCTTGCGTTCTTTAGCTCTCGGAAAAGGTATGGAAATTACCTACATTTTTTGTTATATCGAGATCCTCTGATTTCCTCTTTAACTAACGGCTAAACCCAGTTTTCTACAAACTGTCTGGATGCTGACAAATTAGCAGGACAGCGACACTAAACAAATCATAACTTTTGATCCGTACGTCGGAATCAGGTGAACTCAGCGGCCACCGAAAGCTAAGAACATAATCTAAATAACTCTGGGAGATGGAGAGATCAAATTTTGCATTTAACATCCTCAAAATAGCCGAGCAATACAGACTGCCAGAAACCGATCTAATACCGACATTGCCAAAACGCAAAACTACACGACTAATTGAACGAGATCGTGGGTTACCCTTGGAGAACGAGATGATGAATGCGGATACCCAACGAAGCTCCTTCCTTTCCTTCCTCTTTTCCTTCTCCCCTTCCTCTTCCTTTCTTCTTCTTCCTTTCTCTCTTTCTTTTCTCCTCTTGGCATGGTAGCAGGGAAGGGGATTGCTACAGTACCCATGTGCTACAGTGCGACGATGCTACAGTAACCACAAGCTACAGTACTTGCTTAGGGTTTGGCTGTCCCCTCCTCCACTAATGGGCCAAGGTGCTGTGGGCTTTTAGCCCACAGCCCAGGTTCTCTGAAACAAGCGAAAAACCCCTTGAACTTCAATTTAAAACCATTCTCTAACACAAATTTTCAATTTGATTTATTTAATCCTCTCTCTAACTCGATTGGAGTCTCTAAGGTTATACAGGGTATTACAATATTATCCTGTTTAATTGACAGAAATTTATTACAAGCTTATAAGTCATTCTTATCAATTATATGTTGCTGGAATTATGCTTTAATTTGCTAATTTTACAACAATTCAGATAACCATTAATTGAAGAAATGGCTTACTCGTCTGATATCGTTAAGCCAAAAGTATTTGACAGTGCCAATTTTAAACATTAGCAGGCTAAAACAAAACGCTGACTGACCTCAAACTCTTTTGGGTCATTTCAAATCCTCTAATGTTCCCATTGGAAACTGCTATTATGATGCGGTGGGAGGATGCAAACAATTTAGTCTTAGCTCGTTTGTTAGTAATCCTATCCAATCGGTTGTTCGACGTATACGTTAACTTCAAATATGCTAACCAACATTGGGACAAACTTGATGAGAAATATTCCAAAGGGGATAATGGGAATGAGTCATTTGTAACTGCTACCTACTTGAACTTTAAGATGGTTGAGGGGTGGTTGGTGATGGAGCAGCTCCATGAGCTACAACTCTATAAACATGACTTAAGTTAGTACGACTGTGTCCTACAAGGGAAGTTTCAAGTGAATGTCATCCTAGCTAAGTTACCACCATCGTGGCGTGACTTTGTGACCACTTATAGACATATAAAGGAGCGCTTGACTCTCAATGAGCTACCAGCTGCTATTAATGTCGAAGAGCGTGCAAGTGCCGGTGACGATAGATGAAAGGCTCAAGTTCAGGCTCATCAGCTTAAGGTCAAGAATGTTGGAGGCTTTGGGAAACAGAAGTTCAAGAATTAGCCCCAGAACAAGCTCAAAGGAAAGAAAATGATAAGGATCCAACTAGCAAGCTAGCGAGCTCTCGTTGTTTGGCCAGATCTTTCAGGTACACCTTGATAGCAGTCTCCTAGCCCTTGCGCAGCACAAGAACAACAAGGCCTCCTTGATAAACCTTCTCCCATGCACACCACAACATGTGAACAAAGGGTAGAAGAACCAAAGTTGCAGTGAGTAAAAATCCAACACCTCAATTGGATTCAACACACCAAAGAGTAATTCCTCTCGGAAATCTCAAGACCATGTCAAACGTGCCACCAAAACCATGGTGATTTTTTAGTATCTATTCCTTAACTCATAACTTGTCCACCCTTACAATGGGATTTGCCCTGGCCTTATATTGGCACCTAAGTGTGCGGCCAAACATACACACGCACGGCCTGAGGCCGAAACAAACTAAGAAACGTGATCTACCTGGACTCTATCCCTAGGAAACAAACTAAATATCCAAAATGGACTCTTACTTTTGTAATAAACTGATTTGAATTGGTATGGAACCAATCCAGATGTATTTGATCAGGGAAACTGTATGTTCGTCTATTCCTGGCCCATCTCTAGCTTCTGATCTTTCCATCTTCTTCACTTGCCATATTGGTTTTGGACCACCTGGTCGTGGACCTGGTCGAAGACCTGGATGCTGACTTGGTCATGGTCGTAACACTTCTAGATGTGGTTGCAGGCCTCCTGGACGTGGTTGTAGACCATCTGGACGTTGTTGTAGACCACGTAGTAGTGGTCGTAGGCCACCTGAACGTGGTCGTGAACCACCTGATCATGGTCGTGAACCACCTAGTCGTGGTCGTGGGCCTCCTGGTCCTGGTCATAGATTGCTCCCACCAAGTATTGTTGACACCAAGTATTGTTGCCACTGAGTACCCCTTCCACCGAGTACTGTTCCCGTCGAGCACTGTTCCTAGTGAGTACTCCTTCCGCTGAATACTATTCCCGTCGAGTACTGTTCCCGACGAGTGCTCCTTCCGCCAAGTATTGGTCGTAGCTCTCATGAAACTGATCGTAGACCTTTGTAAGCTGGTTGTAGATCCTCCAGAACTGGTCGTAGACCTTGTGGATCTGGTCGTGGCCCCTCAGGAAGTGGTCGTAGACCTTCAGGAACTAGTCGTAGACCCTCTGGAGCTGGTCGTAGACCTTTAGGAACTAGTTGTGGACCTTGCTCTCTTCTGGCTTTCCTTGCACCTGGCTTACTTTTGGCTAGATCAGTAATAATGTAGTTTGTTGCCGTATCAGAAAATGAAGAAGAAGGAGAAAATTATTTGCTTTGTTTGTGGAGTGGTTGGTCATAAAGTCAACCACTGCTGCAATTGTAAGGGCAATGGTCCTTCTTCTGGTCAGCATAAAGGCCACACGACTGAAGTGAATGTTGCACTGGTTAGTTCCAGTTCAGAAGGGTATGTAACTCAGGCCTTTATGGCAAGTCCATTTATCGATTGGGGATTGATATAGGTGCTACTAAACATTTATGTGCTGATCAATCTTATTTCTATTCATTTCAGGGTGAAGGTGGTGGATCCGTCCTGATGGGGAATGGAGCCGCTGCTATAGTACGTGGGATTAGATAGGTTTGCTTGAAGCTCACTTCAGTAAAAACACTCATCCTCAAAGACATGTTGTACGTGCCTACTATGACTCGCAATCTGATGAGTGGGTCTATGCTGTGTAGGCAAGGAATAAAACTTGTGTTTTGAGTCCAATAAGGTCGTCTTGACCAAATTTGGTAACTTTGGGGGCAAAGGCTATGATAGTGGGGGCATGTTCCGCTTTATCCATTATCGATTTCAATAATGTAAACATTTTTAATGTTTCCCATTGCAATAAATTTTTTGATGTTTGGCATTCTCGTTTATGTCATGTTAACTTTGAAGCCATTGTGTGGTTAAGCAAAATAAGTTTAATTCCAAACTATAATTATGAGAAGGGTTTAAAGTGTGAAGTATGTGTGCAAGCAAAACAACCCCAAAAACCTTTTTATAGCATTGAAGGGCGAAGCACCTCTCTAGTTGAGCTAATTCATTATGATCTTTGTGAGATGAATGGAATATTAACTAAGGATGGCAAATAATATTTTCTAACTTTCATAAATGATGCGATTAAGTATTGCTACATTTACTTAAGTCAAAAGATGAAGCACTAAAACACTTTAAAATCTTTAAAGCCGAAGTGAAAAATCAACTAGAAAATAAAAATCAACAGTTAAGGTTGGACCGATGCGGTGAATACGTCTCAAATGAATTCTCTCAATACTGTGAAGAAAGTGGAATAATTCATGAAATTACTCCACCATACTCACCCCAATCCAAATGGAATAGCTGAAAGGAAGAACCAAACTCTTTGTGACTTGGTTAATACCATGCTACAATGTTCTGGTGTGTTGGACTATTAGTAGGGTGAAGCAGTTCTCACAGCTAATTATGTCCTCAATAGGGCTCCACCTCACAAACAAGAGGAAACACCTTATGAAGGATAGAAGGGAACAAAACCTAACTTATCATTTCTTCAAACTTGGGGATGCCTTGCAAAAGTAGATGTGCCATTACCGAAGAAAAGAAAGCTTGGTCCTAAGACTGTTGATTGTGTCTTTCTAGGTTATGCTAAAAATAGTATAACTTACAGATTTCTAGTGGTCAAATCCAAGGTGAGTGACATCTCTACAAATGTAATGATAGAATCTCGTGATGCAGCGTTCTTTGAACATATGTTCCCTATGAGACCAAATGAAGTCATTGACCCTAATGGTTCAAATGAACACTCTATTCTTCCTAGTGTGGATAAGTGGATAACACAATTCCAAAATTGGAGTTGAGGAGGAGTAAGAAGCATAGGACTGAAAAGTCTCTTGGCGATGACTATGTCACCTATATCGTGGATGATGAACCACAAACCCTTTTATAGGCATACGCATCGTCGGATGTGGATTACTGGAAGGAGATAGTCTGTAGCGAGATGGGTTCCATCATAGCTAACGGAACATGGGATGTTATAGATCTTCTATCTAGATACAAGCTAGTGGGCTACAAATGGATCTTTAAATGAAAGCAAAGACCTAATGGTACTATAGAAAAGTACAAGGCATGTTTAGTAGCTAAGGGTTTCACGCAAAAAGAGGGTGAAGACTACTTCGACACGTACTCTCCTGTGGCTCGTTTGCCCATAATTTAGGTGCTTTTAGCACTAGCTACCGCATACAAACTCCAAGTACAGCAAATGGATGTAAAGATTGCTTTCCTAAATGAAGAGTTGGATGAGGAGATTTATATGCAGCAGCCCAATGGTTTTGTGGTTGAAGGACAAGAGAAGAAAGTATGTCAATTAATTAAATACTTGTATGGTCTAAAGCAAGCTCCTAAGTAACGGCATAAGAAATTTGATAGTACTATGAGCTCGGTCGGCTTTTGTGTAAACGAAGTCGACAAATGTGTCTACTATCGGTTTAGTGGGGGTGAAGGTGTCATTTTGTGTCTTTACATGCATGACATATTACTTTTTGGGATCAACATGGATGCAATCAAAAACAAGAAAAAAGCTAGAAAATCTGACATTAATCATGGAAAAAAGAAAAGTCTCATCCATCTATGTAAAGTTCTGTGCTACCTGCCCAGACATGAATTACATATTCAATCAATGCAGCCGAGAGTAATCCGTGGAAAACTCATAACATGTGAGACGTGGAAGCTAGAAGTCCTAAACCAAAGCCTGATCAGAAACTACCAAAACGATGTTCCATATTTTCATAGATTCAATTGAATCTATCAGAAGGAAACTATAATATTCATACCGACACACTTGTGAGCTGTGGAAGCCAAGTCTTGAACCAAATCCAATTTAGAAACTAACAAAAAAATATAACGGTACAGGAAAACTATGGGTTGAAATCTTACATATTCAATCAGAAGGTAATACCAACGTATGTAATAATTTTTTTTAAGGAAAACCAACAATATGTGAACCACAGACGGAAACTGACCAAATCGAAAGAGGAAACTGACAAAACAATGCAACAATGGAGGGGAACTATGCTTCCAAAACTAAATCTGGCAAGAGAACCACTACTGGAGGGAAGCAATTATGCATGTAACCCAATTCAAAAAGAATAAACCAAGCTGTAACCATCAAAATCTGGGTCAAAGGTTGTATTGTATTTCTGTTCTTCCATCGAATACCAGCTTCTAGCTTTCGCCATATCCATCTCACATGGCTGCGACAAAATCCATTCTCTTGGTTACCAACTCCCAAGTTTGGATAAAAGAAGACCTTCCCTCTGCAAATAAAGAAGTAGCAAAATTTTACCAGGCATGCAGATCTCTCCCATAGCATCAAATATTTGTTTTTCCTGTATCCTTCCTTACTTTAGTAAACGAAATTGCACTAGCATGCAATACCATCAATGAGATTAGTCTAGGAAAGAATCTATGGAATATCAAGGCAATGTGTCGGGCCCCCAAGTATACAACCCCAAGACCCTCTGTGCATTCCGAACTAGTCCCAGATCAGTAGCTAGCTCGTACAATTACAACAATGATGTAATCACAACCATACAACAAAATAACGATGAAGCGGACAAATTAATTTTAATAGGTAGCAAAAGGGACCTTATGGTCAAGTCTTACAGAGTGCACCACACAGGGCTTAGTAACAAAAGACAACTTGCAGCGGAACAAAATATCTCGTGGTGGCCACACGACATGCCCACAGGCAATCGAGTGGAGGACGCGACCTAGTTCGCAAAGTCTTCCAGATACTTCTCTTCAAAATACTCCAGGTTCCCTGGTTCTTCTGTGGGGATTAATCACACAGGGCGCAAGCCGTGAGTACTTTGAATGTACTCCGCAAGTCATAGGGAAATGTATGCAATTATTATTCATGCTAGGCTTGACAAGGATAGCTTTATGTTTAATTTGCAGAAAGCAATATTGACCATAAATACAATAAGTAGATTAAAAGCACAATTTAAAAGATTAGTACATAAGTAATTCAGTTCTTTGAAACAACAAGAGATCAACCCAACCATTCCATCCAAACCATTGATTCCACCATTTTCAAGAAAAACATCTACCCCTTGCGTGAAATCACCGGGCATGTCCATAACCGGGGACACGGCTATTCGAATAGTTTTATACACTCTGCAGAGGTTGTACAGCTTTACCCACAAGATATAATCATCTTATACTGTCCGCTCACACACTTCCGAGGTGTGCGACTAAGAGATTATCACAAGGCCGTTACAAAGCTTTGAACTGGCTAAGAGCTGCCCGCGAAGATTTCGCTTCTAACGAGCTTCACACCCGCTAGATTCGTGCCCCTTCTTGCGCTAGCGAATCAGCACACTCCACCGCAACAGAAGCTAGCCAGCTCATTGCTAATTAATAGGCCAGGTCCACCCCATCCTGAACATGTGGTTGCACGATGTGACTCAGATCAATGGTTCAAGGTTAAGTCCTTAGTTGGCTGCTCAGGCGAGACTAATCCATGTCCCAATGTGCGTTACGGCACCCACACTCACCACCATCCACTCGCCCGAGCATAAAATATTTTCGGTTCGACCTAGCTGAAGACCACCCTAGCCTTGGCACAACATCTTTTAACAACAGTGGCCGCGCCACGATTCCATAATTCATTTAGTCAAGTTTATTCATATGAACATGCAATCATGAGACCCAACGTACAACTATAGCATGGCTAAGCATAATACGATACCCGTGTTGATAATTTATCAATGTCCAACTAATATAAACCCTCCTAAGGTGTTCAAGGGTTTATGTCATTCAAGGGTACATGTCGTTTGCAATTTATCAAGGAGGTATACATCAATTAGGCATTTATCTACTCCCGAAACAATTTAATATATAAACTAGCAATGCATGTTTATATAAAACAATATAGTTTTATAAAGATGGGTTCAATATGATCAAATGTCTATGACTTGACTTCGTTGAAGAGTTGAGGTGCTTCGGTCGTCGGGTCCAAGAAATCTTCTGAAAAGTCAATTTCTACACGTGCGTAAAGAGCAAAAATAAATAAAACAACTCCAAATAAATACCAAACTAGCACTAACAGCAAGAGGGGGATTTTATATGAATTTAGAAATTTGAATCACTCGAATCGGAGTTCGAACGAAGAAGTTATGGCCTTTCGAAGTTGGAAAACACATGAAATGATCGATTTAGGGATTTTCTGATTTTCTGGAATTATTTTTGTAAAGGAAAAGGTAAATATGATGTCAGCTGACGTCAGCAGAGAAATCGGCCAAAGAAAATAAAAGAAAAGAAAGCGACTTGTGGGGCCCATCGTCGGCGAGAGGGTGCACGTGGACTAGGTCCACCGAGCTTTAGGAAACCGGGGTGGGGGGGGCTGGAGTGCCACGTGGATGACCACGTGGGATAGAGGGGTGATGGGGCGCTGAGGTGGAGGCGAGGTGGCGGCCACCTGGACGGCCACGTCGGCACCCGAGCCGACGGAGCTCGGGGCCCGATGGTCGCCGACGTTTGGCTGGGCGGCGTCCGGTGGCGAGGGGACCAGCAGCTAGAGGAGGGCACGACGAACCCGATGCTCACCGGCCCGAGGATGTGGCATCACCGGAAGGTCGGCGGCGAGCAAGAAAGGCGGCGGCGAGAAGAGGGCTACAGCGGTGACGGTGCTCCGGTGGGTTCCCGGGGTCGGGGAGGCGCGCATGAGGTGGCCCTCGGTGCGGTGATGCCGAAGGTGGAGGCGGCGACGGTCGAGGGTGCTCGGAGGCGGCGCTAGAGGCGGTGGCCACCTTCGGTGGCCAGCGGCTTCGAGCTCGGAGGGAGAGAGGGGGAGTGAGATGGGGGAAAAGAGATAGGAGGAGGAGGCAATCCCGGTGCTCGCTTAAAAAGGGGACGAGGAGGTCCGGAGGAGGAGGAAGGGGAAAGGTGTCGGGCGACCTTTAATGGCGGACGGCGGCGGCAAAGGCGACGTGGGGAAAAAGGCGACGGGACGGGAAATGGTGGCGGCAGCAGACGCGGCGGCGGCGGCGGCGGGGAAACAGGGAGGCAGCGAGAAGACGCGGAGGTGACGGGGTCGGTGGAATTCACGGCGCGGTGTCGCGCACGGCCGCGCGAGGAAGAAGGGGGGTCCAGAGGAGGACGACGAGCGAGGGCCGTCCGATTTCGATTGGACGGTGGGAGGTGGAAGAGGGCGTGGCTGCGGGGATGCCGTCCGATTTCGATCAGACGGTTCACAAGGAACAGGGCGTTCGGCCCTCTGAAAGGATCAACGTGATCGGGACCGTGCGATTTCGATCGGACGGTGCCCGAGGGAGGGGCGCGGCTCGCGTGCAGGAAGCGGGCTGAGGAAGTGGGCCAAGAGAGGGAATTCGGCCCACGAGCCGAAAAAGGATTTTAAATGGATTTCTGAATAAAGAAATCCGAAAAAAGCAAAAAGATTTTTAGAAAATAGTTAATAAAGTCTAAAAATTCTAGGAAAATTCACATAAGTCCCTTGAATTATTTAGAACTTAATTAAAAATACTTTTAGCTATACTTTAGTTTTTAATTTTGCAAACAAAATAGATTTTGGCTTCAAACAAAAAGGAAAAACCAAATTAAAATCCAAAAAATGCAATAAAGGCTTAAAATCCAAATAAAATCCAGGAAACTCCAATAAACTAACTTTTTGGTTTAATTGAAATTGGATTAACTCAGTTTAAAAGGTTTTTGATTTCTAAATTTCGAATTTAAGCTTTTGCAATTTAATAAAATCAACTTGTTATTTTTATTTTGAAAATTTTCAAAAACTAAGCAAATTAGGGATGTTACACAATGGTAACGAGACTGGGATGTAATCATGTTTAGTAATGGTGAAATTACAAAACTTGATATGATCCTTAGTGAGCAAGAGATATAATGACTATTTTATTCTATTTACAATTTTGGGATTACTTTTACCTTTCTTGGTAACTATGAGACCATATTTTCTAACTAAGCTCTAGCACTCTTATTGTTATTAATCAAGTAGAGATCCATAGAACATGAAGCATCTTCAAGAAGCATAAATCTTATTTTATCAAATCGATCTCCAGCAAGGCAATTTGATTTGATAAGAAAAAATTGCAAGAGAGGGGAAACATTGGACTCTAATAAGTCCATCTTTAAACATACGCTATTTAATCAAAACTCGCTTTACCAAATACACTTGGTTCTTACCTTACTAAGACATGAAAAAGATAAAATGTCAAACTAATCCAATAACCAGGCAAAGCACCTTGCTCCTCTGGCCATCCTACGCCTAATGATCTAGCAAATTGAGAACCTCCCAAGTCTACTAGGATCTACCACTGCGTTGCTGCCGGCGACATCCCGATCGGTCATTAATGCAAAGGGGATCGAGGAATCGCAGCCATTATCATTTCATTATCGCCGAGGAGCGGTGATGTCTACGAGGCATGCCAAGGGGATTATGATTTGGGGGAACAGGATGAGGAGTCTGAGATATTTCCTTGGTCATACCAAAACATAAAGAATATGTATAGTTAGTCAGTATTGTATTGTAGATGAGTTAAGGGAAAGGAGCATGTAACTATTAGCATGGTGATTCCGGGATAAGCTAATTAAGGGACTTCTGATTGTTGCATCAGAACAAGCTCTTCATGAAAAAGAAATAACTTTGCGCAACTTTTAACAGCAAGCTTGGAACACGAGAAGTTTACAAAAAAATCACATGAAACAGTTCAATATTCATAGTAATATGTTAAGATCCCCGTGTTCTAGATAGACCTAATTTATATTTTCCATTACTCCTTTATTTTTCAAATGTTGTAGATATATGTTATGTACGAGGGTCTATCTAGTGAATCTCACCAGTCCTATGTGCTCATGTGTTCTCCTCAAAACACTGTGCAAATAGTCATCAGAAATTCTAAAATCAGTTGATGATATTGATGCAAAACTAATCTATCATGCCACAAAATTTCAAATCTAAATTCGATAAAAAGAAAAATTCTACGAAACAGGAAATCAAAAACAAAGGGGAGAAGAGAAAATCATAAAGCTAAAATTCATGGAAATTTATCATTTTTGTATCTTTTATTATATATTGAGTTTTGACCCTTTCTTTGGTATGACGATTGATCATCTCATGGCTTTCTAACCATATTTTTGTTAAATTTTTTTAATAATTGGCGTGGTATTTTTTTAGTGGCATGTATAGAAGCACAAACGGGGTAAGATGAACTGCATATGCTCTCGGCTTTGTAATCTTGGTGCTTGCAGTCCTCCTAACCCTAAAAAGAATTAATTTACATAGGGGAAAATCACCAACACAAAACGTCAGCTCTAAAAATAACAAGGTCCCTCTAAAAAAGGTGATAATATCTAAACATTCAACTGCTATAGTTAGGCCTTGTTTAGTGTAACATCCCAAATTTGGAGTTCATCGCAAGCATTTAAAAATAAAAATAACCATTGGAATTTTCTTGCTTAAGTCAAAGCTTAATTTGAATTTTTAGAAATTAAAATGATTTAATGTAAATAATCTAAACTTCAATTAAATCCAAATTTAGTTTATTTGGGTTTCTTGAGTTCCAAAGTATTTTTCAAATTTTTCTAGGAATTTTTGGAGTTTATTTGCTATTTCTTTGAGCTCGGTTTCCTTTATTCCTTTTTCTAAAATTTGGAAATAAATTTAAAATTTTGTTTTTTTCCTTTGGGCCGAAATCCTTTTCTTTTGGGCCATTCCTTTTTCTTTCTGCCGGCCCAGGTACCTCGGCTGGCTTCTCTCTTTCCATCCCGTGACAGCCCGCCTCCTCCTTTCTCCTTCTCTTGCTGCTAGTGGGTCCACCTCGTTAGCTCCTCGCCACGTCAACCTCCTCCTTCCTCTCGGACACCACCGTCTGTGTCCATGTCAAACACGACCGTGTTGCTGTGCTTCTTCCAAATCCTCCCATCCCCAAACTTTATAAGCGTGCCACCTGAAGGGGTACAGGTAGGCTACACTAGCTGGCAATTCAAAAATTCTACCACGTAAACCAGGATTCCAAGCAAGCAATAGATCATAGATGGTTATCACTAGACGCGCAGTGCAATAGAAGAAGAGTTGGAGCAGCCTGATCCAACGTCGAGCGCGTTAATGAAGTGGTCGTAGTCAATCGTCTAGTGCTCCTAAAGCCGATCGTCACCTCCAGCAACCAATCATGTTCCTTGTTGCAGATCGTGGATCGTCCTCGAGCGCAACAGCAACCGCAGTAGCGCCTCTACAGTATCCACACGTCCAGGGATGGAACTCCACACGTCTAGGGATGGAACACCGTACGCTAGTGTGCTAGCACCAACTCGCACGGTAGTGCTCTCTGAGAAGATGGTGGTTAGAGTTTCGGTCGAACAACTCATGTATGTCTCGTGTCTATCCCAATAGCCTCATGCATCTCCTTATATAGAGTCCATGACGGATTCTATCCGAACTCGTTTGTTCCAACCCATTAAGTGTGTGACCCTGTAGGTTCATGCGTATTCGGCTGTGACTCGGAAACCCTTTTCGACCACGAGTCGTTAGCGGCTCCAAGAAGGATATAACGATTCCCGAATACACATAAATTATATCGGATGAACATTAATGCAATATGATCAACAACCAGGTCCTTATCACTTACGACCAGCTCATATCTCTATATGACCAATTCATATTTAGTCATGGCCAGTTTGTAACTCCTTACGACCAGTTCATGACCAGTTAGTGATCATGTTCGACCAGTCTATGACTAGCTCGTATCTCCATGCGAGTAGTCCGTATCTGATCGAATTGAACGACCTACTCGTGTATCCTCCCTTTGCTTCATGATATCTGGTTGAACTCCAGGTGAGATATTTGTCATCCATGGACTGTTTAATTCTTTCTCGATCAAGTGTTAGATAACTTTATGTGGTCGACTCTTTGACCACTAGTGGCATGGCCATGCACTTTCTTTATCCGACCACATCGAGGGGCCCAAAGATATCTCTCCTTTTATGTTAAGAGGGGCAAATCTCATATTTGATCAGTCACATCCCTTCACATATTTCATAGCATACCCGAAAGCTACCTTTATATATACATAGTTACGAGTAGCGTTTGGCAACCCCTAAGTGTGCTATTACACATGTAGGGAACCACGTTGATCTCAGGTCTAAGGATTATACATCATCATTGCTTGAGACCAACTGGTGACACATGAAATCATAACAATCTCAACAGTGTCTCAAGGTGGGTCAATCTAATACCATGTTCTCTAACATGTGTTCACATTATTGATTCGATATCGCTATATCCATGACCGATGAAACATGGTCATCAATCAATACATGTGCTGGTCGATAAGTCACTAGTGTTCCTGTTGGTGATATGCCCTAGAGGCAATCATAGAGATAATTGTATCACATCTATGTTTATGAGTTATTGAATAAATGTTATTATGTTCCTTGAATGAATCATCAGTTATATAGATTAACGAGTATGTGACTTGTTGATGAAACTCTTTAACTTATATGATGTCGTTCTAAAAGTATCCCTGGTCAAATGTAACTGCTCGGAACACCAGTGACTCTACGACCAGCACATGCATAGATTAATGACTATGTTTCACCGGTCATGGATATAGAGATATCAAATCGATAATGTGAACACATGTTAGAGAACATGGGGATGGATAGACCCACCTTGAGATACTATTGAGATTGTTATGATTTTATGTGTCATTAGTTGGTCTCATGCAATGATGATGTATAATCCTTAGACCTGAGATCAACATGGTTCCCTACATGTGTAATAGCACACTTAGGGGTTGCCAAATGCTACTCGTAACTGGGTAGTTATAAAGGTAGCTTTCGGGTATGTTATGAAACATGCGGAGGGATGTGACTGGTCAGATATATGATTTGCCCCTCCTAACATAACAGGAGAGATATCTTTAGGCCCTTCGAAGTGGTCGGATAAAGAAAGTACATGGCTATACCACTGGTGGTCGAAGAGTTCGACTACATAAGGTTATCCGACACTCGATCGAGAAAGTATTGAACAATCCATAGATGACGTAATATCTCACCTGGAGTTCAACCAGATATCATGAGGCAAAGAGAGAATACACGAGTAGGTCGCTTAGTTTGATCAGTTACAGACTGGTTGTACGGAGATATGAGCTGGTCGTAGACTAGTCGAACGTAATCACAAAGTGATTGAAACCTAGTCGTAAGGAGTTACGAACTAGTCGAGACTAAATACGAATTGGTCGTACACAATTTCAGACTGGTCGTACTTA
This sequence comes from Ampelocalamus luodianensis, assembly GCA_036346255.1. Taxonomy (NCBI): domain Eukaryota; kingdom Viridiplantae; phylum Streptophyta; class Magnoliopsida; order Poales; family Poaceae; genus Ampelocalamus; species Ampelocalamus luodianensis. Next base: position 66,592,603 of record CM070617.1, read on the forward strand.
GGTGCTAACTTGTTGTAAGGAGTTACGAACTAGTCGTACTTAAATACGGACTGGTCGTGATGAGATACGAGCTGGTCATAAATGATGAGGACCTAGTCATAGATCATATTGCATTAAGGTTCATCCGATATAATTTGTGTGTATTCGGGAATCGTTATGTCCTGCTAGGGACTGCTACGACTCGTGGTCAGAAAAGGTTTCTGAGTCACAACCGATTACACTTAAACCTAATGGGTCACACACTTAATGGGTTGGGACAAAACGTGTTCGGATAGGACCCGTCATGGGCACTGTATAAGGAGATGCTTGAGTCTATTTGGAGATATGCGAGAGACGTGAGTTGCTCCACCGAAACCCTAGCCGCCATCTTCTTGAGAGCTTCGTTGTGCGACTTGGTGCTAGCACACCGGCGTTCAGTTGTTCCTTCCTTGGACGTGTGGATACCGTAGAGGTGCTACTGCGGTTGCTGTTGTGCTTGAGGATGATCCGTGATCTTCACAAGGAACTACAGAGGTAGTTGGAGGAGACGGTCGACTACAACCACTTCACTGACGCGCTCTATGTTGGATCAGTCTACTCCAACTCTTCTGCCGCTGCACTGCGTGTCTGGTGGTAACAATCTATGATCATCTAACTTGTTTGGCTTCCGGGTTTACGTCGTAGAAATTTTGAATTGTTGCTAGCATAGCCTACCCGTATCCCTTCAGTTCCAACCAATAACATTCAACCAGAGATACATTTAGAATGATATCATATAAGTTAAAGAGCTTCACCAACAAGTCACATACTTGTTAATCTTTATAACTAATGATTCATTCAAGGAACAGAATAACATTTATTCAATAACTCATAAACATAGACATAACAATCATCTCTGTGATTGCCTCTAGGGCATATCACCAATAGTCCCCCACTTGCACTAGAGTTAATCATACAAGTATTGAATATCCATAGCTCTTATGTGCACCTCATGCTTGGGTTGTGGGAAAGGCTTTGTCAACGGATCAGCAATATTCAAATCTATGTGCGCTTTGTATATCTTCACATCACCTCTTTCAACGATCTCACGAATAATGTGATATCGTCGAAGTATGTGTTTGGACCTCTGATGTCATCTAGACTTCTTAGCTTGTGCAATGGCTCCACTATTATCACAATAGAGATCCATTGGACTAGAAGCACTAGAAACCACACCCAATTCATTAATGAACTTCCTAATCCATACGGCTTCCTTTGCAGCTTCAGAAGTAGCAATGTACTCAGCCTCTGTTGTAGAATCAGCAACCGTTCCTTACTTGGAACTTTTCGAGCTCACTGCTCCTCCATTAAGACAAAACACAAACCTAGACTGCAATCTGAAATCATCCTTGTTGGTTTGGAAGCTAGCATCGGTGTAACCATTTACGACCAGCTCTTCCTCACCACCATAAATAAGGAATGCATCCTTAGTCCTTCTCAAGTACATAAGGATATTCTTGACTACTATCCAGTGACTTTCACCTGGATCTGACTGATATCTGCTCGTAACACTTAGAGAATATGACACATCTGGTCATGTACAAAGTATGGCACACATGATAGATCCAATAGCTGAAGCATATGGAATTCTACTCATTTTGTCTCGCTCATCAGTGGTCGTAGGACACTGACTCTTGCTAAGACTAATCCCATGTGACATGGACAAGAAACCCCTTTTGGAATCTTGCATGTTGAACCGTTTCAACACCGTGTCAATGTACATATATTGTCTTAATCCAATTAGCCTAATCTATCCCTATAGATCCATATACCAAGAATATATGCTGCATCTCCTAAATCTTTCATTGAGAAACTATTTCTTAATGAAACTTTAACAGATTCAAGCATTAGAATATCATTTTCGACCAGTAGTATGTCATCCACACAATATCAGAAATGCAAGTTTACTCCCACTAACCTTCTTGTAAACACAAGGTTCTTCTTCATTCTTGATGAGGTCAAACCCTTTGACTACTTCATTAAAATGAATGTTCCAACTCTGAGATGCTTGCTTTAATCCATAGATGGATTTCTTAAGCTTGAATACCTTTCTAGCTTCCTTTGAATCGACAAAACCCTCAGGTTGTGTCATGTACACATCCTCACTTAGGTTTCCACTTCCGTTGCCATCGCCATTGCCACCACCTCGCTGACACCCTTGTTGCACCACCACGACCAAAAGAACCCCCATGCCGCCAGTAAACCATTTTGTCCCTTGGCTAACACTCCCTTGCCACCGTTTGTCGCTGCGGTCGTGTGCCAGTGCCACTCACCAACTCCTCTGTTCCTCTCTCTTTATGTCTCTTCCACCTAGCCGGCCACGTCAGCTTCGCGCCCCTGTGTCGTCCTTGTCAACAGCCCGCATGGCTGTGCATGTGGCACACTCGAATTAAAATCATAGACCCGGTTCACCATAGACTCGAGCCATGCCATCGACCCACCTGTTAGCCCTTAAGGTTTTTCTTTATTTTAAATTGAAGGAATATTCTCTGGAATTTCTTTCTTCTCTCTCTTTTTCTTTTCTCGGAAATTTTCTGAGAGTTCATTCTCATTCGTCCGAACTTTGATTCAGTCCATTCAAATTCCTAAATTCATCTAAAATTGAGATTTTTATTTTAGAGTTGGTTTTGATATTTTTGGATTTTATTTGAATTTATTTTTGATTTATTTGTGCCTTGCTTCCTGTTTTGTCTGTCATTAGACGATTTGTTTCAAGGAGCAGGATCAGAAGAAAGTTTTGAAGATTCAAGTGTGGTAATTGAGCCAAGCCAAGGCAAGTCATAGTCCTTTGATCATATTGAACCTATGATTTCAATATTATATTGTTTTATATCAAAATGTACGATATTTTTATATCAACTGCTTCTAGGAATAGTTAATCACCTATTTGTCACTAGGTCTCCATTTATTATTTGAATACTATAAATCATTTGTCACCATAGGATGGTCAATATTAGTTGGACATATTTGTATTACCAACTTGGGTTATCATAGAGATGCTTAGTCATGCTTAGGTACAATGGGCTTATGATCACGTATTCAATATTGATAATTTGACTTAATGATATATGCAATTATGGTGCGATGCTATTGTTGTGCAACTGTAGTGTGATGCCACTGTTGTACCAATTATGGTACGATGCCGCTATTGTAAAATTTTGTGCCATGGCAGGGATTGTCATTGGTTTGGTTGAACAAAATAATTTATGCTCAGATGAGTGATCGTGCAGTAAAAGGGGTACGTGAGGCACATTATTTTGGATTAGGTAGTCTCGCCTGAGTAACTTGTCAAGGATTTAATCATGTGCATTATTGAACTGGGCTATATCGTACAACCACGTGTCTAGTATGAGATGGACCTGACTAACTAATTAGCAATGTCATAGCTTAATTCTATTTTTGGAAGAGTGAGTTCTAGGATGGATACTCGCCATGGCGCAAGAGGGGTGGCCCGGTCTAGTCGTGATGACATTCAGTGTTAAAACCTTAGAGGGTAAAACTGGGTTAAGGAGGAGCTTTGTAAAGGCCTTATGATGATCACTTAGTCGCACACCTATAAAAGTGTGGTCAGACACTTTGAGTTGATTTATCTCTTGTGGATAAAGCTGTACAACTTTTGTAGAGTTAAAACTATTTAAACAGTCGTGTCCACGGTTATGAACAATGCTCGGGATTTCACATGAGTGGTAGAGTTGCTTTATAAAAAAATTGTCAGAATGTGTATAGGAGATTCACTCGGTGAATGTGATATTCACTTGGTGCATGAGATGTTCACTTGGAGGTTTGGTTGGGAAGTGAATGGAAGGTTCACTAGTCATTTCAAAGCAATTGTTTATTTGTTTACTATTCTTTTCAATTACGCATTTCAATCTATTTACTGTCAATACTCGCTTTCTACAAAAGAACCATACATCTATTCCTTTGTTCAAGTCTTGCATCAATATTAATTGCATTCTGTTCCCTATGACTTGTTGTGTACTTTATGTACTTCTGACTTTAAATTTTGCTGCTCAGTTGAAGAATATTAAGTTGCTCAAGAGTTATACGAAAAGGAGTTTTGTGAAGACTTTCCGAATTAGGATGTGTTCTCCACTCGATTGTCTGTGGGCATGGTTATTGACCTTCCCATGTTTCCTGTTCCATTGCAAGAGTTTACTTGTTTCTTTAGCCTTATGTGGTAAATTAAGTAAATGTTGATCATAAGGTTCAATTATTATTACTATTATTTATTTTCAGATCTTTTTAGTTAAATCGATGAATGGATGGTATTTCATCGATCTTTCCTGTGTGAGCTAGCTACTGATCTGGGACTAGTTCAGAATACACAGAAGATTTTAGATCTATAAATCTGGGTCCCTACATTTGGTTGGGCCAAAATCTCGGCTCATTCACATGGATGGACCAGGATTTTAGTTCAAAATCCTAACCCATCTGCATGTATCCTGGCCAGAAATGGGCTTACAAAAAAGCCCTTATAGAACAAAATACTATTCTATCTTAAAAAAATATATAACAAAATCTATACATTTGGAGCTTAAATTTGAGTTGTATGTTTAGTCTTTGAATAAGATTTTCCAAGTGCAATAAATGATGCATATGTTCGAAAACACAATGCATGCTCATGAGATGCATAATACTTCCATTTATTAAAAAGGGGATGTGACAATGCTACCGTTGATTATTTGAATACCATGAATCATTTCTTAACATAGGATGGTAATTATTAGTTGGACATATGGGTATCACCAATATGTGTGACGTAGAGATGCTTAGTCATACTTAGTTGTACGAAGGGTTCATGTCACTTGTTCAATAATGTTAAATTTGACTTAATGAGAAATGAAATTGTGGCGGGTAGCCACTGTTGTTAAAATTTATTGTACCATGGCAGGGTATGTCATTTGTCATGGTTGAACAAAATGATTTCCGCTCAGGCGAGCGATCGTGCAGTAAAGGAGGTGTAGTTAGTACATTGTGGGTTGTGGTAGACTCGCCTAAGTAACCTGTCAAGGACTTAATCTTGTACGCCATTGAACTGGACCATATCATACAACCACTTGTCCTGTATGGGATGGACCTGGCTAGTTAATTAGCAATGTCTTAATTTTGGTTCTGTCTTGGAAGCGTGAGTTACGGTATAGATGTATACTCACAAAAGCGCAAGAAGGGAGCCATGTTTGGTCGAAAAGTCCTTGTGATGATCACTTAGTCACACACCTACGGAAGTATGGTCAGACACTTTGAATTGATTTATTCTTATGGGTAAAGCTGTATAACCTCTGTAGTGTTAAAACTGTTTAAACAACAGTGTCCCCGGTTATGGATAATGCTCAGGGATTTCACACGAGAGATAGAGTTTCTTTATAAAAAATGTGTTAGAAGGTGAATGGGTAGTTCACTTGGTGAATATAATTTTTGCATGGTGGGTGATATGTTCACTTGGTGGCTTGGTTGGGAAGTTCACTAGTTATTTCAAAGCAATTGTTTATTTATTTATTATTGTTTTTAATTACGTATTTCAATCTATTTATCGTAATTACTGTAAATACTGCTTTTTGCAAAAGAACCATACAACTATTTCTTTGTTGAAGCCTTGCATGAATATTAAGTGCATACTATTCCCTACGATTTGTTGAGTACTTTATGTACTGACAGCTTTAAATGTTGCCACTCAGTTGAAGAGTATCAAGCTGCTCAAGAGTTCTACGAAGAGGAGTCCTTTGGAGGCTTTGTGAATTAGGATACGTTCTCCACTCGATTGTCTATGGGCATATTGATTGGTCTTTCCAAGTTTTTCGTTCTGCTGCAAGAGTTTATTTGTTTCTTTAGTTCTGTGTGGTAAGTTAAGTAAACATTGGCCATAAGGTTCAGTTATTATTACGACTTATTATTTGAGATCTTTTTAGTTAAATCGACAAAGGGATGGCATTTCATCAATGTTTCATGTGTGAGCTAGCTATTGATCTGGAACTAGTTCAGAATACACAGAGGGTTTCGAATACGTAAATCCAGGTCCTAATAACTTTCCACAACCGCGATGTTCTCTGACCTCCTCGAGCACCCTGCCCGATGCGTCTACACGTCACGTCGCTCTTCCCTGGCTCGAAAATCGCTATGCTGTGCATTCGTCTCATCGCGCTGACGATAAAGCATGATTTCTCCTGCTCCATCTCAGCCTTATAAGCAAAACTGTGCACATTATCTTGCCCAGCTCACCATTTCTAGCATTCCCTCCAAGAACCAGACGCCCTAGTCTTGTGGTTCGCTTGGAACGATGCCATCTTCTTCGATGTTGCTGAGCTACCATGCTCGACATGTGGTTCACTTCCCATCTGAAGCCTCACTGACCTATACCCATGCTCTTTTTCATAGTTGGAACCATGAGGAGTTAGGTCATCATCGTCTTCTACACCTCCAGTGGACACGCTCTGCCAGGATCCCTTGTGTTCTTGTCTTGCCCAATGAGCTAATCCCTCATCACTGGAGTTGTTTTGCGCTATTCTTTCCGTAGATCAAAACCCCATAAACAATTTGATGCTTCCTTCAGTGTAGCACCAGATCCCTGTCGTCTTCCCCAACTCAAGTCGCCACTGTCACCAACACGCATTTTTCTCTGGTGAGCTTCTAGCTTCGCCATGACCGTTTTTAGCATCTCCTCACCCCCTGGACCTCACTACGTGCTTCTTTGCAGCTCTCCTTCTGCACTTAGCTACCACCGTGGACACCATCACTGTCGCCCTTGCACACCGTTGACCTACTGCTCTTGGCCCTCTTCGTCATCGCCTACCCCACCATGGTGTTCCTAGTGAGCTCACAGAGCAAGTGCGCCTCCCTCCATCCCTCCTTGTCGCCCTTCTCTTCGTTGTCGTTGTAGCCGCCAAAGGCGCCCCCACTTTAGCTCGTCGTAGTTACCACTTCGATGACCATTGGTCCCCGAGCCATTCTTATAGCATCGCTAGGATTCCCTCTAGCTCTCTCTGTGACCTAGTCTTGCTCCTTGTCATTTCTTTGCCGATGTCATTGCACATGTACACGAGCCAGCCTCGCCGCTTAGCACTGCTGTACCGCCATCTCCGTCCATCTCTCGAGTGTCTGACACCACCATTAGTTTCTTCATGATGCCTCTTCTCCATTCACGAGCTTGTTCATGCCCCTCTGCATCCAGTTCACAGCCGGTGAGCTCACCTTCGAGCTTGGCCATGGTCACCTCTTCTCCTCTCTGTTTTATCTTATCGACAAGTGGGACCATGAGGATTAGCGCTAATAGCACTATTACGATTAAATTAGTCTTATTAATATTGTCTTAAGCTTAACCGATGAATGACATGTGGGACCGACCTATTAATTAGCCAAGATTTCAATTTAAACTGGTTTTAAAAATCCAGTCGCTGAGATGTGGGCCTCACGTGAGTTTTAACGCCTCTTTGAACTCAATTCACTGTGGACCGAAACCACCCGTCGATCCGATGATGCAATAAATCCATGTTTTCCTTTTCTTTTTTTGGATTTTGTTGACAAAACCAAATTCAAATGCTATAAATTTTGCATTTGAACTCTAAATTTAGTGAAACTTGTTTCTAAAATTTTATAAATTCATTTGTTATTTATTTGTGTTTCTTGGATTTTACCGATTAGATAATAACATACCGAAAGTGTTGCGAGGTTGATGCAAAGCAAGAAACAAGTGTTCGACATCAAGAAAAGCAACCCCCCTTGACCATATTGATCATATGATTTTAAATGTTATGTTGTTTTCAATACAATTATTTATGCATGCTACTTTGAATAAATTTATATGCTCACGCTTAGAAAACTATATTGCCATGAAATATTCCTTGGACTTGATAGTTACTACCATTTGGCACCCTAGGAATATTTACCACTATTTTAGTATAAATTAAGTGGAATTTAGTAGGCATATGTAGAAGATGATTAGCCATGTTTATATCAATACTAGTTCATCTATGCCAGGAGTCTTGATAAATTCTTCAATCATGGGAATGGTTATGTTGCTAGACCAGTGAGGTCACCTTTGATATTTTACTTAGAAAACTAAACTGAAAAACCATGGTTTTCACTTGGTCAAGATATTTATATAACTTGCATTGCGAGGGGGAACTCACATGTTGTTGTAGGTTGAAGGAGATCCTTGCTTGGGTAAGTTAAGGACTGTGAACTATGTGTTGCTGATCTAAGTCCTTCCTACAACCACAAATGTCTTTTATGGGGAGACCTTGACATAGTAAGTTGCTTAGGTGTAATTTTGTATACATGTATTCTAGAGATTGTGCAGGCGATGATTGCGATCATAAGGATGCTTGAGGGGGCTCCCATCAAGTCTATGTTTGAGGTCAAACTTCTAACACAACGGTGAGTGATGAACCCGAAGGTCCGATTGTTGGCCCGATCTTTCGATGAGAACGATAAGTCCGGTAGATGTCGCTCAACTCTCACGATCCTGGCTGCGAACACGCAAGTCTCAAAACCACGCAATCGCTGAACTGATTGACAAGTCGTTATCAACCGTACACGAATACCCGGTTGACCTGACCACGAAGGTCGATTCCTGCATACACCGAAGAAGCACGCAAGAACAAGACAATAAGCAATCTGAAATTGCAAATAGGATTGAAATATTTAATTGAGTTGGGATTCTGAAGCGGTATTATGGTTGGTCTAGTCGACACAAGCCAATACACGAAGTTGCTATAAAGCTAACTTTTAACTAAACAAAATTCAAGTAAAACTAAAGGGGTGCGGCCTCCTTATATAGGAGAGAGGAAGCCGCAAATGTCTAAACGCGGGCAATGTGGTACTATTCATGGGTACTATTCATGTGAACAGTGCTGTGAACAGTAACTATGAACAGTGCATACGGCCCAAGTGGAGGCGGCCGGCCCAAATAGGCCAAGGAGGTGGCCGGCCCAAATAACCTAAAATGGTGGCTGCTCTTTGGGCCAAATAATTGATACAAATACAAGACCCTCGCCCAATGTGAGGTGACGCACACGGATATAAGTGAAGTGTATTCATCGGCACGTTGAAGTAGCGTTTGACGCAGCCGAATCGATGGCATTCGAGTAGCCCGGTTGGAGGTGGAGTAGCGGTCGTATCCGAAGGGTTGATGTCCTCATCAGTGAGGTCCTCAATGACGATGGTAAAGGATGTCCATGTCCTAAGGGTTTAAACTCATCAGACCAGTAAGGTTATGGTTGAGCAATGTAACGGCCTTGTCATGATCGCTCTTATCGGGGTACTTTATGTATTGCGAGTCATGGCCGACATGGGGAGTCAATTGTATCTTGTGTGGAAAATGTACAACCTCTGCAGAGTGTATGATCTATTCGAATATATATGCCCTGGTCACGGGCAAAGCTTAGTGATGTCACTAGGGTTAGTGTTTGGTTTTAAAAACTGGTTTGTGGATTGGAGGGTATCGGTTTGTGGATTGAAGGGTATCCAATCATTGGTTTTTGCCTTTGTTATGTGGATTGGAATGGTATCCAATCCATGGTTATGGTCTTGGTTATGTGCGTTGTTGCTTATGGCTACGGAGAGCCATATGTTGCTTATGCTAATTTTTATATACTAGTTATTTTCTATAAAATGTCAAATGTTCTTACAACCTTTTATTGCCATCTATTACTCTATTGAAAAATGCAAACTCTCTTTGAGCAACAAAATTGGATATTCTAGCCTTCCTTTGACATAGACAATCATGTAACTAATAGCATTTGATGTAAGTCTTGCGGGGTACATTATGTACTCACACTACTATAGAAAACCTCATCACAGACGGTTCGGAACCGTCATCGTAGATGGTTTTCGAATCGTCTGAATTTATATGTCTGTGATACGCCTGTTATTACAGATGGTTTTTGAGCCTTCTATGATAAGGCACAACACAGATGGTTTTTGGTTAAAACCGTCTGGGAAGGGCTACTATCATAGACAGTTTCTACCAAAAATAATCTCTGATATGTAGGATATCCCTTCATAGACGGTTAAAGGATAAAACCGTCTGTGATAGTTATTTATACCTAACTAATTTTTTTTTGATTTTCGGCTAGCCTCAGGAATTGCTAGCTATGCCCTCTAAAAACAAGCAAGCAAAAAATAGATACATCATAGATGAATCAATCGTTGATAACTCAAAGTGATCATTTACAACTCAAAATCAATTACGAAAGAATATGTTCAAGTATTGTTGCTAGAGTTACAATTGAATTCAACTACTCAAAGTGAATTACAATTGAATCAATTGTTTAAAGGTTTTTCAGTGGTGTCAACGGAGTGAAACTCTCTGTCGGCGTTAACGATCTATGTCTTGATGAAGCTACAGAGCGCTCCTCGAACCTCCGAGATCTCGATCATAGTGAATGAATCTAAATCGAGTATCATGCCCTGTCGCTAGCAGGAGTAAAGTAGTAAGTATATATAGTTAAATTTATAATTAGAAAATAATTATTGCGAGACTAATAGTCCACTGGATCCTTCGTCTTAGCACTTATGATTTGTTGCATATGACGGCAAACGTAAAATGCATAACGATCTTGTTTTTGCTGGTGGCACTGCAAAAATAGAATTACATATATAGGTATAGTCAGTTCGAAAAATATTATTATGAAGTGTGATATAGGATTATTGTGTTGTAGCTCGTACCGGAAATCGCTTCCTGTGTTGTAGTGTGGTGCTCGATCCCTTGTATGACCCTCCATCGGCAACATAGGTGATGAACACCCTACATGATTCCAAAAAGTTATCCTTAGCCATTTCAAATGAAGGAAGACTACAATAGAGTTATGTATGGAGGAAATGAGCATACTTGTCGAGTATTCCTTCCACAAGGGTGAAGTCATGCTTTTGGCTGAGTAGGAAATCAAGGTATATTACCTTGTTCCTCTTTGGTACAATGACTGAAAGGATCCAGTGGTACCTACTCATGTATATCGCTATAGTCATTAAACCTAAGTTCGTGCTGCATATAAAGTACAAATAAAATTTGTATAGCGAGTAGTGAAGCACTTACTGCTGGTTGTAGGGCACCAGTATGTAGTCCTTGTCATCCTGAGTAAGCAATCCCGTAGTTATGTATTTCTCGACGTAGGATGCGTCTACAGTGATGGTTTGCTCAGAGATCACATGTGGGTCGAGGAAACCCACTGGTTCTCACCTTTCCTGGGCATTTTTCATCATGTATCTATACATAAGTAAGTAGTTGTGACATTTATCAGTATTACGTGAATGTAGAACTTGATTGTACACACTTATAGTGTCTAGCATCGTAGAAGCGAGGTGTCGAGGGCAGTGAGGTTGAATAGGTCGAATAAGTCATCAAAGCCCACGACGAAGGGGGCCAGCTCTTGAAAGAAATGCTCCTTTGTGTATCTAATGGTGATCCTAGTATTACACCCTTTCTCTTTGGTCTTTTGCATGTACCAGACATGCAAAGACTGGCAACCTAATCCAGCGTGGGCTAATACTGTATCGGGGGCCAATGGACTTCTGAGGGAGTATGTCCCGGGCTTGGGAGGCACCTTAATATTATGTGATTTTGATTTGGCCTTAACGACTTGCCCGCTACGCTTTTTCCTGTGAGATGATTCTAGAACCGATAAGGCGACACACTTTTCTTCCATCTGTGATATGTTCATATCACATACGGTTCCATAATAGAACCGTATGTGATGACTTATCACAGACGATTCCATAATAGAACCGTCTGTGATATGCCATGGTTCATTCTATTTATCCACATGAACCTGGTGATAAGTCCATAACACAACTCCAAATCATTTGACTGAAAATTTATTTGACTTCAAAAATTCATATTTAATTCAACTCAACTCTAAATCAAGTGAAACTAATTTTGATACTCCACATTACAATGAAGTCCACATTGACATCAATATCAGAGATGACAAGTCCATAACAAAATAACACATGACAATTCCACGTTGACATCAAAATAAGAGATTACAAGTCCATAATACATGGCAAGTACACATTGACATGTCTCATGTTATGGAATTAATTCTTAATTAAAATATAGCCCTTCATGATGATCGACACGTATATAGCTAGCTTCATCACTGGATTCTTCCTTGAGCCTGATGCCGTCTCTGAAAGGTGGCAACTCGTCAAATTTATTGTACTCTTCCTCATCCATGACATTTTCAACTCTGACAATCCTTCTTTTTCCATGAAGAACTACGTGGCGGTTCTTATTTGTCGGGTCTGTTACATAAAAAACTTAAACAACATGCTTAGCGAATACAAATAGTTCGTCCTTGTATCCGACATTTGAGATCCACAGTAGTGATGTTGTACTTGTCGACCTTCATGCCCTGCGGAAGTTTAACCCAATAGCATCGAAATAGGGGGATCTTGAAAAGTACATTGTCGAGCTCCCAAATCTCCTCTACGAACCTATAGTAGGAGTTCAATGTTGGAAATATGCCCTAGAGGCAATCATAAAGATGATTATATTTCAATATGTTCATAACATTGGATAATATGTTATCTTGTTCCTAGAATAATATCATTAATATCTATCATCAAGTATGTGACTTGATTGTGAAACTCTGTATTTCTGCGATGATTATTCTTAAACGTTCCCTAGTCGGAAACATATGATAACACATATAAATAAACTAGCATATGTATTGGTTGATGACTATGTTTCACAAGTCATAGATATGGAGATATCAAACCAATAATATGGACATATGTTAGAGAACATGGTGTTGGTTTGACCCACCTTGAGATACTGTTGAAATTGTTATGATTTCATGTGTCATCAGTTGGTCTCGAGCAATGATGATGTATAATCCTTAGACCTGAAATCAGCATAGTTTCCTACATGTGTAATAGCACTCATAGGGGTTGCCAAACACTACTCGTAATTGGATAGTTATAAAGGTAACTTTCGGGTATGCTATGAAACATGAGGAGGAATGTGACTGGTCGAATATGGGATTTGCCCCTCCTAACATAACAGAAGAGATGACTCTAGGCCCTCATTATGATCGGATAAAGAAAGTGCATGGCCATGCCACTAGTGGTCAAAGTGTTGACCACATTAAGTTATTCAACACTTGATCAAGAAAGAATTGAACAGTCCATGGATGACAAATTATCTCACTTGGAGTTCAACCAGATATCGTGAGACAAAGGGAGGATACACAAATAGGTCATTCAGTTCGACCAGATACAAACTGGTCGTAGACTGGTTGAAACTGGTCGTACACAGTTAGTCGCTTGTCATATAGAGATACGAGCAGGTCGAAACTAGTCGTACACAGTTGTGAGCTGGTCGTATGGAGATACGAGCTGGTCGTAGACTAGTCGTACACAGTTATGAACTAGTCATAGACTAGTCAAGACTGGTTGTATGGAGATACAAACTAGTCATAAGGAGTTACAGACTGGTCATAACTACACTTGGATTGGTCGTGACTGAATTCGAACTGGTCGTAAATGATAAGGACCTGGTCATAGATTATATTGCATTAAGGTTCGTCCAACATATTCTGTGTTCGGGAATCGTTATGTGCTGCTAGGTACCGCTAACGACTAGTGGTCGAAAAAGAGTTCCCGAGTCACAACCAATCATGCATGAACCTATAGGGTCACACACTTAAAGGACAAGAATTTGATTGGGATGGTGATCCGAATTCTTATAGGCCTCAAGTTCCTAATGGGCCTCAAGTTGGAGACCCGTTATGGATGCCTATAAATAGAAGGGCGGTGGCATGGGTTGTGTAATCTCTTTCGAAAAATTCCTAAAACCCTAATAGCCACGCCCTCCTCAACCACGCCGCCGGCGCTAGCACTCCTACGCATGGTGTCCTTGTCCCGTACGTGTGGATACCTTGGAGGTGTTGTTGCGAAACATCAGCACTAGGACGGTCCGCAACTCGTGATGATCATTGGAGCAGGAGAAGAAGACACGTGGCAAGTACAACTACGTCTGCATGTACTCGCTACATCGACAGTACTTCCGCTACGGGTCAGCGCGTCTAGTGGTAATCTCGTGATCTATTACTAGCAGAGGTTCCTTGGTTGCGCGGTAAATTTTTTATTTTGTGCTATCGTTGCCTTCTCGCAATCCTTCATTCAATCCACGTGCCTCGGCAGTATTGAACTACTCGTGAAACGCATCTATGCGGACACCGCTGTTTTGGACTGTGCTCTTCCTATCCTAAGTTGTCGTATAAAATATGTACCCATTTATGTCGTATCCTTGCCATGTCACAATTGTAAATTTTGACCCTTTTGCCAACCATACCAGTGTATCATCACTTGATGATCTCCCAGTGAATCACACCTTTAACTATTTGTTGAACCGATGGTTGTGCTCTCTTGTAATCCAAACTTCTGACCGGTCTGGATTCTGTTGGAGTAATATGTCTTTATGCTCGTTGATGTACGGGGACACTTGGGTCATGTGTTGTAAGACCGTGAAATGGGTTTGAACGTTCGTATCCAGATCGGGGGTGATTGATTTCCTTCTGATGGTCCCGATACCCTCCAGTCTCCCCTCATGACGAGATAAAGGCACACATATCGGTTCCACCTGAGCCATGTAGTCGACGTAGAACTCAATGACCTCTTCGGTTCCATAACCTTCGATGATACTGCCCTCCGTTCGAGATCGATTCTGTACGTAGGACTTGAGAATTCCTATGTACCTCTCGAACGGGTACATATAATGTAGGAACACAGGGCCGCATATCTTTATCTCTTTTACAAGGTGAAGAATGAGATGGACCATGATATTGAAAAATGACGGAGGGAAATATATCTCAAGATGACATAGAGTCGTCACCACCTCGGCCTGTAGAGCATCTAGTCCTTCGGGATCGATGACCTTCTGAGCAATTGAGTTAAAAAATAACACAGCCTGAAAATTGCCACTCAGACCTTGTTCAGCAAGATACTCCTAATTACAACATGAAGCATTTGTGTCATCAGCATATGACAATCATGAAACTTCATACTAATTAATTTCAAATTTTTCATGGAAACAAGTTTCTTAATACTAACGGAGTAACCAGACGGAACTTTCACACCATGCAAACTCTGGCACAGTTCATTTATCTCGACCTTGGACAGAGTGTAGCAAGTTGGGGGAAGGTACGTTCATCCTTTATCGGTCTCTTTCGGTGCTAACTCGGTCCTTATGTTCATATCAACCAAGTCACGCTGTGCGTTAACACCATCCTTTGTTTTCCACTAATGTTCAGTAAGAGACCAATCAAGCTATCACATACATTCTTCTCCACGTACATGACGTCGATGCAGTGGCAAACTTATAACTACTCCGAATAAGGCAAGTCCAAAAAATTGACCGCTTCTTCCAGATGTTCTTCTGACGGGTCCCTAATTTATGTCCCTTCCCAAGCACAACATCGATGTCCTTAACCATATCATAGACATCTTTTCCTCTAAAAGCCCTTAGAGCTGAACCGTACTCCTTATTTCTGTCGAATTGTTTCTTCATCTGGCGGTATGGGTGAATCCTAGGAAGGAACCTACGGTGATATATATACACAATTTTACGTGAGTTGTTCAACCATACACTCTCCGTATCATCTAAGCAGTGCGGACAGGCTTTTGACTCCTTTTGTACTAAACCCCGACAGGTTACTAAGGGCAAGAAAATCATTGATGGTGCAGAACAACATGGCACGTAAAGTGAAGTTCTCTTGTTTGTACGCATCCCATACCTGTACCCCTTCGTTCCACAGTGTCACAAGATCTTCTAGCAATGGTGCTAGGTACACATCAATATTGCTCCTAGGTTGCCTCAGCTTTTGGATAAGTAGTGACATCAAAATGTATACACAGCCAAGGAGGAAGGTTGTACATACATAGATTCACTGGCCAGGTGCTATGTCGTTTGCTCATGTTACCGAAAGGATTCATTCCATCTGTACTAAACCCTAACCTTATGTTCCACAGTTCCGCACCGAACTCTTCAAAGCTCCGATCAAAGTTTCTCCACTGGGCAGAATCAGCAAGGTATCTTAGCTTTCTATCTTTCTTACACTCCTCCAAGTGCCAACGCAGCAATCTTGCCTCCTTTTGGTTCGCAAATAAACTCTTCAAACGTGGGATCACAGGCAGATAACACAACATCTTAGCAAGAGGTCCTTGCTTCACCTTAGCAGTATTCTTACGCTTGTATCGAGATGCTTTGCATACGGGACATACATGCATGTCTGCATACTCTTTACGGTAGATGATACAATCGTTCGAACATGCATGTATTTTTTCTACTTCCATTCTCAATGGACAAAGAACCTTCTTTGCTTGGTAGGTGGTGCTAGGCAACACGTTTCCCTCTGGAAGGATGTCCGCTAGGAGACCTAACAATGCCATGAAACTCTTGTTGGACCAACCATTGCTTGCCTTCAATTTCAGCAGTTCAAGCACGGTTGACAACCTTGTATATTCCAGCTTACAGCTAGGGAACAAAGGTTTCCCTAAGTCCTTCATTAAGCCCTCGAATTTATAAAACTCTCTCTCACTGTAGTTCTCTTCTACATCGTGTAGTATCTGATCCAGATTATCATCGTACAACCTATCCTCATCAAAAACACAATCCACATCCAGCATATCATTGTCTTCCTCGGTGATGTCATCATTATTAACTTCATGTATAATCTGCTCTTCACCGTGACTGGTCCAACATGTATACCCTTTTTGAAACCCTTTTGAATCAAGTGCGCTTCGATCTGTGCCGGGTTGTTAAACATCTTCATATTACCGCAATCAATGCATGGACAGTATATAAATTTTATCCCCTTCTTCAACATATCCTGCTCGGCTGCTCTTCTGAAAGCAAGCATGCTATTAATGTGCTCTTCACTCACACGGTTTGCATCGTACATCTAGTTTCGGTCCATCTACGCTACGCACATAACAAATTAGTGTTAAATTAGATTAATAAACCGCAAGTATTCTTCCTATTGACCAAACATACTAAAATTCTCCCTTTCTTCCTAATCTCCTTCTCATCACTTTCTCTTCTTTTTAGCTTCGTCCTTTCCTTCTCCTCCTTGCCTCCTTCCTTCCCTTCTTTCTCCTCTCTAAGGTGGCGCAATGGGGGATGAGGCAGTAGGGTGGCGACTCAAATGGGAATGGGCATAGGGTATTTATAATGCCGACATATCACAGACGGTTCCAAAAAGAACCGTCTGTGATAAGTTCATCATAGACGATTCCAAAAGAACCATCTGTGATGAGGCGTTTTGTATAGCATGTTTTGTAGTAGTGTCAACTTGCTTGTTGAATATTATTAGTGGGTGAAGATGAAGACCTGAAGATTGGTTTCTTTCACGCTGCATTTGGTGATAACGCCACTGTGTTGTAAGGTTTCACACCCAGTCGTTTGCCTCTGGATTATGTCATAAGACGAGGGTCCGTTGTCTTCTATTTATCTTTAGCTTCTGCTGAAATTATCCCTTTTTTGTGCTCATTTCGGCGGTTGGCCCTTGTGTAAAATGTGGTCGTTATGACCTATGTTCAGCTACTTATTATTGTGTAATAATTTGTCATATTTACTCATGTATGGATGTGATTGAACTATGTAATATGCGTGTGGTACCTACTGATCATGGGACTAGCATGGTAAATACATAGGATTTGGACATTAATTTTCCTGGTCCGACACGTACGATATGTATTTCTTTAAACAAAAATCATGACACGATGACACTATGAAGTCACATGGAAGTTTAGTTTTAAAACAATTCACATGAAAATTTTGTTTGTGCTGAAAATGAATTTAAAAGAAAGATTGAAAGCATGTATGATTTTGGGGAAAATAATGTGCACCATTTGCATTGGTCTATTAAGAATAAATAGTATAAGATACAAGCATAATGGGAGAGTTCATACTACATTCCAATTAAGTTGAAGTCTAAAACTAGCGTGATCTCCTTCTCTTTGTATTGCATCGGGAGTCTGGACTGACTGGAGGCAATATGTGCCTGGACTCTCCGTCTGGCATGCACATATACGTATAGTCTAACACTCCCCCACAGTTTGATCGATGGGATGACAAACATTTAGACTGGAGTGAAAGTCGTGGAAGACCGTCGTAGGGATCCCTTTGGTAAGATGTCGGCATATTGAGAAGCTGACAAAATCTGAAAAACAAGAAGATCACCTAAAGCCACCCGCTCACGCACAAAGTGTAGATCAATATCAACATGCTTCATGCGCTGATGCTGCACCGGGTTAGTTGAGAGATAAAAAACACTGATGTTATCGCAATAGACGATAGTAGCTTTTTGAAGTGGTGTATGCAGCTCGTGGAGAAGTTGACATAACCAACACAACTCAGCAGTGGTGTTAGCAGCAACACGGTATTCTGCTTCGGCACTAGAATGAGACACGCGCTCTCTGGACTGGTGGACGTATTCCATGAGTCATGCTCAGCGCAAAACAAGACCGCGCACACGGACGCAGCCGTAGCAGGCAGAGAGTAGTGGCTCAAACGAGTGAGCCATATAGTATCGCGTATTATGCGATTTTGTTTTGCTATATTTGTACGCGTATTTTGGTTGTTACGTGTGTACTCTAGCACTATATTGTATATCGACATCTCCAATGGAGTTGCATTGCAGCTTTTTTTATACATTCCAAGTTAAATGAAATCATGAAACCCTAATTTCTGAAACCTAAAATCGAAATTTTCGCGACCTAATTCCTAAGTTTTCGAGACAATACTAGAACACATATAAAATTACTGAAACATTACACAATCAAGTCCACTACGTGAAGAGCCTTCAAAATAAAATTTATAATTTTTGGAGCTTATTTTCTACATTTATTCATTTGTATGAACAGGATATTTATACAAAATAGTGATAAAAATTCTAAACGAATAAAATTATAAAAAATTTACACAAGAAAGTACACGGTGTCAGGAGGCTCCGTAAAAAAAATTATAATTTTTTGGACTAATTTGCTATATTTTAAAATCCTCCTAATTTCAGCCTAACACTAACCCTAACCCTAACTAACCTAACTAATTAACCCTAACTAAGCGCCATGTGGCGACCACACAACCGCTGGCGCATGGTCACTATACGCCAACGGCTGGCGAATGGCCATTGTGCGCCAGTGGTTGGTGCGATTCAGGTGGCGGCCGATGTGGCTAGGGTGGCAGCCGACGTGGCTAGGCTGGCAGGGTTGGCGGGCACACGGCGACAGGCCCAACACCACGTGGTGTCATCTCCGGTGTTGGCGCACGATGGCCGTGCAACAACGGTGCCTAGATCTACAAATACATTCTCGCCGTGGTCAGATGCACAAATATGCGCACGACGAAAAAGCGCTAGATCAGCCAAAAATTCCTGGCTGGCCGGAGGCAATACGGATACGTACACACGTGGCATGCACGTATACGTATAGTGTAACAAAGACATTAGTGTCCAGCTAGCTGATACATCCATCCTAGTTGATTATTTTTTTAATTGAATCCCGTAAAAAAAATATTTTTGATTCAAGCAATCTGCCCGTATCTCTGTCTCTTACACCCTTCCATATCTATCATATTCATCTGGTAGTAATTACCAATTCACTAAAATCGGCTATAACATGAGCATCCCCCGTTCCGTTGTCCTCGCACCAAACAGAAGCGATATTCACCAGCTTCCATTGCTAGACCCCCAAAGAGTTCCCTGCCATGGACCAGGAGAGCCTCCTCCGGCAGAACATCGCCATGCTCAAGGAGGAGCTGCGCATCCAAGAGCGCGTCAACAGGGAGGACGAGATTAAGCTCATCATCCACGATGTCATCATCGGCAGCCAGAGCCTAGACGATTTGTCCCCCGAGAAGATCAGAGACCTCGAGTTGGTGGTGGATAAGAGCCTTCAGGACGTCAGAAGCCGCATCGAGCAACTTCACCCGAAGCCGTACCGCGGCCGCCACAGGAAGATGCGCCGGTGATAGCGTCGGATGCGCAGCCTGTTGCGCAGGTGCCGGTGGTGGCACCCAACTCTGCTTCTGGTGTGGGCATGGATGAGCCCATGGACCTGGACAGCGAGCCCCGTCATGCGCAGGAGATATGCAAGACGCCTGCAACGTCGACGGTAGCGGCAGAGGCGTGCGTACCACCGAGGACCTAATCCATGTCTGCAAGGAGGCTGGCGTTGCTAGGCCGCCAAGCCTTGCCTAAGGCCCGTGTAAAAGGGCCTCGATTTGCTGCAAGCAGGCACGCCTAGCTTACCTGGTGCATGGCAATTTATCTTATGCTTTAGTATATTCGCTTAATTAGATATTGCCAGTTATAGTACTTTGTCTAGGGTCCTGTGCTCCTGTCAGGTTAGAGTCCAGTAGCTTAAGGCCCTGTTCAGAACAACTGTGAATTTTATAGGAAGATGATGTGTTTTCCTATAAAAATCCTTTGTTCTAACGGGGTATTTTAATGTAATATCCTAAAAATCTCAATTTTGAAAAACTATAATAAAAATAAGTAGGAGAATAATTTTGAGCATGTTTTCGCATGGAAAACTATTTTAGTATAATTTTTGAGCTTTTGCACAAGTCAAATAGTGAAATCACATGCAAACAATAAATTGTAAGAATTTTTGAGAAAATAACAGAATAGATAAAATCCTAAAAAATTTACACGAGAAACCATACTATATTTGGCACCCTCACAAAACTTTTCATAAATTTTAGACTCTGTTTGCTAGGCACAAAAATTTGGAAATCATTCAGCCAATTTTGGAAAAATTCAAAAGCTAAATCAAATTTCACTGACTCAAATAAAACCCAACTTGGCCCAATTTCACTTGCAGTCACGGCACCCGCACCAGCCTCACTCTCACCCTCTCACTGACGTGCCCAGCCTGCTCGTCAGGAGGTGTCTTCTACCTCGTGCTTGCGTGCGCCAATGCACCAGCGCGCCTCGCCTGCTCCGCCGCTCGCCCACAGAACGCCACCGGCGCCCACAGTTTCGCACCCCCAACTACCCTAGTCACCTTCGCCAGCCTTCACCCATGCTAGCTGCTTCGTCGAAGCACCGTTATGTCACACGGATGATGAGACCGGCTCGCGCAAGAAAACGTGACGCCACGCCGTTTTCTCGCCACTCCTCGCGCCATTCTCGGCGCATTTAAGCCTCTCACCACATCACGAGCTCCTCACCGCCATTCTAACTTTTTGCACGACTCAAAGCCTCTCGTGCTTTGCTTCGCCGAATGAGAGCGCCGTTTCGATACCGATGAGCAAGCCTCACACCGCCGCTTGCTCGTGAGCTTCCTTGCCCTCGCCACTGCGCCACAATGCATCACTTACCTCACCGATACTCCTCTTTGCTGATGTAACTCGGGAACCCCAGAGCGTGATCGCACCGTCATCTTCTTCACCTCCGCGACACCTCGTTTCGACCATTGCGTTCTCGATGCTCGTGAGCTTTAACCTCATCTAACCATCTCATATCGTGTTCCATACTCCACTAATGCTCCTTTCTTGCTCAATGTGGACCCAAGCTTAGGGAATCACTGGAAATAAGCTCTTCCCCAAAACTGGTCGTCGTCGATTCCTTTTCTGTGCACCGTCACTCCGGTGAGTCCCCGTTCGATACCTCACTCCTCGCATCATCCTTAGGACCTCGTGGATCTAATGAGCTTCTTCTTGAAGCATCTCCAACACCATAACAGTCAGATCGTGAGCCACCTCTGCGTCATTGCCGATCAATGTCGACATTCTTCTCTGGCCATCCCTCGACATCATCTACACCCTTGGTGAGCTCCTAGTAGTCCCCTAGTGCTTCTATGCGTGTTAGATTGGTAGATTAGCTAGCGTAGCATAGACTTCACCGTGGCCGCCCATGGTGCTGTTGCGGGAAAGGATATCGCACAAGTCAAATAGTGAAATCACATGCAAACAATAAATTGTAAGCATTTGGAGCAGCAACATTGTTAGGATTCAAAGATCATCTTGCATACTTTCAAGTTGTGCATCTATTTAATGGATTAACCTAGCACAATACTCCCTTTTCATTTATGTTTTTTTCACTCAATTTAACACAGAAGTTCAATTAATCCAAATTCAGTGATGTTTTTACAATCAAATAGGAATGCAGTTGCAGTAAGAAAGAGGGAAAAATGGGGGTCTCTTCTTACAACATTTCTCGTGTCAAAGCAATGCTTCCCCTGCAGATGGGCACAAACGAAGGGAACCTCCACCTCAATTTAACAGAAGGGGTAAGAGTAGTACTCCCACTACTCATCTCCTGAATTACAAAATATATAAATCAATGCCTCTCAAAAAAGAGAAAACGAATTAGTAAGTTTCAGAGTTTTTTTTTCCAATTGCATTATGAATGATATCTGCTCTTTCAGAGTATTTCTATGCTGTCAAAAAAGAAAAAAGGAAACCCAAAAGAATAGACCCTAAAGCAAATGTAAGCTAACTTGACATTTACTCTGAACTTTTTCTGTGTCCATATGTTGCAATTTGACAATGCCAATAAGCCCAATTCACATCAACAATCTCTCTCTCACACACATGTGATCCACACCGCAAACCTTTCTAGTCCCGAAAATCAAAAGGTTGTTCACAAAACCATTAGAATAAATTTCATTGTGATTTTTTGTCTTACAAAAATGATCTACTAGAGTTAAAATATATGATAATTAATCCTAAAAATGGGAGAAGGTTGACTTTGTGATCCTGAAACCTCTAAAAAAAGTTGTGATCCTGTTGGCATGAGATCAAATATAAAAAAGACAATAATTCTAAGAGTAGAAAACACTCCAAGAACCAAACAAAGCTAAGTACCCAGCTATAAGAATCATTCAAAGAGCTCAATTAGTTACACCACCTAAAGGCAAGGCTCATCAGAGCATATTGATGGTGTCAAAGGGTTCCTTGTACGATATCTGCACCTTGTGATCATGCTTCATTCTCATCTGCATAAGAAAACACAAGTTAGTTCATAGAAATTTGTGATATATAGGACACCTATAGAAAAATAACAATTATACCTTCGCTAATTGGAATTTTGGTTAGCCAATCTTTTTCGCAAACCAAAGCTTCAAGTGTTTCAGGCATTAATGAGCTTTGAGTGTCCCCGAGAATCCTACCACTATAGCTGAACGCAGACTCATAAGACACTGTGACAGTGGTATTGCAAGGAAATCCCGGGCTACAGCTGATAACACTAGGTACTTTTCAGTATGTTGCTTCCACCAAGACAAAACATTAAACTTATCGGTGCTCTTCTCAAACTCATCTTCCAAGTACGTGTCAAGCTCTGATCTTGGCTCACGCCATTTTCTCCTTTGTGACCTATACTGAGCAAACTCTTCTTTAATTTTTCTTTTCCCAAGAACCGGTTAACCAAAACTACGACTAGTATCGCTAGCACAAGACACTAGGTGTTCAATGTTTCATGTGACAAGTTGTTCATATTTTTGGAAGTACTTTTTTGTCCAATTCTTAGCCGATTCCACATTTCTATAAATGTCATCCACGTTTTCACACACCTTATCATAAAAGAAATCCAAGTACTACAGTTTTTTTATGGGTCTAATACGGTGGCAATAACAAGGGCAATGTTGAATTTGTTGTCCTAATACTTGACAAGCTTTGTATGCATAGCACCAGCCAATCCCTTTAATGCACGATTGATCTACCATTCCCTGTCTTCTAAAGCATGACTAATACATAAGACAAATGTGCTAGAAGAGATGTGAAGTTAGTTTCCTATTAGCTGATACTACCTTTCTAGCCTCTTCAAAAGCTTTGAGGAAGTCCCATATTGCCACAGTGTTTGTCCACTCTTGATCATCTAGTGAAGGTTCAGATCTCTAGGTGGTGTAACTATTCAGTACAACTTTATACTCTAAAGCTTCTCCAATCATATGGAATGTTGAATTCCAACAATTTGGGACATCAAGAATTACTCCAGATTTCGAGGGAAGACCCGTCCTAGCAACAATCTCATAAAATGCTTGAAGTCGTGAAGGTGAAGACTCAATATGCCTAAGTAGGTGGTGTATCTTTCTAATTTCCACATGAATTAGTTTTATTCCATCCTGAACCAAAGATATTTAGTATGTGTTCACAACATTTGACATGAAAATGCTGACTATCAAACAACAAGTCATGTTCTTTTGGTTCTCTTCTAATAATCTACATGTTGCATTGTTGTTGCTTGCAATGTCTAGGGTTAGAGTAGATAGTTTACCCTTTATACCCCATTCCGTGAGGCAATTGGTAATAGCCTCCTAGGTGGCTAAACCTATATGTGGATACTTGGTATCCTTGAATGCTATTATTTTCTTCTTGAGGTTGAAGTTGGTGTCAATAAAATGAGTAGTGATGCACATGTAGCCTAACTTTTGGACTGAGGTCCACAAGTCGGAAGTGAGGCAGATTCAAGACTCAATGCTTTGGAGCTTAACGCGTAACTCTTGCTTCATTCGCTCATACAAACTAAAGAAATCACTATGAATTGTTTGACGCCTAATGACTTTAAAGGTTGGTTGCATGGATGCCATCCAGTCATTAAAGTATGGATCCTCAAATTTCTAAAACAGAACCTCAGCATGGATACAAAACTTGGTAATTAGCTCACGGGTTTTTTTGGGCATCAAAGACAAATGAACCCTGTGGTGGTTGTTTCTTGATAGTTGGTAGAAACATCTTTCTATCAGAATCCTCAATTGTTGGGCATGATTTAACAATACGATTTCTAAGACTAGTTCCAAATTTAGGGTTATATGTCAACCTCAACTGGTAGTATATGCACACAGCTTTTGGGACACCATCAATAACTAATAAATTCTATTCAAAGTGTTACTAGACTTTTGCCCTCCTATGTATATTTACTGGCAACAACTCGTCTATGAAATCACTAGCACCCGAGCAGTCCGACACGTTTGCAGATATGCTTAGAATCTGTTAGTTACCCAATATTAGAAAATTTGAGCAAAGACAACTAGGACATACAAACTAGATAAGATGAATGGAGAAGACATATTTAGAATATGTTAAGTTTCTTTATAACTAGGATCTACTTTTCTGTTTTCTCAAAGGCTAGTTCCATTCAATGAGAGTATTGAAGACTACCCTACTAAAGCATTCTAGCAGAGATAAAATCATTTCTATTAGTGAGATAAAAACAAAGTATTGTGTATTAACGCAGTGCTCAAGTCAAAAGATTGCCAAAGTGGAGCTTGTATAAACTTCTCAAATATGAGCAATTGGTATATGTTACATATTTAGTTTATTTATTGGGAATCATGCAATATCCATCATACATATTCATATCTAAATCAAGATAAAGAATAGAGATTCATGTAGTTGATAAAGAATAGACACCAATTCAGGATAACCAAAACAATCATAAAAATATTACGCACTATAGGAGACATGTCCAAGTCACAGTTTCATGAAAAAGGCTATCATTGGAACATTTCGAGAGAGAAATTGACTGTACAGCTAGGCAGCTAGACAAAACCTAGATGCTTCACCACCATATGGATCTTACACATCAACACTCAACAAACTAACAATAACCAATTTACTACCATCGAGAGAAGCAGCTGATTCCATTTAAATTGGATATTCAATTCAAGCATCATCCTTCCTCGGATATTCCTACAGACTAACAGATGAGGAATCTACATAAAGAATTTCCTAAACTAGCATCAAAACAAAATGATACCACCTAAACTTCCTTCCTTGGATATTCAATTCAAGCATTGTCATAATTTCAAAGATTGAAAAGGACATGTCATTAATTTCCTTTTGAGCATCTGAACAATATGATAAATCCTAGGATATGAACATTGGCATGCTAGTTCTCAAAGCATCTAGACTGATTGCAGGTAGTGTAATATCCTGATTCGCATTAGATGGTTCATTTGAACTAGAGAGTGAATTAGATGAAATAACGTGGAAATTCAAAATTTTGAGGGATTTTGGACCTTTGGCCTCCAGCCATAGGGGGGAAGCAACCAAACCCTAGCCCCAACCCTCCTCTCGTGCCACCTCCTCCAATGCCGCCTCCTCCTTGGCAAGACCCTCCCGCCTCGGTGCTCCCTGTTGAAGTCCTGCTGGTCCTGCTCATCGGGTGGTAGCTCTGAGGCACAAGAGGAGAGGAGAAGGAAGGAGGGAAGAAGAAGAAAAGGAAGGAAAAGAGGAGTTTTTGCGAATTCCCGTGATTCGTTGTGATCATCAAGGTTAAACGCTATTAATCCCTAGGTTTTGCCATGGATTATTCGTTGTTAAGTTTCTAGGTCATTTTGATTAGGGGAAAGATAGTTCTCAATTTGCTCTAGTTCGTCAAGGTTAGGCATGAATCTTGTGGGTGACTTAGGTATTCAAAGCTAGGATTCAGAGGTCGGTCTAATTAGAGAAAAGTTATATAATCTCGTCATCTTTTCAGGAAGGTCTATATCATTAAAATTGGAGTAGCGAGTACAAAGATACAACCTCGGGAAGGTCGTTGTCCAGAATTTGGACGTAGCTAGCAGACATCATAAAGATGGGTTGGTTTCATATAGTAGATGGTAAAATTAAATTATAGTGACAACTTGAATAATATGGTACATTTTGTGTAGTTTCTAGAATTGGTATCATTCATATATTTTCAAGTTTTAGAATTGAAGATATAAAATTATGAAACAGACTATTCTAATAGATTTTGGAATGGTATTTGGGTAAAGAAACAAGGTAGAAAACTGTAGAATCAGAGGTCCAGATATCATAACAAGGAAATTGTAGGGTTTTTTTTGTGAGGATTCAAGAAAGTCTTGGATTGTTGAATTTGGAGTTCAGATGAATAAGTTACAGCCGTTTTACTACTAAGATAGTGGGTAGTGCGTACTGAAGTTTTGGGTTAATTGGATCAGTTTGGTGTAGACGGGTGAGGATGATTAGAATAAAGTGTTGGTGCTGAGATGTTATGATTTTGAGATATATTTTGAATTATTTGTCTAGGGAGTGTGGCCTCTAGTTCTCTGCTGCTTCGCTATCCAGCTTCACAGGGATAAAGAGGTAAATGCATGGTTGACGGTGTTCATTGGTTGATCGTTGTATTCTTTACCACTCATTACCAATATATTATTTATGCTTTTATTTTATTTAATTGAAAGCAATGTAAATGGTCATGATTTTATTCGTATTGATGGATGTGAGAATATTGGGTGATGGTAATATTGATGAATATATGAATAATTGTGCATTCATAAGCATCATTGCTATTAGAAGGTGATCATGGTGATCACAACTCCATGGGAGTGGAGGATGTCCCCGATCCTTGAGGAGGACGGGCTTGAGAGTGAACATTGTCGTGAGTGTTCACTCACGCTATACCGATATACGCGAAAAAAATGCATATGGACATGTAGTGTATGGATGCATTGAATAAAAAGTGAATTTGTGATTGAGTATGAGAAAAAAGAAAATGTTGATGATGATATGATTTGTAGTTGATTAATCCTTGCTCTGTAATACCCTAAATTATATTCGAAAGGATTAGTCGGGAGAAATTAATTAAATCGGGAGAAGGGTTCTTTTAGTAAAACACCAAATCAGGAAATGAGAGGGGTTTTCCGCTTTGTGGGCAACCTGGCTTGGGCCTAGGC